>VDFB02000015.1:484591052-484809935 GCA_007258455.2 Sequoia sempervirens | reverse complement strand
TTAAGTGAAAACATATGGCAAACATATGATTTGACCAAGCTTAACAAGCTTTTTAGCTTTGTAAGAAATGATATTCTCTTCAAATAAGTTTGAAATGTAAGGGGTATACATATAATTTTTCATATACGGGAGTAGGACCATATAGATGATGATAAATCATTTCTTCCATGTCTTCTCAGAATAGTTCTTTTAATTGTAAAGTTTTAAAGATAGTATGTCAATTGTACAAGAGTGTATAAAAGCAAATGAGATAAGCATGAAGATAAAATATATTAAGAGGATGGAAAAATTAATAATTATTTGTTCATGTAAAAAGGTTATTTAATTGTTGGTAAAAGTATTTTTGGAGATACAAGGTACATATTTACAATTTGAAAATCAGGAGTTGTTTTATTGAAGAAGTATCGAGAGTACTTTGGTTTGCCTATGTAAGAGGATATATTAGTAAACCCAAAATCCTATTGCATTATGAGGTTTATAAATATGCTTGAATTTTTATTTGTGTTGATGGAGCTCTTAGAGATTATAGGGTTGCCTCTAGTGGGTAAGGACTAACATGTTAAATTAGAGATTGGAGGAATATTATCAGCGTGAGCTAGCTTCTTTAGATCACAAATGGTATTTTGGATGAGAAGCACTAGTTTATTTTGTGTCCCTTTATGGAGTAAGGGGGCTTGGAAATTTCATGGCTTGTGGATAGTTGAGTATGTCTTGATTCATTACTTGTTGATTTGTATCCATGGATAGCTGAATATGTCTCGATTCATAGGCTTGCATGTGTGTATTTGTGGATAGTTGAGTATGTCTTGATTCATAAAGGTGGAGTTTTACTATAGATAGTTGAGTAAGTCTCAATTCATAATCAGTTGCTATTTTTTCCTATGGATGATTGAGTGTGTCTTAATTCACAAGAAGGATAGTGTACTTTTGAATAATTGAGTATGTCTCAATTTACAAGCATCATTAGAAAATTAGGATATTTTCTTGGGAACAATAAATTTGGGGTGTGTAGAGGAGATTCAGAGGTTAGCTAGACATTTTCCATGACCAAGTAGTTTGGAGGATTGTAAGGAAATTTGGTGTTTAATAAGAACATTTTGCTAGACATGAGAAGTTTGGGGTGTTTTGGATGAACAAGGAGATTTGGTCAAGACATATACATATTTTTAGATGGGCTTCTATAACTAGTCCATGTTGAAGTGTTTTTGTTCTTTTCAACTCTTTTTTTTTATAATGTAAAACTTAATAGGAGTGTTGTAAAATTGAGGTCTACATATTCTAATAAAGTCACTTAGTGTTATATTTAATAAATAATTAGTTGGGAATTAGTTTCCTATAGGGTAGTGTTGTGCCCTCGGCACACACGCCCTGTTCAGAACGGGGACCCTCTTTTCTTTCACCTTGCCGGGGCGTTTTGTCACTGCCTCATTTTGCGTGCCCCATTTTGGAGTCCTAAATGCTTTCGTGGCTAATCCCATAATAGTGGTTTACAATTTTTTGGCTGGACCACTGAAATTATTATTTTTAACTAAATTCACATTCGAACTTCACCTATGGCGGCTAAAGCTGTGAGGAATTTGAAGATGGTGAAAACAGAGTCTCATCAATTTTGTCTGTAGATTCTAAAAATATTTTTCAAAATTTTGGAATCAAATTGCACTTATTTTTCCATCTCCCACGAAAATAGATTTTTTGGAAAACAACATTTTTAAAGTGGCCTTTAGGTATAGCACATAACTTTTTTTCAATGAAGGATAAAATTATAATTCTTTCAAATTTAGATTTGTAACTTTGATATCTAGTGCTTCCACTTGGTTAGATAGTTTTTATTGAATATTTTTCCTTAATCAAGTTTCAAAGTCAAAGCGAATTACAATTCGGACCAAACGGCTTGTATAGCAGCGTGAAAACTTTTTTTGTATATGTCAAAATTTTATTTTATTTTTTTGTTGGATCAATGACTTCAATATCCGGTGCATGTTTTTCAATTTTTTTTTTTTTGATAATCTTCTAGTTTTCCACATGTGAAGAACAAAGAAATTCATTTTCGATGAAAAACCTATGTTTAATAAAACTTAAAAAACAAATACATAACAAAACCAAAACATATTAAAATTATATTCATTGGATAGCTTGTTCTGAGGAATACCATAATCATTTGAAATAAATTTTAAATGAAGTCATTTGATCCCCCAAAATCTAAATCAAAAGTGATTTTTTATCAGCATTTTGATAGGTGTAAAGGAGACGCATTTATAGGTATGGTTTAAAACTAGCGAGGTTCTATCCAAGGGGGTTTGATCTAAGGTGATTTGATCAAACCCTCTTCAATTGGAATCCTTAAAATGGAACTTTTTAGGGATTAAATCATTATATTTTCTAAAAGATGTGATTTCAGCTAAAATTGTTCCTCTGGGAATTGTAAACCACTATTATGGCGACACCTTGTGCTCAAAGTCTCATCTTGAGTTGACTGTGTTTCAACCCCTCCAATTTTGTTGAGTCCTAGTTCCTTGCAGAGTCTCCTTGGCAGTTTGCTTATGCCAGCGGCCTTAGGGCCTAAAGGGCCTGCCTCTCCGGGTTTCCTCTAGGTGTTCACCATTTAGAACAGGGGAAGGCTTCTGCCTTCCTGAGCTCCGAACCTGGCCCCTTCTTTTCCGCCCCGTTTAACACACAGTGAAAATCATTTGCTTTTCCTCCTCTCGGGCCCGTCTCACTAGACTTCTGCCCCCGGAACTCTGTGTTATCTTCATCATTTTCTATGGCCAAACTGTGACGGTGTTTCATCCGCCAGACCCCAGGTTCCCTTTCACCGGTGATTTGCAAGGTGAACTTTGAAGCGGATGTCTGACCACATCCTTCTCGCCCCTAGACCCCGGACCTCCCTCTGTCGTCCGAAGTTTAAATCAACCAACCCTCCTAACAACCGTATAGGAATTAAATGGGCGTATTAAATGCTAATTAGGGTATAAATATCTGGCCCAACCTATCATTTTCATATATCAGGTTAGAATTCAAAGAGATTTTGAGGAGCCAAGTACCTTCGTCGCCCAACACCTTTGCGCCCGTTGCCTTCATTTGCCAATTATTAGTGAATTCGACAACTTCTTTCACCAGACTTCCAAGGTAGGTTTTCCGTCCTCCCTCCCATAAGGGTTTTCATGATTTTGTGCTTAAAATAATGAACAAAATGGGCTAAAAATTCTTCAACTTGATAAAACATGACAACACCTAAAAAACTCATATGCCCAAAGTTTAGAAAAACATCCAAAATTCTTCTAAGATCAATTCGGAACTGGACCTCGCCACCGTCGTTCTTCGCATAGGGCATTCGCACCCTTCGGGCCTATGTCAGCTTGTCATCATCAAAACTTAGCAAATGGACAATCTCCTAACCAAACGGCAGGGCCACCTCCTGGGCCCGCTACCCCAGACCTCCATTGGTGGATCGCCATTAGACTTAAAACTTGACGAACTCGAAGTCCTGCCTCCACTTTGGCTTCCTGGGCCCGCTCCCATGGGATCCCATCCCCAGGACTTCATGACGTTTCCACCATTCCCAAATGACATTTCTGCCCCGTCTCCCCACCCTCCAAGGCCCTCTTTTCCTTTTGTCCTTTGAGGTTGGATGCCAAAATGAGCTGTCCATCATACTCCCCGAGCCTCAGTTTGTGGACTTCCATCTACGGATTTCCTATCAGCTTCGCCATTCAGAATGGCCATCTAGCGACGTCTTCCCATTTCCCAGGTCTTAACCCTCTAGTTGCCACGAGCAACAATGTAGAAAGCAAACTTTGGCATCCTTGTCCTTTCCAGGCTCCGCCCACCGGGATTTTGTCCCATCTCAGCCAGTTCAAAAGGGAAAAGCAAGTCTATCTTTCTGACCTCCAAGACCCGCCCTCTGAATTGCCAAAAGAAACTTAAGAGAAAACCTAACGGCCAAGCTCAATGTCAAGTCTGGTCCATCGAGCCACTCCCACCAAGTTTTTGTTCAACACTGGTTATTCTGAATAGCAAAACATCAATCGCTTCCTGCCCCTTCAGGCTCGAACACCTCAGAAAACATTGGCCATCCTTTGACCTCCTGGGTCCCAGACCTTGGAGCTCTGACCCTGGGATTCCATTTCTTTTTGGCCATTCCAAACAGCGAAGCCCTGACAGCTTTCCACACTTGTATCTATGGGTGCCCTAAAAGTCATCCAAATGACCTTCAATTTGAAAACTAGTCTCGACCCACATGCTCAAATTTAGCCTTCTCCTACATGATCCCTTCAAACCATCAAAATCTGAAGTCGGGAGAAATCACATGGATTTCCCTAGCCTATTTGCCCTTAAAACAACTTTTCTGCCAGGGAAGTCCGACCCTCCTGGCTCAGTTTGTCCAAAATCCCTCTAGTAAATGACTAATGACATTTGGAAGTAAAAGTTTGATTTCATGAATGATATATTGTCTAATTGGATTTCATCCACGGGATTTCAACTAATGTTCATGCTTTCACGATCAATTGTTCTCATTATGCCCTTGCTTGCAGGATATATGGAATCAGGTGTAGGACCCTCGGGGGAACTGTAGAAAAGGACAAAGGGAAAAAGACAGGCAAGGCTCCTCGAGGAAAAGCAGATAAAGACCAAATGAAGTACCTATTCCAGGGAGAGCCCTTACATTCAAAGATTAGATCATAGATTGGAAAGAAATCACAGATACCAATATTGGCCACGTCGATATTGAAGAGTTCAAGCAAAGGGTCAGAATCCACCCTAAGACCGACAATGCCAGACTAATCAGGAAAAGTGGAATCGCTAAAGTTGCAGGCTTCCCTCCCTCCCTCATAGCACCCGAATTGGTCATGGTTTGTCGGCAAGCCTATCAACCACAGACACGAACTATTGTAGACAGAGATGGAAACATCCTTGTTGACATGTCAAATGAGGTGATTACGAAGACTTGTCACATCCCCACCTTTGAATAAATGGAGGTACCCACCATAGCGGAGTGTAAAGCAACATGGGACGAGGACCTGATGGGCTGCAAGAAGCTAATAAACCAATATTGGCTTAAAGAGAAAAGGGACAACATTGCAAAGGTTCCTCAAGAACTCTTCCATAGCGACTTCTATGAGGACTACCATGACTTGGTCACCATGTTGAGCAGGGTGATGGGCCTCCCCACTGCTACATATTTTACAGAATGGATGGTGTATTTCATAGAGAAAATCCTCCATGGGGATGAAGATGTCACCACAAAAGCCTCATTCTACTGGGGAGGCATAGTAAGTGACTGCTTCCACGAGCAGTTGATGAATGTGAAGAAGACCTCCAAGTTCTACATGACCTCCTATCTGGTGTACTCATTGGGCAAGCGGAGGTGGTACAATGGATTGTTCGTGGCACCTGATGAGGAACCAAGTTGAGCATTGAAAGTCTATTATACATATCCCCAACTCCAGTTCAAGAACTTCAAGAAAGAGTATTGCAGGGTGAATGATGCCTTCATTGGCCACATCATCAAATTCCTTGGAGGGGATTTTGAAAGAAGGGTCTCTCACAGTGCTCGGGCATTCTTGAAGCAATACGCCTTCTTATTCACTTAGTACCCCAAGTTCACATATATTCATGCCTAGGGTTTCATAGAGAGGCCGAATAAGCTACCCTGGTACCCCAATGACTGAATCATACTGTTGGAGCTCTCCTAGCAGCTGCAGCATGTACATTCAGTCCTCGACAATAGACACTTGGCAAGGATCCCTTATTCCTTAGCTTTTGGCTAGGGGATGTACAAATTGCAAACCTCCCAATGCGTTGGGAATTTTGAGAAGGAATTGGAAAAGTACCATTTCTGCCTACACACTACTCACCCACGAATGGACCCATATGGGCATATAAGGAAAGCACTAGGACCAGGGTACACCCATTTACATCATGTTGAGGACTTCTAGGTAGATTGCCAGGATGACAAGGAGGTGCGCACAAGGCACTATATGTGAATGACTGTGTACTTCGTAAAAAGAGTACAATTATTTCTTGTACCTAATCAAGTTGAAGAGGATGAAAGCACCACCATGGATCTGAAGTACAATGCAATCACTAACTTGCCACTGCCAACAATAGATTAGGATGAACAGGAGGTCAATGACCTCAACATTATAACCAAGCCAATTTAGGCTCACACTAAGGAATGGGTTGATGGGAAAGTAGCCCGATTGAAGCAACAAGGGGTTGTCCTAACATATGAGGGGCTCAAGAGTGATCCTAGTGCTACGAAGGATGTTGCTACCACAATTTCAATAGGAGGGACATCCAAATCTCCTCCGCTCACAAGATCAAAGAAGAGAAAAAGGATTGAGGCGGAGAAGTCACCAGATCCAAAGTTGTATTCTAGAAAAGATTTAGGAGGCTCACACTCTAAGAAGCCCAAACGAATAGGAAGCGTCGCAGGGCAGCCAACAATTCAAGAGGATCCCCTTCAAGAGGGTGAGGAAGGGAAAACAGATCAGCCAAAACCTCCTCTAGCTCTCCCTATTTCTGCCACCCTTCCATCTGTGTCCCAGGCCATGGTTGCCACATCCCCACCTATCATGGACATCTCGGTCCATCTCGCTCCCTCTCCACTAACTGGGCCCATAATAATAGTTGACTTCTCCTTTCTCCTCCGCCTCCATGTCCCCCACTACATCACTTCCATTGGTAGTAGTGACAATGCCAATTCCTGCACTCACATTGCAAGAGGATTTCTCACAACATATGTAGAATGTCCCCTCTGAAATTTCCCAAATATTTTTGGATCCCACCATCCAAGCTGTCTTTGTGCAGGTCCTCACCAACACTTTTCCCTCGCAACCTCCAACGGGACCACCAACAATGGAGGCCACGATGATAATCTCAGAAGAATGGGAAAAGTGGGAGATGGAGACTTCAAAGGAAATGGAGGAAGAAGCCAATGAGTACCACAAACACCTAGAGTATGAACACCGAAAAATTGACAGGGTGGTCCATGAAGAAGAAGAAATAGGGTCTTCTGAAAGTGGAGATGAAGAGGAGGGTGCAAGTGGTAGAACTATTGTACAAACCTTTGATGATGATTTCAAGGACGAAATGGCTCGATAGTTGAGGGACAAAAAAGAAGAGGCAGAAAGGTCACCTCCTGAAGAAGAAAGGAAAGAAGATGACAAAGCAGAAAAAAATGTAGAACTCCCTATAAGGGAACAACAGGAGAATGTGTCACCTCCTTATAGAGAAGAAGAAAATATAGAAAAAGATGAATCTGAGGGTGAGGTTCCAATCGACAAAAGTCTCAAAGTTGAGTAGCCCAAGGAGCATGAGCATAAGGGTGAACAAGATGAAGAAAAGAAAGGGAAGGAGGCTGAGAAAGAAGAAAATCCTCAGGAGAAATTTCCTACTAAGCCTCCCATCAAGCACCTTGTGTTCATCCAAGACTCCAATGAGGAAGAGGGAGACAACACTAAAATGGAAGAAAGGGCTCCAATAGGTAAACAAATAGAGATCCAAACTGAGGATGAGGGTGATCGTGCATCGCCCAAGGGAAAATCTACTATGCCCGAATGGCTGGAGAGGAAATTTGATAAGAAAACTCCTACCCCAAAGGATCCAAGAGAAAGACTGGAGGCTATCTTAGCCTAAGCACAGATCACCACCAGAAAAGAGAAGAAGCCCAAAATCAAATCCAAGGTAACGATGGATCCCAAACTATGCAAATAGCAATGCCAGTGGTGGGCAAGGAAGGGGTAAGCTATAATATCTCCGCCATTTACTTGGGAACAACTACTAGAGAGTAGAAGGTGGAGCACCTCGAGGAATTTGTTGCCATGGTAGTGCATTTAATACAACATGATAAAATTTAAAAGGATGAGCTTAAAGCACAGGTAGTTGATCTGACAACTTACATTCGGAAATGGTCCTCAATTGAAGAAATGCCTACCATGTCCATGGCTCCCCCGCAACTGCTGTCCAAGGAACAAATTGATAAGCTGGAAAAGAGAAAGAATTTGGAAAAAACTACAAAAAGTTAGTTCCAACAGGTTCTATACGTCGAAAATATGGGTATCAACTGAGTTGTTCGAATAGCCAACAAGTTCCTTGATTTACATCAGTCTTTAGAAAACATGAATAAACTTTGCACTAATTTTTGTTTAATATACAAGTCCACCTATCCAAAGATCGAGGCTATCCTCAAACTGCCAAGCGCCACATGGGAAAAGAAACTCATGCTCAAGAGAGACGATCATTGGCTCATGGATGTTTGGAGATGGGACTTTGAGAGTAGAAAAGAAAGATTGGAGCAGGTGATTGACAAAATACATCTAGATATTGAGTGGGTCAAAGAGATTAGGATAGATTGTGTCCAATATTTGAAGCTAATGACAGGCTATGAGATGCCTGCCGTAAAAATGGACCGAGATAAAGTAAGGCCTCATTTCTAGAAAAAGATGGAGGACAAGATGTCAGATGAATAACCACTGATTTCATGAGTTTTTCTGTCTGAGCCTTCACCTAGTCAGAGCTGTTTTGGGACCACATTGCCAATTATGATGAAGACTAGAAAATGCTTGAGGACAACTCCAAGGAGTGGAGTTATCAAGTGTTGTGGTCTGAATCATAGAAGTCGACAAACTCCAACTGGTAATTTTGAAATTCATGGAGTATGCAGCTTTGTAGAAGTAGGAAGGTGACCCTATTATTAGTGAAGAGCTTCTAAAGGAATAGCTACGGTGAAAAGGGCGATTTCAAATAACAAACTGCTGTTGTCACTAGAGGACAAAATAGAGATGAAGAGAAAGTTGTATTTTAAATTGTAATATATTGGGGGGTAGGTAGAACCCTAGTTTTTAGTGAATCTGGCCACACAATGAGATTAAATCTTGGCCATTCGTTCTAATTTTTGGGCACTATAAATGGGGGTCTCCTCTCATTTTCAAGGGAGTTGAGTTGTTGTAAAGACATGTTGCATAAATTTCTAATGAAAATACTTTGACTTGGTGCATTTTCTGAGTTCTTCACATGTTTCATGATTCAATCTCCTATTGTTAGATGTTTTATTTAGATTTACACTGTTTTTCTTGTTAGTTTTAAATTGCTTGTATAGATTTTGTAATTTTGTTCTGTGGTTGTAGCCTTTCTGTTTGTTGATGCCTTCTACCATACTTTTTGTTGTTTGTTACTAGTTCCTGTAAATTAGTCTGGGTGAAATGAAGTTTCTTTTAAACTTTTATCTTCATTCATGTATGTATGTGGAGGATAAATGGTAAAATATCTACAGACCTTTGAGATGGCACTATTTCATGATACTGTAGGTTTCTTGGTTAAGTGGAATCTTGTTTAAGGAAGTTGTCTGTAGTAGAACCTCCATGATCATTGTTCATAGTTAGTTGTAGATCTAGGAACCTTCCTTCTTCCCTGCTCTTTTCTTTTTTTTTAGAAACAACTTGTGCTAAGGTTCATTGCACATTGTAAAGCCAAAAGTTAAGGAAAATATTGAAGTTTTAGATTGTTGTTCGAACCTACAACAAAGTGCACCTTGACTCCCATCTCAAAAACTTTAGATTTTAAGATCCATCTCACATCCAGCTACATAATTCTACCCAATGATTAGTAGAAAAATCACATCAAACATCAATTAAGGAATTCCATGCAAGTCCTGACCTGACACTTGAGAGACTTTGCGGTGATTTTCAGAAACTTGTTGTTGGAAGTCTCCTTTCAAGAGAGGTAGTGCGCAGGTAGTGCGCCTACGCACTCCCTGTGTTGAGAAAGTGTACAAAAACACGCATCAAAAGAACTAGTGCTAGAGGGAGGGCCTTGTGAAGCTAGATCGAATTGGATCATTCTCCCCTGAAATATTTCAGAGAGTTCTATGGTTGACACCAAACAAGGGAGAATTTCAAGAGTTACAGCCCCCCACAAGGGCAAAATGAACTAAGGGAGGAGACTCTACTTCTCCCTTTTCCTCCACCCCATCCACTTCCCTTCCACCTTCACCTCCATTCAACTCTTATCCATCTTCCATCCAACCATACCAAATTGTTGTTTCACCCCTCATTTTTGACAACCATGGAGTTGCCTCTCTCCTGGCCCTTCAAGTTCAGGGAACAATCCAAACAGCCGCAGCCTAGGTGTAGGCCTAGGCTGTTGTCTTAGAGCCGGCTCAATTCCAGATTGCTGCCATGGCTTGGTTGGCACAAAATCCTTCGTTGTTGCACTTCATAGCTTACCATGACATACCCAAGAATCCAGAGGGCTTCTATTCAAAGTTCAATCCTTGAGACCCACAAAGGACAGCGGAAGAACACATCAAGATATTTGAAATGACAATTACAGATATGCAAATTGGTCATGAAGATGTTGCATGCCTTCTTTTCCCATTCTCATTGGGCGAGGAGCCTTTTTATTGGTACATCAACTTGCCAAGAGGGTCCATTACCTCATGGGACCTCATGAAGAATGTGTTCTTGCTAAAGTATAAGATTTCAATCATCCCTTCAAAGCTATACCGACAGTTTATGTCCGTCCAAAGGGAAGTCAATGAACCTATTGGATTCTTTAATGATTGTTTTCATCATGCCTTCATTAGACTTTAGGATCCATATATACACAATGATGTTGCAGCCCTTCCTGTCTACTATGTAGCATTAGATAATCTCACTTTAGCATTGGTAAAAAGGATGCGTTCGCCACTCACCACACTAGTAACTGCTTATGCAAAGGTTGTTGTTGCCAGTGTGTACTTGGGATATAACATCTCTGATCCACTACCTTCTTTAGGACCGGTAGCTCACCCAATGTATGTTTAAGGTTTTAATCAAGCATTCGTTCATCAGACCCCTCTTATAAACTAGGTGCCTCAGCTGCCCATCATCTCGCACCTGGGACAACCAATGAATTATGCACCTCTCGTGCCTTCTTATTTGCAACTTCAACAACAAAAAAGCTATCCTAAGGCTCCCCAACAACAGCAGGTGTACTCTTAGCAATCACAAGTACCATTATACCTACCAGGACTATAATTCCCTCCCACACATCAGAACCAGCCGACAACCCTGCTTGTCTTCCTCCAAAATCAAGTATCATAGCCGAGAACTGCTAAGAAAGAAAAATTGGAAGAGTTGACAGAAATGATAAAGAAAATGTCCACAAAGATGACACACTTAAAGAATCAGAACAATCAGTTGCAGGCCTCCCAGCATAGCCTCTAGGCCAATCTTAATCAGGACAATCGGGAAGCAAGCACCTCTTTCGGACATAATTATGATAAAAAAATTCAAATCAAACCTTCAAGAGGGGCATTCTCAGAGGCAAAATCTCATGTAGAATACAAGGCCCAATAACGGAGGTGTCCCTACTCCTCTTGATAAGCTGACCAACAATTAAAAGACGACTAGTGGAGTGTATCTTGCCGAGGAAGCCTTGTCTAGATGGTGTCGGATTCACAAGACCAATAGACACTCCAAGTTGGATTTTCCTGAATTCTAGACAATTGTTGAAATCTTCCAAGTGGAGGTCCAAAATGTTGTTCATAGTGCTGGTTGCAAGGACATCGTCCCATCTAAGCCTTATGAATCTTCTTGTCTCATGGTTAACCAAGCACCATTTCAGCGAAGTGACAACAATGAACCTGAGGTTGAACTCGCCCCTATTAAGAGTGAAGAGGTCCAAGAGGTAAGTAACGAACAAACCTTGGCTCAATTTTTTGATTCAGTAGATAATGGTCTAGTCGATGAGGAAGAACCGCATGTAAATGAAGTTCACATGTTCCACTAGAGAACAAAAACTTACTTCCTTAGGAATAGGCAGGTGGGTGGACCCTTTACAACTTCTACCCCACCAAATAATTTTACTACCCCACCCAATCTAAATGCTAGCAATAATCCTGGGCTTCCCCACGCGCCCACTTAGTATTTTAGCAAGGACGAACCTCAAAATTTGTCACAAAATCAGCTTCAAGGCCAACCCCAAAACCAGTCAAGTCAAACAAAAGCCCAACCTTCTAGCTCTGCCATAGGTCGAGCCTTTGACTCCAAGATTGAACAAATGGGTGAATATGTAGTAGAAGAATTCAAGAAAGTAAAAATTAGTTTATCTGCCTTCGAAATGCTCAAAGTCCTTACTATAAGGCATGCCTTCTTCAAGGTACTTAATGGGACCCCATCCTCTCAAACAACACAAGAGGCATCAACTAAAAGAGTCACCTTTGAAGAACTTAGGTAGGAACCCGTGGTCTAGGACATCACAGGGAAAAGGAAGGATGTTCCCTCAAATCAGTCTACAGGTAAATAGCCAAAAAATGAACCAGATCAAAATAATAGGCATATTTCCAAGAATTAGCCATTTGGGTGGACCATAGGTAGAACTGGCAATAAGAACAAAGCTCAAGTGGCTTAGGACGACACGCCTATGAGCCTCTTTCAAGGAAATTTTGAAACCCCCCCTTTCCTTACCTCCATTTGGATATTCAAGAAGAATTTGCACAACTGCCCAATTGATTCAAGAGCATCGGCCAACATCATGCCCTTGGCTGTATTCAAAGCCCTTGGGATTACCCCCACACCTTCAAGAAAAAGGGTGACCCAACTGGACAAAATAGAGATAAATATTATGGGAGAAATGAATCGAATCCCCATACAGATTTTTGCAGACTCGAGGGTGCAGTAGGTCATTGACATCCAAGTTGTGGATATTCCTGATGCTTATGGAATCATCTTGGGATGGGACTTCACCCGTGCCTTGAACGAATATTCCGCTATAGATTTCTCACATATATGGCTGCCATGGAAAGGGCTACCAAATCAAATCTGTATAGATCGTGAGCCTCGTATGAAGTACATGATCACATAGTACAACAAACTGAATGAGGTACTATTTGTTGAGATAGAATTGGGAAATTACTATCCCTTTTCCTACCAAGACGAATTTGAACCGCAAGATGAGTGTGTTGCCGAAGTACTCTTAGTGCAATGCAACCCTCCAATTGACTTCATTCAAAGGCCTTAGGATACAGGGATACTGGTAGAGTCAAATGATAAACATGATGAAGACAAAAACTTGGGATTACTCGATGGTTTCCAGGAATTCATGGAAAAGTGTGCAAAGATCTCTTGTTTCCAAATTGGTGTAGAATTCATAATGCTACCCACTCTGAGTTTGATTGTTTCTTGTGCCAAAAAATGGTAGAGCATGTCAAAGAATCAACTATCCCTCAGAAGGAAACACCAAAAGAAGTGCCAACAGAGCCACCGACTGTTAAACATGTTGAGTTGAAACTATCCCCAAAGGTCACAGAGTTAACCACCCAGCCAAAAGAAAACAAGAGCCTAGTTGGGCCTGGAGTCAAAGAGCTTTCCAAGTTTTGGACGCTTCGATTTGATGGATCTAAATCAAAACAAGGAGCTAGTGTCAGGTTCGAACTCATCAGCCCAACGGGTAAGACCTTTCTTGTTGCCCATAGGTTGCAGTTTTATTGCACCAATAACATAGTGGAATACGAGGTGTTAGTCCATGGTCTTCTTATGGCCATAAAGAAAAATGTCAAAGTGCTGCAATTTTTCGGGGATTCCAAACTCGTAGTCAAATAAGTTAGAAAATTGTATTCCTACCATGATAGAAGACTTGCAAACTATAGGCATAGGGTTTGGGACCTCTTGGAAGGATTAGATGTGTTTAATATACAACTGATCCCTCATGCTCAGAATCATACAACTGATGCTTTGGCTCAGGCAACTAGCACTTTGCAATCCCTCTCCTTGTTCAGGCTTAATAAATTTATAGTTGAGTTAACATCTACACCGTCCGTCCCGAATAATGTCACTCATTTTCAGGTCTTCAATGACGATAAGCACATCCTTGAATTCATCACGAGTTCTGATGTCTTTGCAATCCAAATAATTGACAAAGCTAATCTGGAAGAAGCCAAGTTTGATATAGAAGGGGTCATCAACCTCAAAACCAACATGATTCCTAGAGGCATGGTTCAACTTGAACGCATATTTGATTTGGAACAAATAAGGGATCAGGATCGACAATCAAAGAAGGAAGCCATAAGCAAGCAGTGTGATACTCACAACCTTGGGACTGCTGAGAAGATCAAAAATGTTTTTATTGGAAAAGTGTGCACACCTGAGGAAAAGAAGAGAATCATCGATGCTTTGCAGAGGTATCACGACATGGTGGCATGGAGTTATGAAGATCTAAAGACTTATGAAACCTCCATCATCACACACACCATCCCTCTCAAGACAAAAGCGAGGCCATTTTGCCAACGACAACGTCCCATTAATGTCTTGTTGGAGCCCATCATTTACAAAGAGGTATAGAAGTTGTTTTCAGCTAGGATTATCTTCCCAGTTAGGCATTCCACATGGGTGGCCAACCTAGTCCTAGTCAAAAAAAAATGGAGAAATCAAATTGTGTGTAGACTTCCGCGATTTGAAATGAGCTTCAGAAAATGACAAATATCCAGTGCCTTCATTGGATGAGGTACTGCAGATTGTCAATGACTCCCAAATGATGTCCTTCCTCGATGGGTACTCCGGATATAACCAAGTTATGGTGCATTATGAAAACTGCCATAAGAGAGCATTCACCGTCAAGTGTGGGACCTTTGCTTATAGGAGAATGCCCTTCGGGCTCATCAACGTTGGAGCCACTTTCCCGCATGCCATGGATATTGCCTTCAAAGATCTGATCGAGAAGTCCATAATCATCTATATGGATGATTTAACTGTGTTCTCTAAAAGGTGGAGTGATCATGTCTCTGATTTATGCAAGGTGTTTCAGAGGTATAGGGAGTTTGTGGTTTCCCTCAACCCAAGGAAGTGCATTTTCGGTGTGACTAAGGGTAGATTGCTTAGACATGTTATTTTAGAACAGGGAATCTCTATAGACCCTGAATGCATCCAATATTTAAAGATCTCGCCGATGGGTAGTAAGAAAGAATTAAAATCCTTCTTCGGAAAGATCAACTTCGTAAGGAAATTCATTACGGGTTTTGTTGAGATTGTTAAACCACTCAATTCCCTGTTAAAATAGGATGTCAAGGTTGAGTGGATGCCCGAAGCCAAATAGGCTTTTGAAGAAATCAAACGGGCCATTTTTGAGGTGCTTGTACTAGTCAGCCCAAACTATATGAAGCCATTCTATATCTATTCATTCGCTTCAGAGCATTCCTATGCCAGTATTCTGATCAGAAATATGATGAAGGAAATGAGCACTCAATCGCCTTCATGAGTGATCCTTTGAAAGATGCTGAATTACACTACCACAACGTAGAAAATAAAGCATATGCTCTTATCAGGGGAGTGAAGAAATTTAGGCATTATATCTTACGCAATAAAGTGTTTGCCATTGTCCTCGACACAACAGTGAAAACACTGTTCATACAAAATGAATTGGGTGAACGAAGAGCTAAATGGGTCACATTGCTCCAAGAGTATGATATGGAAATCCAACCGATCAGATTGGTGAGAGGATAGGCACTTAACTGAACAATTGTTGAAGCAACAGTAGAAGCAGGACCCGAACTCACTGTGCAGCAATACTAGCTCAAGGATGTTTCCCCGAGAGAATGGTACGAGGACGTCGTCTATTATTTGCTAAACCATAGGTGTCCACCTCACTTACAAGGAGTCCAAAAACGTGCTCTCAGGTTGAAAATCAGCAGTTACATGTTGCAAGGATCCATTCTATACAAGAAAAATCATGAAGGCATCTACTTAAGATGCCTTGGCAAGGAAGAAGCAGATCGAGTCTTGAAGGAGTTTCATAACAAATTTGGCACTGGTCATGGATCCGGGCCTTCCACTGTACATCAAATACTAAGAGCAAGGTATTATTGGCCAACAGTCTTCAAGGATGTTTATTGTCATGTTCGCTCATGTCACACATGTCAGACCGCCGCCACAAAGGAGAAGAATGTTGTCCCACTGCAACCCATGTTGTAGGTGAGGCCGTTTGCTCAATGGGGTCTTGATTTCATTGGTCTGGTAAGCCCTCCATCATTTGTAGGACACAGGTACATTCTTACCGCTATCGATTACTTCACTAGATGGACATAAACAATTGTATGTAGGCAATGCACAACTAATGTAGTTACAATTTATTTGGACAGTTTCATTTTAAATCGCTTTGGTTGTCCTTATGCATTGGTGTCTAATAATGGACCCGAATTTCCTTCAGTAAAATTTTCTATTTGGGCCTTCGACTATCGGATTTACCTTAAGTTTTCATCTAATTACTACCCTCAAGGAAATGGCCTTGCTAAGTCTACAAACAAGAACTTGATCACAGTGATAAAGAAATTGCTCGATAGGAATCCCAAGGACTGGCATACCTAGCTTCACTTCGCCCTTTGGGGAAACCACACTTGCCATAAGGCTACCCTTGGTGATTCCCCATTCCATTTTTTTTATGGCTTAGAGCCCATACTTCCTATCCACCTAAAGATTCCCACTCTCCAATTTATCAAGGACTTTTATGAAGGGGGATCATAGAGAACCTTGGTTAGCCGAGCTCTTGCATTTAGAAGAAGTCTAAGACCATGCAATAGAAAATTCTGCTAAACATTAGGGCATGGTTAAGAGATAGTTTGACTGCCGAGCTAAAGTCAAGGCCTTTAGAATTGTAGATTTAGTCTTGTATTGGGACAAGGCCCACAAAAAGAGAGGGGGACACAACAAATTCAACAAGCTTTGGCTTGGCCCCTTTCAAATAGCTGAAATTTTGGGAGACAATGCTTTCCACCTAAAGACCTTAGCTGATGAGGATGTCCCATTGCCAGTACTCAATGGGAAACACCTGAAGCATTGCTTCCTTGTAAATATTTGTGTATAGGTTAGGTTAGGTTACCTTTTGGTTTGTTTGTGTTTTGATGTTTCGCATCACTTTGTTTTGCTTGTTTCCCAGCTGTTTTGTTCCAAAGAGGGTGTTCTCCATCCCATTACGGTGGTTGTGCTCATTCAAGAACGGTTAGATTTGTTTCCCGTCCTTGGTATTCTTTGGCTAAAAATTCACTTTCGACTATTGGTCCCTAAAAGCTATCTAGGAGAGGTTTCCTCATTTGAACTTTGCCTTAGAACTCGACCCTTGGTTGGATCTTTTTACGCACATCTCAAATATTGCACAAAATGCATGTTAATTATTTCTAGAGGACTGTACAATGGTTGGTAACTCTATCGGGGCTATGGACCCCCGGTCGGCAGTAAAGCAATATCTATGGGATCACAAAAACAAATTTGTCAGGGCTGTAGACGCCTGACTGGCAGCAGGGCAATGTCCAGGTTATTTTTGGTGTTGGACGGTTTATGTAGCTTGTTTGGTTGGATTAGTAGTTGCTTGTCACCATTTCCACGGAAAGGAATGAATTTACTACACACACTTCTAAGATGTCTTATTAACTAGCCCAACTAAGGACCTTGTTCTCCTAGTTCACTCTTGGAAGGTTGCCCCTAGTCTATGAAACCAAAGATTCTGGGTCCAAAATGAATGCTTATCCATCGAACACTCAGGAGCGTTCCCTAGCAGAGTCACCATTTGTTGTGCCCTCAGTACACACGCCCCGTTCGAAACAGGGAACCTCTTTTCTTTCACCTTGCCGAGGAATTTTGTCGCTGCCTCATTTTGCATGTCCCATTTTGGTGTCCTAAATGGTCAGTGTACCTCCAAAGTCTCACCTTGAGTTAACTGTGTTTCATCCCCTCCAATTTTGTTGTTTCCTGGTTCCTTGCGGACTCTCCTTGGCAGTTTGATTCTACCAATGGCCTTGGGGCCTAAAGGGCTTGCCTCGCCAGGTTTCCCTAACTGGGTTTCCTCTAGGCGTTCGCCGTTCTGAATGGTGGAAGGATTCCGCCTTCCCGAGCCCTAGGACCTGACCCTTTCTTTGCTGCCCCATTTAACATGCGGTGAAAATCATCCGCTTTTCCTCCTCTCAGGCCTGTCTCACCGGACTTCCACCCCCAGAACTCTGTGTTATCTTCATTTTTTTCTATGGCCAAACTGTGACAGCGTTCCATCCGTCGAACGCCCGGTTCCCTTTTGCTGGTGATTTTCAAGATGAACTTTGAAGCGAACGTCTGACCACGTCCTTCCAGCCCCTAGACCCCAGACCTCCCATCGCCGTCTGAAGTTTAAATCCACAAAACCTCCTAACAACCCTATGGGCATTAACTGGGAATATTAAATGCTAATTGGGGTATAAATATCTGGCCCGGCCTATCATTTTCATATGTCAAGTTAGAAGTCAGAGAGATTTTAAGGATCCCAGTGCCTTCGTCGCTCGCCGCCTTCATGCCCGTTGCCTTCATTTGCCAATTATTAGCAGATTTGACAACTTCTTTTACCAGACTTCTGAGGAAGGTTTGTCATTCGCCCTCTTGTAAGTTTTTTCATGATTTTGTGCTTAAAATAATGAACAAAATGGGCTAAAAATGTTTCAAATTGATAAAACACGACAACACCTAAAAAACCCATATGCCCAAAGTTTAGAAAAACATCCAAAACATCTTCTAAGATCAATATCGGAACTGGACCTTGCCGCCACCATTCTTTGTGCAGGGCATTTGCACCCTCTGGGCCCGCACTAGTTTGTCACTGTCAAAACTTACCAAATGGACAATCTCCTAACCAAACAAAGGGACCACCTCCCAGACCCGCTACCCTAGTCCTTTGTCGGCGGATCGTCGTTAGACTTAAAACTTGACAAACTCGAAGTCCTGCCTCCACTTTGGCTTCTAGAGCCCGCTCCCACAAGATCCCATCCCTGGGACTCTATGATGTTTTCGTCTTTCCTGAACAGCATTTCAGCCCCGTCTCCCCGCCCTCCAGGGCTCACTTTTCCTTTCACCATATGGGGTTGGATGCCAAAATGAACTGTCCATCATACTCCATGGGCCTTGCTTCACGGAATTCCATCCGCGAATTTCCTGTCGACTTCGCCATTCAGAATGGCCATCTGGTGACATCTTCCCATCTCCTGGGTCCCAACCCTCCAGTTTCCGTGAGCACCAATGTAGAAAGCAAACATTGGCATCCTTGCCCTTGTTAGGCTCCACCCACCAGGATTTCATCCCATCTCAGTCGGTTGAAAAGGGAAAACAAAGTTCATCTTTCTGACCTTCAGGACCCCCCCTCTGAATTTCCAAAAGAAACTTAAGAGAAAACCTAATGACCAAGTTCAATGTCGGATTCGGTCTGCCGGGGTGCTCCCGTCGGGTTTCTGTTCAACGCCGGCCGTTCCGAACGACGAAACATCAATGGCTTCTCGACCCTTCAAGCCCGAACACCTTAGAAAACATTGGCCGTCCTTTGACCTCCTGGGTCCTAGACCTTAGAGTTTTGACCTCAATATTTTGTTTCTTACTGGTCATTCCAAACAGCGAAGCCCTGACAGCTTTCCGCACTTGTATCTCCTAGTGCCTCAAAAGTGATCCAAATGACCTTCAATTTGAAAACCAATCTCAACCCACATGTTCAAATTCATACTTCTCTTACATGATCCCTTCAAACCATCAAAATATGAAGTCAGGAGAAATCACATGGATTGCCCTACCCTATTCACCCTTCAAAACAACTTTTCTACCAGGGAAGTTCGACCCTCCCAGCCTGGTTTGTCCAAAATCCCTCCAATAAATGACTAATGACATTTGGAAGTAAAAGTTTGATTTCATGAATGATATATTGTCTAATTGGATTTCATCCATGGGATTTCAACTAATGTTCATGCTTTCATGATTGGTTGTGCTCATTATGCCCTTGCTTGTAGGATATATGGAATCAGGTGCAGGACCCTCAATGAGAACTGTAAAAAATGACAAAGGGTAAAAGACAAGAAAGGCTCCTTAGGGAAAAGAAGATAGAAAAAATGAAGTACTAATTCCAAGGAGAGCCCTTACATTCAAAGATTATCACAGACTGGAAAGAAATCATAGATACCAATATCAGCCACGTCGATATTGAGAGTTCAAGCAAATGGTCAAAATCCACCCTAAGACCGACAATGCCAAATTGATTAGGCAAAGTGGAATTCCTAAAGCTGCAAGCTTTCCTCCATCCCTCATAACCCCTAAATTGGTCATTGCTTATCGGCAGGCCTATCAGCCACAGACACAAACTATTGTAGAAAGAGATGGAAACATCCTTGCTGACATGTTAGGTGAGGATATTATGAAGAATTTTTACATCCCCACCTCTAAAGAAATGGAGGTACCCACCCTAGTAGAGTGTAAAGCAACGTGGGACGAAGACCCGATGGGCTGCAAGAAGCTAATAAACCAATATTGGCTTAAAGAGAAAAGGGGCAACGCTGCAAAGGTTCCTCAAGAACTCTTCCACATCGACTTCTATGAGGACTACCATGACTTGGTCACCATGTTGAGTAGGGTGATGGGCCTCCCCACTACTGCATATTTTTTGGAATGGATGGTGTATTTCATAGAGCAGATCCTCCGTGGGGATGAAGGTGTTACCACAAAAGCCTCATTCTACTGGGGAGGCATAATAAGCGACTACTTCCACAAGTAGTTGATGAATGTGAAGAAGACCTCCAAGTTCTACATGACCTCTTATCTAGTGTACTCACTAGCCAAGCGGAGGCAGTACAATGGATTGTTCCTAGCACCTAATGAGGAACCAAGTTGAGTATTGAAAGTCTATGATAGATATCCCCAGCTCCAATTCAGGAACTTTAAGAAAGAGTATTACAGGGTGAACGACGCATTCATTGGCCACATCATCAAATTGCTTGGAGGGGATTTTTAAAGAAGGGTCTCTCATAGTGCTCGGGCATTCTTGAAGCAATATGCCTTCTTATTCATTAAGTGCCTCAAGTTCACATATATTCGTGCCCAGGCTTTCACAGAGAGGTCAAATAAGCTACCCCAGTACCCCAATGACCAAATCATACTGTTGGAGCTCTCTCAGTAGCTGCAAGATGTACATTCAATCCTCAGCAATAGACACTTGGTGGGGATCCCTTATCTCTTAGCTTTCGGCTAGGGGATGTACAAATTGCAAACCTCCCAATGTGTTGGGAATTCTGAGAAGGAATTGGTAGAGTACCATTTCCACCTACACACTGCTCACCTGCAGATGGACCCATACGGGCATGTAAGTAAAGCACTAGGACCAGAGTATGCCCATTTGCATCATGTCGAGGACTTATGGATAGATTTCCAGGATGACAAGGAGGTGCGCACAAGGCACTATATGTGAATGACTACATACTTCGTAAAAAGAGTAAAATTGTTTCTTGTACCTGATCAAGTTGAAGAGGATGAAAGTACCATCATGGATCCCAGGTACAATGTAGTCGCTAACTTGTTGCTGCCAACAATAGATTGGGATGAGTAGGATGTTGATGACCTTGACATTATAGCCAAACCAATTTAGGCTCGCACCAAGGAATGGGTTGATGGGAAAGTAGCCAATTGAAGCAACAAGTGGTTGTCCTAACATATGAGAGGCTCAAGAGTGAGTATAGTGCTACGAAGGATGTTGTTGCCACAAATTCAATAGGAGAGACATCCAAATCTCCTTCTCTCACAAGATCAAAGAAGAGGAAAGGTATTGAGGCAGAGCAGTTGCCAGATCCAAAGGTTTATTCTAGAAAAGATTCAGGAGGCTCACCCTCTAAGAATCCCAAACGGATGGGAAGCATCGCGGGGCAACCAACAATTCAAAAGGATCCCCTTCAAGAGGGTGAGGAAGGGAAAACAGATCATCCAAAATCTCCTCCAGCTCTCCCTATTTCCGCCACCCTTCCATCTATTTCCCAGGCCATGGTTGCCACATCCCCACCTGCGATGGACATCTCGGTCCATCTCACTCCCTCTCTACCAGCTGGGCCCATAATAATGGTTGACTCCTCCTCTGCTATAACTTCTCTACTTTCCTCTGCCTCCATGTCACCCATTGCATCACTTCCATTGGAAGCAATGACAATGCTAATGCCCACACTCACATTGCCAAAGGCTTTCTCACGACATATGCAGAATTTCCCCTCTGAGATTTCCCAAATATTTTTGGATCCCACCATCCAAGCTTCCTTGGTGTAGGTCCTCACCAGCGCTTCACCCTCGCAACCTCCAGCGGGACCACCAACAATGGAGTCCATGATGCTAATCTCAGAAGAATGGGAAAAGGGGGAGATTGAGACTTCAAAGGCAATGGAGGAAGATGCAGATGAGTACCACAAACACCTAGAGTATGAACACTGGTAAATTGACAGGGTTGTCCATGAAGAAGAAGAAACATGGTCTTCTGAAAGTGGAGACGAAGAAGAGGGTGAAAGTGGTAGAACTATTGTACAAACCTTCGATGATGATTTCGAGGAGGAAATGGCCTGACAGTTGAGGGACAAAAAAGAAGAGGCAAAAAGGTCACCTCCCAGAGAAGAAAAGAAAGAAGATGACAAGGCAACAGAAAATGTAGAACTCCCTAAAGGGGAACAACAGGAGAATGTGTCCCCTCCTTATAGAGAAGAATAAAATGTAGAAAAATACTTGCCTAGTGGTGAGGTTCCAGCCGACAAAATTCTCGAAGTTGAGCAGCCCGAGGAGCATGAGCATAAGGGTGAACAAGATGAAGAAAAGAAAGGGAAGGAGGCTGAGAAAGAAGAAAGTCCATAGGAACAATTGCCTACTAAGCCTCCCATCAAGCACCTTGTGTTCGTCCAAGACTCCGATAAGGAAGAGGGAGACAACACTAAAATGGAAGAAAGGGCTCCCATAGGTAAACAAATAGAGATCCAAACAAAGGAGGGCGAGGTTGATCGTGAATCGCCCAAGGGAAAATCTGTTATGCCCGAATGGCTAGAGAGGCAACTTGAAAAGAAAACTCCTACCCCAAAGTATCCAAGAGCAAAGACTGGAGGCTATCTTAGCCCAAGCGTAAATCACTACCAAAAAAGAGAAGAATCCCAAAATCAGATCCAAGGTAAGGATGGACGCTTCTGGATCCTGAACTGTGCAAATAGCAACTCCAATGGTGGGAAAGGAAGGGGTAAGCTATAATATCTCCACCATTGACTTGGGAACAACTACTAGAGAGCAGAAGGTGGAACACCTCGAGGAATTTTTTGCCATGGTAGTGCATTTAATACAACATGATAAAATTTCAAAGGATGAGCTTAAAGCACAGGTAGCTGATCTAACAGCTTACATCTGACAATGGTCCTCAACTGAAGAAATGCCTACCACATCCGTGGCTCCCCCGCAACTACTATCCAAGGAATAAATTGATAAGCTAGAAAAGAGAAAGAATTTGGACAAAACTATAGAAAGTTGGTTCTGACAGGTTCTATACGTCAAAAATATGGGTATCAGTTAGGCTGTTTGAACAACCAATAAGTTCCTTGACTTATAGCAGTCTTTAGAAAGAATGAAGAAACTTTGCACTGACTTCCCTGTAACATACAAGTCCACCTATCCAAAGATTGAGGCTATCCTTAAACTGCCAAGCACCACATGGGAAAAGAAAATCGCACTCAAGAGAGACGATCACTAGCTTGTGGATGTTTAGAGATGGGACTTTGAGAGCAGAAAAGAAAGATTGGAGCAGGTGATTGACAAAATAGATCCGGATATTGAATGGGTCCAAGAGATTAGGACTAATTGTGTTTGATATTTGAAGCTAATGACAGGCTATGAGATGTATGTCGTACAAATGGACCGAGATAAAGTAAGGCCTCATTTCTAGAAAAAGATGGAGGAGAGGATGTCAGATGAAATAACCACCGATTTCGTGAGTTTTGCTACCCGAGCCTTTGCACAGTCAGAGTTGTTCCGAGACCACACTGCCAAGTATGATGAAGACTGGAAAAGGCTTGAGGACAACTCAAAGGAGTGGATTTATCAAGTGTTGTGATCTAAAATCATAGAAGTCGACAAACTCCAACCGATAATTTTGAAATTCATGGAGTATGCGGCTTTGAAGAAGCAGGAACACAACCCTATTATTAGTGAAGAGCTTCTAAAGGAGTAGCTACAATGAAAAGGGCAATTGGATAAATGGAAAAACTACTACAATGATGTCACTAGAGGACAAAATAGAGATGAAGACAAAGTTGTATTTTAAATTGTAATATATTGGGGGGTAGGTAGAACCCTAGTTTGTAGTGAATCTTGGCCACACAATGAGATTAAATCTTGGCTATTTGTTCTACTTTTTGGGCACTATAAATGGGGGTCTCCTCTCATTTTCAAAAGAGATTTGATTTGTTGTAAAGACATGCTGCAAAAATTTCTAATGAAAATACATTGAATTGGTGCATTTTCTAAGTTCTTCACATGTTTCATGATTCAATCTCCCATTATTAGATGTTTTATTTAGATTTACACTATTTTTCTAGTTAACTTTAAATTTATTAAATAGATTTTGGGAATACTGTTCTATGATTGTAGATATTTTATGTTGTGTTGATGCCTTCCAGTCCATACTTTTTGCTATTTACTACTAGTAAATGTTCTTGTAAAGTTAGTCTGGGCTAAAACTTGAAGCTACTTTTAAACTTTTACCTTCATTCATGCATGTATGTGGAGGATGAATGGTAAAATATTTGCAGACCTTTGAAGATGGCACATATTTCATGATATTGTAGGTTTCTTGGTTAAGTGGAATTTTGTTTGAAGGAAGTTGTCCATAGTAGAACCTCCATGATCACTGTTCACTGTTAGTTGCAGATCCAGGAACCTTCCCTCTTCCCTATTCTTTTCTTTATTTTTTAGAAACAACCTGTGCTGAGGTTCATTGCACATTGTAAAGCCAAAACTTAAGGAAAACATTGAAGTTTTAGATTGTTGTTCGAACCTATAGAAAAGTGCACCTTGACTCCCATCTTAGAAACTTCAAATTTTAAGATCCACCTTGCATCCAGCTATGTAAGGCTACCCTGTGGTCACCAGAAAAATAACATCAAACATCAATTGAGGAATTCCATGCAAGTCATGACCTGACACTCGAGAGACCTTGGGGTGATTTTCAACAACTTATTGTTGGAAGTCTCCTTTCAAGAGAGGTAGTGCACCTATGCATTTCCTGTGCTGAGAAAGTGTACAAAGACACCCATCAATAGGTATTTTTGGGGAAGTTGTATGAGGATGCAATGCTTTATAAGAATTTTCACAATTCATTGTAAAAAAATCAAATGAGTATAATAATATTAATATACTTTCATATTTTATGATAAGATCATGGTTTAGTTTTTAGAATATTTATGGTTACATTTTTTAACAAGTCTTAATGTGTACATTTAAGATATTTGTCATGAATTTACCATTATTAGTAATTTCAACATGAAATTTCTAAAGTGGCTCAAATAACCCTTCTACAATAGTATATATTCACTCCACTTTCTTGAGAACGAGTCTATAAAAATATAAAAAATGTGGGGTACCCTAAGATTAGTACTCATAACCTAGGGTACATTCCATCATTTATAGGGTTTCATTAGGATGCAAATCAACAAGGTGCATAGATTGACTTTCAACCTCCAAGGTGAGTCAATCAAACCTAGATCTGATCCTTTTGAGTATTAGGAATGATTTGGAATTGATTTTAATTGATTTCCCTAATTAAACTAAAAGACCTAATATGATAATTACAATTTATCAAAAGTAAATAGACTAAAACAATAGTTTTCAAGTGGATATGGAAGTTGCAGAACAATATGTACCTATCACCAAAATTTGGATCTAAGTGTTGTAGCAGGACTGGGTCACCCCTGGGCGACTGGGACTTTGATAGAGGGTCTTGAAATTGTTTTTACATTCCTCTGGTGTTGGATTCGAGCTTCTATTTTCCACTTGTCCCACTATAGGAATGTCATAAATAAATTCTACAATTGATTTGTCATGTCTTAACAAGGTTGATGACAACAAATGCAACAATGGAGAATTTTTCCTTTAGGATCTCTTCAATCATTTTCAAACCTGTAACCTACACATTCACAAAGAGAGAAAATGTTGTACCATATAGGGTATTTCCTCAGTCAAACCCCGTGCAAGTGTTCCCACTTCCATAATGGAAATGCCAATGATAAAACCTTAATGGAAAGGAAGGAAATGATTAATGAAAAGAATGTTGCAACTCACCACCCTTTAATGGCTTCCTTGAAGGACTAAGGTCATACACATCTCTTTAAGGATTTGGATCTTTCTCAATAGATTTCCTTGAATGCTTGGATGCTTGGATGCTTGGAGACCTACAACAATTTTAGCCTTCAGTAGATAATAACATGGACACACAAACTTTGACATGATGTTGGATCTTGAATTGTTGTAATAATGATTGATAATGTTGCTCTTAAACGCTCTTGACAATAATACTTGATCATAAGTCCTCCAAATTGTCTTCTAGTTTCAAATGATCAAAAGACTAGGTATTTATATGTGTTTATCCAATTTCCCAAAAATTAGATTCCAAAAGCTGACACTTCATAAAATTTAAATTTTGGATATTAAAATATTGTGAACAACATATTTGAATTTGGGTCTTGGCTAAGAAGGGGGACCCAGTCGCCCATTGACGAATGGGTCCTAGCTCAAATTTCTAGGACACTGAAAGTTGGGGAAAATTTAATGATTGGATGCATTTGTTCAATGTTTGTCCTCCTTCAAAAAATGGTAAAAATTAGACTTTGGAATGCATAATTTGAAAAATTAGAAGCTTAATCAAGTCTAATAAATTAAGGCGCCAAAACATAGTATGAAATTGTAAAGGTATACAATTTTCTACACTACATTTAACCCCATTTTAGTGAGAGTATGAACTTACGCTCAAACTCACACTAGCGTAGAGAAATATATGTCAAGAGGGGTTTGATTGCACTAATATTGAAGAGATAGGATGACTAAAGATCAAGGAGGTGGCCAAGACCCCAGGATCCAAGATCCCATGGCGAACCAACATAACCCCAAAGGAACACACATGTATGATATGCATCAAGACAAGATACACTAACATACAATGTCAAAATAAATGTAAGGAAAAGGAAAAAATTGGTATGGACTAACAAGTTGTGTTATGCTAGCAACCATACAAACAAGAAGACTCACAAGCTAGTAAGGACCATTTTTTACTAGGTGAGCTCCCAAAACAGGTAGCAAAATGAGAAACACACACTAGGTCTATAAGGTGTGCCCGTAACCATACCAAGAATTAGGCTCCCTAATAACCTCGATAAGTGCTACAAAATGATCAAAATGCTATGCCAATGCTTACATTAAATTCAACCCCTATGAACAAAGTGAAGCCAAGAAAATTTCAAATGTCAAATATCAATGCACCACTAAGTTCAACCTCAATGAACAAAGTGAAGCAAAAATGCCAAGTATCAATGTCAATGCATCACTAAGTTCAACCTCTATGAGAAAAGTGAAACAAAAGTGCCAAGTGTATGCCACCACTTTAAATAAATTTCTAACACCATGTTGTGAGAAATTAATTTAAAGAAAAAAAATGATAAATGTCATGTAACAAACGATCATAAGAGCTTATTTGGAAAGACCTATGCTAAATCTATATCTTTCCAAATAAAGCTACATAATGGTAAGGGGTTTCCCCAAAAATGCAATGCCATGAATAACATAAAAAGGTACATCGAGGGATCCATGGATCTAGTGTCAGTACATGTCTTTTCTATAGTAATATAATAGAGCTCATAACTGACATCATTCCCCAAATACTCATGGAACAACAAACACAATGGAGGAATGGCACATAGAGAGAGAGAGAGAGAGAACAAAGAATATTTTGGGTCAACATGGAAGAGACCTAAATGTCTCAACACCTTGCATCGTCCCCAAAAGGAAAACACGAGACAAAAGGAACATATAAAGTTTATGAAATATAGAACAATTGAGATACAAATAGAATAATGCCACAATAGGTTTGTTTCCCTTGTATCCTTGTGCCAACAAAGAAACAAGGGTCATCCAAAGAAAACTCACAAACATAAAGACATTCCAAGCAACACAACATGAGAGATCACATCACGTGCAAGAAAACACAAAGAACATATGAACATGGGTAGGTGCAAAAAGATGGGCGACCAAAAAGGAATCTTAGGTGGCCACTTTTTTTTGAAATTAGGAAATACTGACCTTGGATGTGAAATTGAGGATAGTTACACTCAAAAAAATTAGATGCAACAAAAACAAGGATCGTATGTTCTGGGTCTACTTTCTAAACTACTATTTTTTTTAAAATGGTAGCGATTAAGGGGTTCAAAAGAGGGAGCCACATAAATTTGTGTTTTTTTTTCAAAAAAACATAACATAGCAACTTTTGTGGCTCCCTCAAAAGGTTAACATTTTTTTGGTATTTTAAAAATCACTTCTGTGAGAAATTAGCTAACAACATGTAGTTTATGCCCAATTTTTCTGATAATTTTTTAATGAATATTTGATTTTTTACTGATTTTCAAAGTGGACACTTCCTAAAAAATAAGATTTTGGTCATGCTACCCCTATAAATTTTGAAAACTAATTGAAAATAATTTTTTTTAAATATGTGCAGAATGGAGTCACATTTCTAAAAATGTAATTTATTTGAAATTTCGATGAACAAATAACTTATAAAGAAAAAAATACAAAACACTAGTTTTTTCAAAAAAACAAACACACAAACAAAAGAAATTAAGGATGAAAGGCTTAACATTGTCAAAATGTGAAAAAAATTACATTATTAGATATCTAAGAGAGAGCCTAGCATTACCCAAGTGTTCGATTTGTTTGACCTTGAAACACGTGCAAACCTGATGCTTAGCACGAACGTGATTATGTGAAATATTGTAGAATTTGGAAAAACATGTCTTTGGACATTGGGAAGGCACTCCAAGCCTTTGGTTTGGTATTCCAAAGAAAATACCAAGCCTAAGGCTTGGGGACTCCCAAAGAAAGAAATAATGTGGGTGTTTTATAACATGCTCACGTTATTTCATAGTTTTGACATATTTTTTGCATATGTGCTTGAGTTTCCTAAGAAAGACATAACGCAAGCACACTATAACGTGCTCACATTATGTCTTGCTTTGTGTTAAATGTTATTATACTAAATGTATGTATATATTCTTGTATGCATGTATGCTTGTATGACATGTATGTATATATGTATGTATGTATGTAAGTATGTAAGATTGTATGTACGTATGTATATATTCTTGTATGTATATAAGTATATATGTAAGTATGTATGTGCATACCTGTATGTATGTATGTATTTAGAGGGAGGGAGAATCATAAGAGAGAGAGAGAGTTGTCTAGGTAAGGTGGGAGGGAGAGAGGGTAGGAGAAACCTAAGAGAGAGAGGTAGTGATTGAGAGACCTGAGAGAGGGAGTGGGGGTGGCAAGGAGAGATCCGAGAGAGAGAGAGAGAGAGAGAGAGAGAGGGAGAGAAGGGGTTGGAGTGAGAGGAAATTATCTAGAACTTAGGGTGGGAAGGATAGAGGGAGAGAGAGGGGTTGGGAGAGAGATACGTGAGAGAGGGAGAGAGAG
This sequence comes from Sequoia sempervirens, assembly GCA_007258455.2. Classification (NCBI taxonomy): domain Eukaryota; kingdom Viridiplantae; phylum Streptophyta; class Pinopsida; order Cupressales; family Cupressaceae; genus Sequoia; species Sequoia sempervirens. The sequence goes on along the minus strand of VDFB02000015.1, from coordinate 484,780,446 downwards.
AGAGTTGTCTAGGTAGGGTGTCAGAGAGAGAGAACTGAGAGATATGGAGAGAGAGGGAGTGCGAGATAGAGGGAGTGGGAGAGATAGAGAGTGAAAGAGAGGGAGTGGGAGAGAGATAGAGGGAGCGAGAGGGAGTGGGAGAGTTATCTAGGTATAGTGCCAGAGGGAGAGACCAGAGAGATAGGGAGAGAGAGGGAGTGTGATAAAGAGGGAGTGGGAAGGAGAGGGAGTGAGAGAGAGGGAGTGAGAGAGAGGGAGTGGGAGATAGATAGAGGGAGTGAGAGAGAGAGAGAGAGACCTAAGAGAGGGAGAGAGTGTGTGAGGGAGAGACTTGAGAGAGAGGGAGAGAGAGGGAGAGGGAGTGGGAGAGAGGGTGTTGGAGTCAGAGGGAATTATCTAGGTAGGGTGGGATGGATAGAGGGAGAGAGAGAGTTATCTAGGTAGGGTGTCATCTGTTGGTGTGAATAAGTCTTATACCTTGTTAATTCCTTTACTAGGGACTTAGGGGAATTACATTTACTTAGGATAAAAGATTCTTTCAAGAAGTCTTAGTTGTCTTATCTAGACTTCACATCATCCTAGGTAGTTATGAGTTAGTTGTCTCATGTGATAGGATTAAGACACTTGTCATGATCTTGTATTATCCTATCTCTCATCCATGGCTTTATAAGCAAAGCATCTCTAATATATTTTGCATTGTATTCTATTGCATAGAATATTGATCATTGTATCATATTGCAACTCTTGTTTGGTGGAATAGAATCTTCCATTGTTTCTTCTCTCTATCTCTTGTGGACGTTATTTGGTGTTACAGATTGAAGATCTTGGTTGCTCACTTCAACATCATATCATATCTTTGAATCTTGCAAGCCCCTTCTATTTTTTTCATTAGAGAGATTTTACCATCAAGTTTTCTATTGTGATTTGAGTTTCTTTTATGATCTTGCAAATTCCTCGTATGCTCTTCTCTTGTGTTTCAATATGATCTTGAGAATCAGAAAGGGTTTGCAAAGAATTTTTAATCCTATATTGCATGTATGCATTTTGGTGAGATCTGGTGATTGCAACACTTTTGGCTATAGTAGCAGTATTTTTAGTTATCCCATTGTGTCTAGGAGGCTTAAGAAAGTTAGATTTGGCTTTTGTTTCATTCAATTTGGTCACCATTTGCATCTTTGGCAAACAAGAGTTTGGAGCTCAAATCTAGGGAACATCTTTTTACATGAGCATTTTTGCAAAAAATAACCTTGCCAGTGCGTCTGGGTGGCCATTTGCGAGAATTTTCATATATAACTTGGTCATATTTGGTGAAAGTTGATTTTGGGGCAAAAAAAATTTACTTGGAAGGTTGTACAACCCCCAAGTCGACGATACAATTTTTCATAATTAAAAAATAAATATTTTTTAATATTCTGCATTGTTTTATTATTCAAGTTTTTTATAAAAAAAAATTGGGCACTTTATTATATTGAGGGCATATTAATTTTGGGAGGCATTGCAATATCAGCGTACAAATATTATTTTGCAGAAGCATTTAAAAATTTCAACAGGGGTCGTATTGCAATTGTCAGCCCACTTGGTAAAAATCTCAACGACCTTTCATCAATGTTCGTCCTCTCCATTAGAATTTTCATGTGGTCAGCCCCTTAGAAAAGTTCTACAGGCTATGTTGAAGACTCGTGACTTCTATTTTAAGTTGCCAGCTTGACCATCACAACTAGCGGCCCTTTAGAGGAAATTGCCAGTGGGCGGTAACACAAACTTAACCACTGGAATTCCCTTGACTACTAGCCATCAAGCCCTCAAACCACTAGCATAATTAGTAACCACCAAGGTGGGCAAGTTAAGTAGCAAACTACCTAGCATAAAATGCTAACCACCAGGAGGGAGGTAATTGCCAGGAGCTTAAGTCGCGGTATGTGAACAGGCTAGACTGTAACTGCTAGTGATTTTCTATAATTGTCAATTTTTTGCTCCACCTTAGCCTGTGGTTGTGTGGGGGACCAAGTGCCAATTCCCAGGGGCTTAAATTTTGTGCCTGGTTAGTGATCCTTTTTGCCCCTATTTAGTCTTGAAGGTGCCTAAAACATGCCTTTTTTTCAATTTTTTGCCATGATGTCAATTTTTTGCAAACGAGATATCGTCGAAAAGATGGTTTGAAGAAATTCATAGTGGTGAAGGTGATTTTTCTAGATTTTCACATTTTTTACCAGCTTTTTCAGCCTGAAGGTATAGGTGCATTTATTGCTTGTAATTGGCATAACTTTTACATATGAACAAGAAATTTGGTAAAAAAAATTTTGAAATTGCTCAGAAAATCGTAAGGAATATGTTTGTAATCTCTATTTTTAGTTTTAGAAAGCTATTTTTTCTAAAAATTGTAAAATCACCGTGTGTTATAAACATTCGATTTGAGCTTGTCACTTGTACAAATTGCAAAATTTCTTCATTATAATTTTTAGGGGGGACTGCAAATTGTATTTTAATACATTCTGGTGGGTGAAAGGCACAATTTAAGTGCCACATTATCTTCTTTCTTTTGGTTTTCATGGCAGATCTAAGGCAAATTGAACCACTCACTCCACACAATTATCATACATGGAAGCTAAAAATGACTCAATTGTTACAATCTAAGGGTCAATGGCCAATTTTAGATGTAGAATAACCTGAATTCACAAGGGATTATGAAAAATTTATCCATATATGTAAAATGGATGAAGAAAAAGGGCTCATTGGCTTACATCTATTTGATAACTTGTTTTATATTTCGAAGTGTAAAACACCTAAGAATGTTTGGGATAAAATTGAAGAATTGTATGGTAAAACCAATCAGTTCATAATCTTGTAGCTTCAAGTGGATCTTCAAGCACTCTCTCCAAATGCATTTCCTTCAATTCAAGATTTCCTTACACAATTCAAGTTGATTTTTTCACAATTGAAAGGATGTGGGAATGATATATCTAGTGATGATTGTATCTTTTTTATTGTGTCTAAGTTGAGAGGCCCTTATCAAGTGTTTTCTTCTACTTTCTAATGAAATATGGATGTCATGGGGAAATATTATAAAAGGGCCTTCATTTGAATTGTTTTGTGAGTGTCTTACTAAGGAGGAGGCCAAGTTGATTCAGTTGGATTCCCTACCTAATTCCAAGATTCATGCTCTAATGTCACGATCATCCAAGGGTAAAGGAAAGAATAAGAAGAATCCCAAGACGAGAATCATCTTCAGGTAGTGAGACTCCCTCCAAATTCAATTAGAAGAACAATCAGAAGTCCACTCCATCTCCTTCTTCTACCTCTAGAGATTCTTCTTCCAAGCATAGGAAAAATAAAGGAGATCCTTGTTCATTTTGTGGCAACTGGGCATGATGCGGCTCATTGTTTCAAGAGACTCGAGGCCTTGGAGGAAGCTATGAAGAAACACAACATTTCAGTGTCTAAGCCTTCTTCCATGGGAAAAGGACAAGCTCTTTCAACACGAGCCATTCATTCATCTTAGATAGTTGGATTCTTGATTTAGGTGCTTCACATCACATTACCAATTCACGTGATCTTCTTGATTCCATTTTTCATACTTCTACTTCTCGGATTGTAGTTGGAAACTCTTCACAAATTCCAATTTTGGGGACATGCTCCATTCAAATGCTAGATGGGTGCATTGAGGATGTTCTTCATGTTCTTGATATTTCAACAAATCTACTTTTCATATATCAGATTTTTCATTTTGGAGATGGGAAGTTAGTTGAGTTTACTCCACAGAATGTGAATTTTAGACTATTGCAGGATCCTGAGAAGGTTGTCTCTACAAGGATAGTTGATCATAAGAACCATTTGTATCAATTTTATGGCTTTGAGTCTTCATCAGGTTCTTTTTTTGTTGCTCATGATGATTCAATGAGCAAGCTTTGGCATGAAATATTTGGGCACTTGAACTATAGATATCTTTAGAAGATGCAAGCACATAACTTAGTGGTTGGTCTTCCAAAGATCTCTTGCATGGATGGTGTTTGTCAAGGTTGTGTTCTTGGAAAGAAACATCAAGATCCTTTTCCTAAGGGTCAAGCTACACGTGCAACCACACCCCTTGAGTTGGTACATAGTGATCTCATGTCATTTCCAACTCCTTTTATTCAGGGGCTAAGTATGTGCTCACGTTCATTGATGTTTTTTCTCGACGAACATGGGTTTATTTTCTAAAGCTCAAGAGTGAAGTTCTCACAAAATTCAAGACCTTCAAAAAATTTGTGGAGAAGCAATCATGTTTTTCTCCTTGAAAAATATGCACATATAATGAGGGGAAGTATGTCAATTAGACATTTTAGGATTTTTGTAGTGAGCATGGTATTCTTCATCAGCACACAGTTCCTTACACTCCTCAACAAAATGGTGTGGTAGAGAGAAAGAATAGGACTCTTAGGGAGATAGCCAATTGTATGATTCAATCTAGGTCCATGGCTCCAACATTTTGGGCCAAATCCATCAATTGTGCCAATTATATTCAAAATTGTATGACCCACAAGGCAGTGTGGAATATGACCCCTGAGGAGGCTTGGTATCATCGCAAGCCTAATGTATCCTTCTTTAGAGTATGTGGTAGTGAGGATTGGGAATTCATTCCAGATGGTCAGCGTAAATCAATGGAGAAGAAGAGTCAGTGATATATTTTTTTTGGTATTGTGAGGATGTGAAGGCATAAATATTGTTTGATCCTAACACATGAGAGGTTCATTTTTGATGTGATGTTCAGTTTGTTGAGACCTTCACATAGACAGATCCTCCTCTGACTTCTTCTTCATCACAACCTTTTCAATCTTCTTCATTTCATGATGCTTTGCTACTTGAGGAAGAATTTGATGATGGTCTTGATGCTCCTCCTCCTCAGTCAGCCACTAGGCCATGATGGGCTCGAGTTACTCTTGAGGAGGTTGGTCCTCTTGTTGGTGATCCCACAAAAAATTGCCACACTCATTCTCAAACTTCAAGAATTACTCTTTTGAGTTGGCATTTCAGATAATCCTCAGAAGTTTCCCGATGCTTTAGGTATTCCAAAGTGGGATAGTGTTATGGGTAATGAGTATTCTTCTTTGATGAAGAATCATACTTGGGATCTTGTGCCTCTTCCTAAGGGAAGAAAGTTGGTTTGGTGCAAGTGGGTGTATCGTACCAAGTATGCAATAGTTGGTTCTATTGACAAGAATAAGGCTCATCTTGTTGTAAAGGGTTTCTCTCAGGTTGAAGGAATTGTGTATTCTGAGACCTTTGCTCATATTGCCAAGATGGATTCTATTCGCTTTGTCCTTCCTATAGCTACACTTGGGGATGGTTAGTATTTTAGATGGATGTGAAGAGTGCTTTCTTGTATGGGGATATTCATGAGGAGATCTATATGGATCAGCCACCAGGTTTTGTGCAAGACTCTTCACTTGTTTGCATGCTTTGACATTCATTGTATGGTCTCAAATAGGCCCCTTGGGCTTGGTATGAGAAGATGGATAGTTTCTTGCACTCTTCTAGCTACACTCACTACCATTCTAATCCCATAGTATATACTCAGAGGCAGGAGAGGATTTACTCATACTTGTGCTCTATGTGGATGATTTTATTCTCACAAGGAGTTCTACTTCGATGATTTAGAGTACTCAAAGAGAATTGATGGAGCGATTTGATATGAAAAACCTTGGTTTTTTGCACTCCTTCCTTGGTCTTCGGGTTCATCAGACTTCTGAGGGGATCTTCATTTTCCAAAAAAAGGTATACTCTTGATTTCCTTTAGAGATTTTGCATAGTTGATTGCAAGCCTTCCCCCACTCCATTTCAATCAAGTGTTGTACTTTCTACTAGTTTCTCTACTCCTATAGTTGATCCTACCTTGTATTGACAGTTGGTTGGTAGTCTTTTGTACTTGATACATAGTCATCCTAATATTTCCTTTGTGGTTGGACTTGTCTCTCACTTTTCTCATGATCCCCATGAGAGTCATTGGAAGGCTTTCAAACGTATCTTGAGATACATTCAAGGCACTACTCATTTTGGCATTTATTACACATCAAGTGCATCTCAGATTATGGGCTTCACTAAATCAGATTGAGCTGGTGATGTCAATGATCGGAAGTCTACTTCTAGCTTTTTCTTTTGCCTTGGTTATGTTATGATTGCATGGTCATGCAAGAAGTAGACAACTATTTTATTATCATTGACAGAGGTTGAGTATCGAGGTTCAATTCTGGCTAGTCAGGAGGTTTTGTGGATTTGTCAGTTGATGACTAAGCTTGGATTTCCTTCCACTCAACCCACTACTCTTTGGTGCAACAATCAGAGTGCCATCCATATCTCTCACAGCCCAGTGGAGCATTAGCATACTAAGCATATTGAGATCCACATGCACTTCATCAGGCAGCTTATATAGGATGGTGTTCTCAGCTTGGAGTATTTTCCTATAGATCTACAGGTTGTAGAATTCTTCACTAAACCTTTGGCATCGCATTTTTATCTTCAGTTGCGATCGATGCTTGGGGTGAAGAAAGTTGTCCTTAGGGGGTCTTGAGGAGTCCTCCTTCATTTTTTAGTTTTATTTGCATCTTTTTCTCTCTTTTGGAGAGGAGTATTCTTCCACATGGTTTTTCTCCTATTCTCCGCTTGTGAGAGTTTATTTTTTTGTACATGGGTACCTCATCAGGCCTTGTTGTTGGGACCCATCTTTGGCATTTGTTTGTTCCTCCTTAAGTTGCACTTAAGGGGGGGTGTTGGTGTGAATGATTATTGTACCTAGTTAATTCCTTTACTAGGGACTTAGGGGACTTAAGTTTACTTAAGATAAAATATTTTTTCTAGAAGTCTTAGTTGTCTTATCTAGACTTCACATCATCCTAGGTAGTTATGAGTTAGTTGTCTCATGTGATAGGATTAAGACACTTGTCATGATATTGTCCTATCCTATCTCTTATCCTTGCCTTTATAAGCAAGGCATCTCTAGCATATCATATTGATCATTGTATCATATTGCAATTATTGTTTTGTGGAATAACATCTTCCATTGTTGCTTCTTTCTATCTCTTTGTGGAGGTTATTTGGTGTTGCAGATTGAAGATCTTGGTTTCTTACTTCAACACCATAAGGAGAGACTTGAGAGAGAGGGGGGGTGGGAGGGAGAAACCTAAGAGATAGGGAGAGAGAGGGAGTGGGAGAGGGAGGGAGAGAGAGAGAGGGAGTGAGTGGGAGAGAGATAGAGGATGAGAGATCGAGGGAGATAGAGAGAGAGAGGGAGTCAGAGAGAGATAAAGGGAGTGAGAGAGAGAACCAAAAGAGGGAGAGGGTGTGGGAGGGAGAGAGAGGGGGTGGAAGGGAGAGAGAGGGAGTGGGAGAGAGGGGGTTGGAGTGATAGGTACTTATCTAGGTAGGGTGGGAGGGATAGTTTAGAGAGAGAGGGGATTAGAGTGAGAGAATTATCTTGGTAGAGAGAGAGAGAGTTATCTAGTTATGTAGTTAGGGTTCTTGAGGGAGAGAGATGAGGGGAGGGGGGAGTGGGAGGGAGATAATTGAGAGAGGGAGAGAGAGAGGAGTGAGAGAGAGAGATCCAAGGAGAGTGAGAGAGAGAGAGAGAGAGAGAGAGAGAGAGAGGGAGAGATGGGAGGGAGAGACCTAGAGAGGAGAGAGAGAGAGAGTTATCTAGGTAGGATTCTAGAGGGAAAGAATTGAGAGATATGGAGAGAGAGGGAGTGGGAGAGAGAGGGAGTGGGAGAGATAGGGAGTGAGAGATAGAGAGTGAGAGATAGGGAGTGAGAGAGAGAGGGAGTGAAAGAGAGATAAAGGGAGTGAGAGAGATTTATTTAGGTAGGGTGCTAGAGGGAGATACTTGAGAGATTGGGAGAGAGAGAGAGATGGAGTGCAATAGAGAGGGAGTGGGAGAGAGAGAGAGTGTGTGGGAGAGAGAGGGTTAGAATGAGAGGTACTTATCTAGGTAGGGTGGGAGGGATAGTTGAGAGAGAGGGAGTGGGAGATATAGGGATGGGAGAGAGATAGAGGGAGTGAGATAGAGAGATCTTAGGGAGCGATAGGGGGTAGGAGGGAGAGACTTGAGAGAGAGATAGGGAGTGGGAGTGCGAGAGAGATCAAGGGAGAGAGATAGAGTTATAGAGGTAGAGACTTGAGAGAGAGGGGGTGGGAGGGAGAGACCTAAGAGATAGGGAGAGAGAGGAGGAGTGCAGAGAGGGAGGGAGATAAAGGGGAGAGTTAGAGGGAGTGAGAGAGAGGAACCTGAGAGAGGGAGAGGGGTGGGAGGGACAGACTTGAGAGAGAGAGAGAGGGGGGCAGTGGGAGGGAGAGACCTAAGAGAGAGGGGGTTGAAGTGAGAGAGAGGGGGAGAGAGAGGGAGTGGGAGATAGGACAAGAGATAGATAGAGGGAGTGTTATAGGGAGATGGGGTGGGAGGGACAAATGAGAGAGAGATTTATCTAGAGGTAGGGTGCCAGAGGGAGAGACCTAATAGAGAGAGGGGGTTGGGAGGGAGAGACTTAAGAGATATGGGGAGAGGGAGTGAGTGGGAGAGATATATAGGGAGTTAGAGAGAAGGGGGAGTTGGAGAGAGAGGGTTGGAGAGAGATATAGTATGGGTGGGGAGGACAGAGGACAAGAGAGATAGAGGGAGTGAGAGAGGGAGAGGGGTGGGAGTGAGAGACTTGGAGAGAGAGAGAGAGAGGAGGAGAGATGGAGGAGAGGAGAGGGAGTGGGAGTGGAGAGAGGAGGGATAGAGAAAGAGATAGAGGGACAAGAGAGAGATAGAGGGAGTGAGAGAGGGAGAGGGGGTGGGAGGGAGAGACTTGAGAGAGAGAGACAGAGTGGGAGAGAGATGGAGTGAGAGAGAACGAGTGGGAGTGGGAGAGAGAGAGAGGGAGAGCGAGAGAGAGATTAGGGTTTAGGGTTTAAGGGTTAAAGTATTAAGGATTTAAGGATATAGGGTTGATGGATTAGGGTTTAAGTCATAGTGTCTAGGGTTGAGGGTTTAGGGTTAGAGAGAGAGATTAGGGTTTAGGGTTTAAGGGTTAAAGTATTAAGGATTTAAGGATATAGGGTTGATGGATTAGGGTTTAAGTCATAGTGTCTAGGGTTGAGGGTTTAGGGTTAAGTGAGAGACCTAGATGGATAAGGAGGGATGGATGGCTAAGGAGAGAGAGAGAGAGAGAGGAAACCTTTAGAAAATCAATATTTTCATAATGCGAGCACATTTTGAAGAAGTTGAGACATAGCCATTTTGTATAGCAAGAAAAATTGTGAGTGCATTTTGGCTTCATCTGAAAATGGTAAAAAAGTTAGCAAACCCATGATCTAGGCCTACATGGTCTAGTATTCTCCTAGTTATGCACGTGTTCCAACAAAAAGAAGCCTTTTGATGTTTTTGGGAAGTGCACATGCAAATTTTTCACATTCTACCACCTTTGCATGAACTTTCCACCACTTTTTTATGGTTTTCCAACTTAGGAAGGAGGAAATAATAGAATTTTCACATCGAATTTGATACATATCAATTCAAGTCTCAATTTTTTTAGTGTTACAATGTTAATTGTGATTGAATTGTAGGAATTTAATATTATACATTGGTTATTTTTACTATTGTTAGTAATTCTATTCAAGAGTGATCCAGGTGGATCTATGAACCTCAAAAAATAAAATGTCTCCAATGCTCAAGAAGGACACCATGGCGTAGAGCTCAAAATCCTAATTCTAACAGAATTTGAATGGGCTCAAAAGGAGTTTGTATGCCCAAATTACGACTAGTCAAAGTTGGGGTCAAACAGGAACCAGGAGCCATTAGAATGCAAAAAAAATGATCATCTCGTAATTCAACAAAAATGGCATGAAGATGAAGAGTTCAACGTCATAATCCTGATGACACTCGTTTTGTTAAAAATGGAGCTCAGATGGCGAAGATATGGCTAGGAAAACTTCAAGGTTGACCAGATGGTATAGATCATGACATCAGCATGGCGACTCAGCAGGTCTGTACTGTATAGAAGATGAGTTGGACCAATCAGGAATGTGACACGTGTCATCCATGTGATGATGTGCCTTGGTCTACATGGCATCCATTATAGTCAATGATGATGTGTCATCTCTATATGATGAGTTATCTCTTCCAACGAATCAGATCGTGACACGTGGTGCCATGTCAGCATGCCATGTGGCCCTCTTCTAGCACCGGGTCTTAGGCAGTTAGTTCAACCGTTCATCAAAATATTATGAGGGTATTTGATCCCCTCACCCCTCATTCCTTATTTTCACACTTAACCAATGCACCAAAACTGGAGCCTTACCTATTATTATCCGGGAGTTAGTTTTGTTGACTAACAATGTTGAATTGGTTTTAAAAAAATGGTCGGCTGGGGGTCGAACTTCCGACTTCCCCAGTGCTAAAAGACATTGCCACGGCTAGGCCATTGTATGGTCTTGAGAATAATAGGGGAGCGCACGGTTTTGATAAAATTTTAAAACTAATTACCCCTAAATCTTAATATTTACCCCTTTTAAGATAAACAAACTTAATCCCTGATAAGATAAGATTAAAAATAAATCATGAACAACCTAAGCAATGTCAAACTAAGGGATTAGAAAAAATATAAAATATATTTAGGGGATTTTTAATGATTTTAATATGTAAAAAAGGGGGATTAGGAAAGATTTATACCTGATAAGGGACGATTTTGTAATCTTATGGTTTTAAACCATATTGGGAAAACTCTTAGCATAAAAAAGGGGAGTGTTAGGAGAAATTGATCATCCCATTCTTGGTGTGAATTCTCAAGAATCCAAGTGGGGAGAGAGAGGAATTGGAGACGATGAAGAGGATTTTCTTAAAGAGGAGTAAGCCATACGATGTAGAAGATTATGAGAGAGTTGTGGAATTTTCTATTGCAGATTTTTATGTTGTAATTTTGCTCTGTTTGTAAGCCTTTGTAGGCCTTTGTAAGTCTTTTGTGAGGCGATAGAGTTCAGATTTTTTTTACAACTTTTTGTTGTAGGTTGAAAGCTCTTCTTCTCAAAATTTGTACTAAAACATCTAGGCATTTTTAATAGATTGGTCACTCAGTTGAGATAGACCCGAAGACGTAGTCCACTCAGATGAACTTCGTAATCAATCTTGTGTCCTCTTCTCTCTCTTTGTTCTGTGTTATAATTCTCTCTCTTTATTGTTCTTGTTGCTCCATTATTTAATGTCTTTTCAGTTAAGCTTTACCCCATTAAGCTAAGGTAAGTTAGGGCAGAATTATGCATCTTGGCCCTCCATGACCTAGGGCCTTGCACGTGGTGGTCCCCCTCTCTTACATTTTTGGTGAACCTGACGTGAACCAATGTCTATTCAACCATTCGTGTTGAGACTTCTCTCATATACTTCGTGACTATTGCGTTCCTAAGTGTTGTGAAGGTTTATGAGCATCACAACCCAGTCCACAAATTTCAGGTATATCGTTAGGAGAAGTATATGACACCTCCTGATGGAAATGATGAAGGTCTCTACTAGTTTCACTACACACCTTTTCTCTGGTCCTGCCGTTGGTATAGATACACAGGAGTAGTTGTCGAGGAACGAGATGGGATTCATTGATGGAACTAATCATGTTCCCGCTCCCCTTGCGTCTCCTACACCATCATCTGTAGATGAGCATGAGGCTATTTGAATTCCTATAGAATATGTTTCCACCCTCACTAAAGGACTAGGAGACTTAGAAAATCATTTGGAAAGGAATCTGAAGATGGCTAGAGCCACTCGGGTTGTTAGCGAGTTAAAACATATGATGGATAAAGATTGAACAGGCATAAAGCTTCTAACTAGCCTCCTCAGTCTTTCCAAAGCATGTGCTCCTTCGAACAATCCTAGCTTTATACAAAGAGCCTATTTCAAAGAGCGTGAACAACAGTTAGGAGTATCAATGCCTCCCACATCTGTTTACATGGCTGACATAGTCCCCTCTATCAATATCCCTTATGTCTTCAAATAACTTGAAACTATCAAAGTAAACAAGGTCCCCTTGGGCTTTAGCTTGACACCCACTATCACCTCTAGTGGTGGAGGTTTTCATGGGATGAGTGGTGGGGGCTTTGGTAGTGGTGGTGGATTTTGTAGTGGAGGTGGTGTTAGTGGAGGCGGTTCTGGTGGAGGTAATGGTGGTGGCTTCGAAAAAGGCTCTATCAGTGGTGGTGCCTCCGATAGTGGTTCTGGAGGAGGTCACATTGGTGGTGGTTCTAGAGGTGGCTTTGGTGGTGGTTCTCGAGGAAGTTCCTCTATCCCTCTATCTTCTAATGACCCCATTCTGAACACCCTTCTTTAGAATATGGGTAAGATGCAGAGCCAGTTAGCGAGTCTTTCCCAAGCCTTTGCCCATCCTATCTTCAAACCCTTCTTCTGACATAGCTTGTTGTCAGTTGTGATCTTAAACACTCCCTTCCCCCAAGGAATGGAGATCCCTAAATTTAAAAAGTATGGCGGTAAAGGAGATCCATAAACACACGTGTCTTCCTTTAATGCCCTATGCATGAACTTCTTCCATCATGATGTGTTGATGGAAAAACTATTTCCTCGATCTCTCAAGGATACAACAGTCAAGTGGTATTGTTCCTTGCCTAAAAACTTTGTCTTCTCATTTGACCAACTTGTGAATCAATTCCTTAGACAATTTCAAGCAAACATCAGCCCAAAGATGACCTTTTCAGATCTCGTCTGACGTAAACAAGGAGATAACAAAAAAATCGCTGATTTCATAGCATGCTATAAAGCACTCCTTTCACAAATCCCATATCAGCTGCCTGATTCTGACGTGCAAAAGGTATTCATAGGGAAATTACAAAGGCCTTGGAAAGAGAAGTTCGCCCTTATGAAATACCCTTCTTTCATGCACTTGTGTTCAGCCTTACGAGAGTACCAACAGATGATTGTTCAGTTTGGGGGATCCTCCTCGTGCTCTCGTTTTGAGGGAAATTCCATCATATCAATCTCTAGGAAAGGTAAGGCCATTACGAATGTAGTTGTTGCTGCTGATAACAACGACCTCAAACATAACAGAAAGTTCACAAAGTTATTGGAATCTTATTCTTCTATCTTGCAAAATTTGTTGAATGATAAGATTGTAACTTTGTCGAATCCTAAGTCTATTAAGGAATCTTACCCTATTTGGTATGATGGGAGCACATATTGTTAGTACCATCAAGTTAATGGACATGATACCGAACGTTGCATGCAGCTGTGTCATGAGATACAAGACTTCATCAAGGATGGTACCATTTTTCTCGATGGGAGCAAACAAAATGCTAAAAAATTAGTGGTGAAAGCTAATAGTGAATTGTAGATATACACAAACCCATTTCCATCGCACTTTGCTAACATGATTGTAGATCCCACTGATTCTATTACTCAACCCGGGGCCTATGTTAATATGGTCATGATATGACTTCTACTGCTCTACTTGCACCTAGTTCATTGGACATTACATTCACATCAATCCCTTAAACAATAAACCCTCACCTCTCTATATTCCCACTCACATCAATGGTAACATTGTGACAAGAGACTTGATAGACCCCGCGATCCATGTGAATGTTATCATAGAAGAAACATTAGTGTTAAATTCATTACAAAAGGGAAGAATATGAAGAAACAAAATCAACCATCTATACACACGATGGTATGTGTCTCAAACCTTGTGGCTCAATAACTTTTTCCATCCTAGTTGGAACCAAGGTTGTTGACACGAGTTTTGATGTTATCCTAGAGTCGGATCTATTCAGGTTGAAGCTAGGTATACTTTGTTAGCTTCCATGAATGGAATCACCTCCATTATTCACAAGTGTTTAAAATTTTCCCATGAAGGTGTCGTGCATGTAGTGCATGACACTAGATATCATCCATTGGTGTCCCATGGTGGATATCCATTGGATCACTTTTGGCCCTCTCCAGTTGGTCTACTTCCTCTAAGAACTGACTTAATTTACAAGAATTATGTAAAGTATAAGACTAGGGGCCAAGGACAGTCGAATTTGACTCTTCCCGTGATAAAACAATTGGTTTCCTCCTCTTCTCAAGAGGAGAAGGAGAGTCATGTACCGACTTCTCTCTCTTCCCAAAAGGGAGGGGAGAAGTCCACACTGGCTCCCTCTCCCTCCCGTAAAGGTAAAGAGAAGGTTGCCTTCTCCTGGACTACCTCGTCCTCTCCTCTTTCTTGGGAAGATTATTGGATGAGTCAACCTGATGGCTATCCATTGATTTTGATGATTCCTTCTTGGCGTAGGACCAAGCTTAGGATCGCGGATCTCCCTAATGAATACCTCGGACCGTGGTACTATTTATACAACAAAATGAAAGGTTCCCAAAGGGAATTTGATCCACGGACTCCTACCGCTCTTGTCCCCAAGGCAGTGAATGGGAAGAGGCTCGCTACTGTGGCCCTTGAGCTGACTCTCCCTAGCGATTCTCAACTTGTTCCTCCTGCCCCCATTTATGAATTTTTTCCTCTGCCAGAAGCAGTTGTAGTGGACGTTCCCATGGTTGAGCAGGAGCCTTATGTTCCTTCGCAACCTCTGGCCTCCAACTCAAAGAGTCATAGAAACTTCCTTACATGCGAGTGCAAGCGTCAGAGAAAGGCTCTCTTGGCTGAGAAAACTGCCTCGCAAAGGAAGGAGGAAGAAGTGACCACCCCTGCTTTAGGGCCTCTTGTAGTGTCGCTCTCTTCCCTTCCTTTTTCTTCTCTTTAGTCTAGTCTTGCACGACTTTTGGCTTCCACTGCGAGTGTGAATTCATGTAACCCCAAGGGGGTACAAGTTTTCATCACTCCTTCGGTGGAGCCACCTTTGTTGATGTCCATTTCGGATATCCAGCCTTTCCTGAAACCCGTGGATATGATTAATACTTCGGTTGTATCCACTGTGGTTCTTTCCTCCTCTTCCTCTGTGCCTCTAGCCTCATCTATCATTAGTTCATCTCCTCTGACGAGACAAAATGTGGAGTGAGGTCCTTCTAGTAGTGAAGGATGTAAGAGCAGCCCACCTTCTCTTCAAGTGGCCCTACGTTGACTTGTTTTTTCCTAGTGACAAAACTAGTCCCAGCTTCCCCTGAGTTTGTCACCGCTCCCGAATCATTCGGTGAGCCTAGCAGTGAATCTTAGGTGCAACCTACCCCATCCACTGAAGTTAGACACGATGATCCAATGGGGTACATGTTTAACTCTGTGGATGAAGTCCCGACCTTGTCAGCGGTCTTCACAAAGTTGCTAACCTTAGCTCCACAAGAGCTTGGTGAAGAAGACCTTGCAAGGCCTTCTTCCTTGGGCCTTGTTGTGGGAGGGTTGGATGCTCCTCCTCTTAACATCCCGCCACTACAGGCTCATCGTCCTTCCCCCTACAATGACCTAGAGTGGGAATCAGATGACCTCTTGGTCGACCAGTGTTAGGAGGAGACCTCTTCTTGATCTTGTGTGTGTGTGTTCTGTGATGTGTTCCCCCATGATCGTGATATGTGTGTTTAAATGATCCTCCTCACCCTTGTTGGTGCTTGGATATAGGTGTGGTTTTTTTTTTTGTAAACCTTCTTCTATTTGTATAATCATTCTTCCATGTTTGTGCTTGATTTTCAATAAATTGGGGATGAGGCAAAGTGTTGGGGGAATTTACAATTCCCTTCCATGTTGACCCAATTTTTCATTTTACTTTTTTTTTGTGCATTCTTCCTGATCTGGTTGGGGATTGATGATCTTTCACCTTGCACCATGGTTACCAATTATTTATGTGAGCTTGGAAAGATCTAACCCCACTAAACTAGATTCCCCTCGTGCCCTTTGTTTGTGTTTTTCTCTCTTTTGATTTATCTTTATCTTTCTCTCTTCTTTTCTTGAGTTGTCCCTCTCATGTATGACAATGCTTTTCTTCAAAATTTTAATTTTCAAAAAATGCATTCATCACCAAGGAATCATTTCTCGAAAATCCTTACAAACACTCATTTTCAAAAAATAGAATTCAAAATTAGGGATCCTTTTGAAATAACTTAAGAATTGTTACCCCCAAGGTGGAATGGCTATAACCTTCCCCTCATGTGGGGGAATTTCTCTTCCTTTATAAGGATATCCCTTGATGATGGATCACTCTGAGAAAGAAAACATCTACTTTCAAACTGTGTCCCTAGAGTGGACCCCCTTCTTCATAGTGGGTTCCCAAGGGACACCCTTTGAAAGATCTAATCTTTAGTGAAATCATTCATGTCTAGCTTGGGGGTAGCTTGATTAGACCTCACTTTTCAAATGGTGCATCCCTTGAGTGGACACCTCTTCTTTTGAAGGGTTCTTGAAGAACCCCTTTGAATGTCTTCCAAATTATCGATAGTCTGCATGACTATCCGCTTAATTTCCTACTTGGCTTCTTCGTGACTCTGCGGAGTCCACTTTCTTAGGTTTCCTCCATGTGAGATATCTTGGGGGATACTTCCTTGTAGTCTTGAGAGCCTGTAGGGTGCTTCCTTTGGGTTTCCTCCATGCTAGAGTTCTTGGGGGACACCTTCCTTGTATGTTTGCAGGCCTATAAGGTACTTGCTTCACATGGCTTCCTTCATGCAAGAGATCTTGGGGGTTGCCTCCTTGTAGGTCTGCAGGCCTGTAAGACACTTTCAATCTTCAACTTCATAGTTCTAAGAAGCTATGAATTCCCTCGCTTGCCCTGCACCTTTAGGTTCGCCAGATCATGGTCTACTTCCTATAGCTGAACTTGCAGAGGCGTTACACTTCTCATTGGGAATCAAGTTGTAACTCCCTCTTCAGCCGACCGACATGAATATGGTTGTTTTCTTCACCCTTTCCTTCAAATTCACTCCTTCAACAAGCATTTCATCTTCTTCACAACTTCAAGCATTCAATTTCACACTCTTGCACTCACTCTCAAGCATTCTAGCAACACTTTTGCACCTCATTGCAGCAAATACATCACTCCATCACTTCGATAGAGCAAGTTGGGGACAACACCATTGTAACAGAGGCTTGAATACTCTCATTTTCTCCCCCAAGTAGCCTTGAGTGCTCTCAGTGGAGGTGGTAAGCTTCCCTTTCCTCTCCTCTATCACTTGGTTGATTAAGTACACTTACTATTTTGTAGTGCTTTAGTGTTCTTTACTATATTTTTTTCATTATCTCACTTTCTTGGTTGTCTGTGGAGGTGGAAACACCTAAACGGGGGTCTGACTAAGGCAGGCCCCTATGCAACCACCCAACATTTTTCCCTCTCTTATGTGTAGGTGAACGTACATTTGAGGAGCTAGTTGGTGAACGAGTTTCTTTGTGAGATCCTTCTTGCCACCTTAACCCTTGCATTTTTTCTTTATCACATTAGAGTGAATTTCATTTACTTAATCATGTTATTTTGGCCCTTTAGTAGTAGTTATCTAGGTCATTAGCTTGTTTTCTTAGGTTTAACCTTGTCTATGTAGTTGTCTAGTCATACAGACGCCAGCACACTTTAGAGACTCTAGCGCATCATGTTATCGTCCAAGGACCATGCTTTTGTCCTTGGGAAGAGAGCTTCCTGAGGTGTAGTGTTGAACCTAAAAACTGGCTCACCTAGCCCCATTTTTCATTTCAGTTCTGAAGAGTGGTTGAAGGACCTCATAGTCCTCGTCATTCTCGTCCTACATATCCTAACACCCCATTAAGCTAAGGTAAGTTAGGGCATCCTTCCGTATCTTGTCCCTTTGTGACCTAGGGCCTTGCACATGGTGGTCCCCCTCTCTTACAACATCATTTCTCAATCCTTTTCTATGGATGTGCATACCCCTTTGCAAAGCTTCCATTTTGTTATAGGCATGGGGGATGTTGAAAAATGCAATGGAATTTGGTTTTACACCTAGAAATTGCATGTTCTTGAAATTTTCTTAAGCCTTTTTAACAAATCCATTTTGTGCATATCCTATAATCACTATAGTCCATGAGGAAATATCTCATTGAGGCATTTTTAAATTTTTTTTTACCAAAGTAGTTGATTTCCTTGTCTATGCTACCAAATTTTCCATGCATGTCTACCAAATCATTTTATCAAACAGCATGGACAAGGCAATCAACTGCTTAAAAAAGTTCCTCAAAGAAATGTGGTCTCATGGTGATGTGCATCACCATGAGACCACATTTCTTTGAGGAATTTTTCAAGCAATTGATGTCCTTTTATATGCTACCAAATTTTCCATACATGTCTACCAAAGCATTTTATCAAACAACATAGACAAGGCAATCAGTTATTTGAAAAGATACCTCAAAGAAATGTGGTCTCATGGTGATTTTTGAAGATGCCTCAAATAAATGTGGTCTCATGGTGATGTGCATCACCATGAGACCACATTTCTTTGAGGCATCTTTTCAAATAGCTGATTTCCTTATCTATGTTACCAAATTTTCCATGCATGTCTACCAAATCATTTTATCAAACAACATAGACAAGGCAATCAGTTGTTTGAAAAATGCCTCAAAGAAATGTGTGCATCACCATGAGACCACATTTCTTTGAGGAATTTTTCAAACAGTTGATTGCCTTGTCTATGCTACCAAATTTTCCATACATGTCTACCAAAGCATTTTGTCAAAAAATCCCCCTTTCTTTCAATGATTTGATTGATGCTAGATACCTTGTTCCAAAGGTAGGATGTTGACAAAAGTTTTGGAATTTGGATTTATACTCAAGCAAATTGTATCTTCTTGAAATTTTGTAATGTCTTTTAAAAATCCATTTTGTGCTTATCTTGAAATCATGACATTTCATGAGACCACATTTTTTTAAGGCATTCCATTAAAATATTCATGTGAACTTTGTCTATGCTACCACATTTTGCATACATGTCTATTTGTGGACATTATATTGGTAGGTCATACATTAAAAAATGGTTATTGAGAAAAGTCGCCTTTAATAAATTCTTGCAAGGTAGAAATACTTCAAAAAAAAAATAGCTTTCCATTTTCCTTGTGTTTTTATTGCACTTGTTTATTCATCTTGGTGGAGGATTTTTTTCAAATAGTTCATGTGCCTTGTCTATGCATCCACATTTCGTATGTGTCTACTAAATCAATTGCAACCATAACACTCATGGAAATCCCCCCCATTTATGTTTTGATAGATGTCATACCCCATTCCAAGGTCCCCATTGACAAGCTAGTGAGCTCACTAGCTTGTTAATGCAGTAGCATTGACAAAGTAGTGGGTTGTTTGAAAAAAATACCTCATAGAAATGGGGTCTCATGGTGATGTACATCACTGTGAGACCCCATTTCTATGAGGCATTTTTTCAAACAACCCACTACCTTGTCAATGTGGTATTGACAAGGTAGTGGGCTGTTTGAAAAAATTCCTCATAGAAATAGCATCTCATAGTGATGTACATCACCGTGAGATCCCATTTCTATGAGGCATTTTTTCAAACAGCCCACTACCTTGTACATCACCGTGAGACCCCATTTCTATTAGGTGCCACATTGACAAGCTAGTGAGCTCACTCACTACCATGTCTATGCTACCACATTTTGCATACTTGTCTACCAAAAAATTTTGTCAAAAAATTCACATGCCTTTTCCATGCTTCCATTTTGTGCCTATCTTGCAATCATAGCATTCCACTAGACCACATACCTTGTTTCAGAGTTAGGATGTTAACGAAAGTTGTAGAATTTGTATTTATAGTCATGCCAATTGTATTTTCCAAAAAATTTGTAATGTCTTTTAAAATTCCATTTTGTGCCTATCTTCTAATCATGGCATTCCACAAGAACACATTTCTTTAAGGCGTTCCATAAAAAAAATCATGTGAGCTTTGTCTATGCTAGAAATACTTCAAAAAAAATTAGCTTTCCATTTTCCTTGTGTTTTTATTGCACTTTTTTATTCATCATGGTTGAGTGAAATTTACTCTTCTACAGGATGATTGTAAACATTTTGTATGAAGGGTTGAATGACATATATTCATTTATTTGTATGGATTAGTTTTTTAGGAACTAATATTTATCTCTCTATCATGCTATAGATAAAATTATCCATAATGTTGAGGAAAAAATCAAGGTTTAAACCAACACAGGAAGAGATAGAAGCTAAGAATGAAAAGAGAGCAACATGGATGAGGGAAAACTATGAGAAGAAGAAATTGGAAACGATTGACAAAGACATGGAAATTGAAGAGAAACCTCAACCATTAAGAAGAGATATGGAATTGGTGGCACAAAGGGAACGAATGTGAAACCTTCATGCTAAGAGATATTTGAATACTATAGTTGGAGACACACCCTCTATCACAAGGGAATATGGAGGGACACCATCTACCACAAGTGAATATGGAGGGACACCATCTATCGCATCTCAAGTTGAGAGTACATCATTACTCACATTTGATGAAGGAAGTACGCCATCATTCCCATCTCAACCTCAAGGTATGTTATCTATTCCATCCTCGATCGAAGGTATGCCATCTATCCCATCTCATTTAAATATTGATGAAATTTCTAATGTTGAGATGAATATGCCTTTGAGAACACCACCAAGAATTTTTCATAGAAAGCCAAAGTTTTTGATTAATATTCATGATAATATTTTGCAGCCAATGGAAGGTAAGATTCCAAAACTCACTTGTAGAAGATATGCTCATAAGACTTGGAGAGTGTTCTTTGAAGAGTTAAATGAGACAGCAAGATTTCAACTATTTGTTGAAGTGATGCGAAGTATAAAGTATAGGTCCATCATGAAGATTCTTGGGTTGAGAACATTGGATGCTTCAAGTGAAAAACTATTGTGAAGAATCTAATGGATGCATTTGAGAGTGTGGGTAAGACCTCATACTCAAAAGATAGTAGTGTCACACAACATGTGATTACATTGACAATAGTAAATAATTAGATGAGGAAAGCTAGTCTCATTAGAAATATGAGTAAAGAATTGAGAATTAATAGAAAAAAAATTATCCAAAGTCATTCCAAGGTGCCAAAGAATTAGGGATACTGATTCCACTGAATTATGGGCATTTTTGGGGAGACTACCATGAAAAGATAAACTAGTTGTTGAAGCATTGAGATCACTAATTGAATACTTTTGGAAGAATAACACAAGGTTGTCTTCAAATAAAAGGGATGTGGTAAGAAGGAGAATTGGTAGTTGAAACAGTGAGCCACATCCAATGCATTTTTTGGACACAACTCAAACATAGTTTTTTCATAAGTTTCTAGAGGAGTATCCTCAAATTAAAAAAATTCAAAGATATTTTGAAATGCTTAAACCTTTTGATGTCAATATAAATCACACACGCACTACTTTTTGTAGATTACATATTGAATTTTCTAACTATTTTGATGTTTATCATTTTATATGTTTAGATTTGCATACTAAAAATGTTTTGCAAGATTGTGGCATACATGCCCCACCAACATCTTCAAGAGTCTTCTAATCAAACATTTTATGTGAAAGAGAGGAAGGTCAAATATTTTACAGGAAATTATGTTTGGATGGCACATGCCAACATTGTGGTGGCTTGCAACATATGCCAATATGTGAACATATGGAAAGGACACATGCAGTTAGAAAGGAACTAGTAGCATTTGACAAGTATAAAATAGTGGCCTACAATACAAAAGATGGAAATTAAGAAAAAATATTTGATTTGGTTATTCAAAATATTCTAGTGTATTAATTTATGTCTAAATTTTGTTACAGTATAGTGTATGAGTATGCAAGGCATACCCATAGGGCTCGATGGTTGGACTTGCAACTCAAGTTATGAAAGAACACCTTTCCAATTGGTATCATTATTTTAGTGGTCGAATTTGCAAAGAAATACACTCTATAGCCATAGTGTGAGGTGCACTCATAATATTACAACTCCAAACAGGTTTCTATGTTTGTGCAAATAGCATTCATTCATGCAACTAATAGTACAAAGGATAATAGGAAGGTATTGAGGGAGTACCACTTTTAAATTTGTGATAATCGCACACATTCTATAGAGTTTGTGCAAGGTCACTTTCAGTTATTCTACAGTGATTTGGCTAGGAGGTGTATAGCATACAGTCAGCATATAATATGGTCGGATAACTGTGCATCATAGTTCAAGAACTCGTGGATGTTCTATTGGCTGAGCAAGATGCATGTTATTACAAGTGTTCAACATATGTGGAACTTTTGTGAGGCTAGACATGGAAAGGGGGAGCATGATGGTGCAGGAGCATCTATCAAAAGAGCATTAGCACGAGAAGAGTTAAAGTATAAAGACAATGCAAAGTTGACAAATGAAAAATCAATCGTCAAGTGGTGTAGTGTTTTAATGGGTCCAAGTAATGAAGGTAAGTCTTTAGTTCGTAGATTTTTTTGGTTGATAGATGATACTAGCATTGCACCATATGAGGATTATTGTACACTGACAGGATCAAGTGAGCTACACTCTTTCCTTAGCTCAAATGCAGATTCATGGAGTATCCATACATAGAAGAGGGAATTCTTTTCTTCTTCATGTGCAATTCAAATCTGGAATGAGTGTGAGTCAAAGGAGTGGGTTGACGAATGGTGGTTAAGTTATCTTAGCCCACTTCACACATATTGGCCCCTGACAACATTGGAACTAACATAGATGAAATCATCGATTGACTTTGACCACATATCGGATCTAGTTCAACTAGGTAATATATCTACTTGCATAGTTTTTTGAAATTCTTATTGTTATCTTACTTTGTAGTGTATTTATGATGTTGACTAATTTCATCTAATGTGTTGCACATATCAATGTAGGGAATGTTTATTTGATTATTGTAATTGAATACAATGAAGAAGGAACATATTACTACTTCTGTCATTGTGTTGAGGCAAAAAATAAATTGGAGGCCCCAGTTATAGATGGAGAAAACGTCGAATACCCTACAAGCTCAGTGGTTGTTTTTTTAACATGGCTTAGAAGATACCCACATAAGAGTGTTAATGTTTGGTTGTTTTAGGACTTTGACATGCATCAGAAGATTCTTCATTACTTGAACCTTGTCGTGGCATCCAATGTCCATTTAATCAAATATGGGGGTAGACCTTTGAACAAGACCTTATGGAAGGTGCATCAATCTGACCATGAGGAAAAACTTGACATAATAAAGAGTAGAGTAGACCTAAATGGTTCATTGGATTAATTTATAAGTATGCACATTAATTTGTATTAAAATTTAGAGTATGCACATCAAGATTAGTTGATAGTTATACCCTTCGTTTCTATATTTCAAGTTTACATATTTTTTGGTTCCAAGTTTGTACATATGTTTTGGTTTGAAGTTTACATATGAATATTGGGTAGATTATATGTTTTGGTTAAATGTGTAGCATAGACAAGGTAGTGAGCATTGACAAGCTCACTATATTGTCAATGTAGTAGCATAAACAAGGTAGTGATCTGCTTGAAAAAATGCCTCAAAGAAATGGGGTCTCCTATTAGGAGACCCCATTTCTTTGAAGCATTTTTTCAAACAACTCACTACCTTGTCTATGCCAGAGGCATTTTTTCAAACAATCCATACCTTGTCTATGTGGTAGCATAGAAAAGGTAGTGAGGTAGTGAGTTGTTTGAAAACATGCCTCAAAGAAATGGGGTCTCATCACCAAGAGACCCCATTTCTTTGAGGCATTTTTTCAAACAGCTCACTACCTTGTCTATGCTACTGCATTGACAATTTGACAAGCTCACTACCTTTCCAATGCAGTAGCAATGAAAAGGTAGTGAGCTATTTGAAAAAATGCCTCAAAGAAATGGGGTTTCATGGTGATGTACATCACTAGGAGACCCCATTTCTTTGAGGCATTTTTTCAAACAACTCACTACCTTGTATTCAATATTTCAAACAATATTCCTTCTAACCTCACTTATAGATAGGATACTTTGCTATTAATTCATTGGTTGTAATTTCATTGTTTTACTCAATAGAAGTTGGTCCACTTGATCAAGTATTCAATTTTCAATAATTTATTTTTTATTCATCACCTCATTCTATCATTCATTCTATTGATTTTGGCATGCCTTTGTGAAAATGAATATTTTTACTCAATGATTAACCACTAGCAATACATCCTTTAAAAAATTAGTTTGATTGATCTCTTAAAAAATGTATGTTTGTGCCCTTTCCTCTTACATTTTATACCATTTTAATTAATATCTTAAATTTAGTAATGTGTAAATGCATTGTTTTACATTAAAAATCTAAACTCTAACTTTGACTATACTATTCTCATATTGTCCTTTTATTAGTTTTCTTACAAGGTAGCAATGAAAAAGTGGTGATCTCTTTGAGGCATTTTTTCTTACAATGCTCACTACCTTGTCAATGCATCCACATTGACCATGAGGACATATCTCATTGAGGCATTTTGTCAAATAATTCATGTGCCTTGTCTATGCATCCACATTTTGCATGTGTCTACTAAGGAAATTGCAACCATAACACTCATGAAAATCCCCCCTTTTATGTTTTGATAGATGTCATACCCCATTCCAAGGTCCCATTGTTTATATGGCTAAAAGCCTAAAACATGTGCTTTCGACCAAACTATGGATGCATGGAAAAAATCTATCAAAGCATAATAGTAAGAAAAATCATAGACAAGGTATTGAGTTGTTTGAAAAAATTCCTCAAAGAAATGTGGTCCATTGTGATGTCCATCACTATGAGACCACATTTCTTTGAGGATTTTTTTCAAACAACTCATTGCCTTGTCTATGCTACCACATTTTCCATACATTTTCCATTTTGGACATATCTTGCAATCATTCCAATTTTTATGGGTAGATTGAAAAATGAACAAATGAAGTCAAAGATTCTTGAACTTAAGAATTTCATGGAGAAAATACAACTAGAAATAGATGATAAGGAAGAAGCAATATGATAACAATAGTTGTAGATGCAAAGGAAATAGTTGGAAGTGTTGAAATTAAAGCAAAACAACTGAAGACTAAAATTAACTGCTTAGAAAGAAAATTAAAAGACAAGAAGAATATTTTATCATCAATGAAAAGGAGGTTAGTCAGCTCTAAAAACACTTGAAAAAGAAGCAAACCAAATTGAATTAGATACATAATGCATT
The DNA here is from genome assembly GCA_007258455.2 of Sequoia sempervirens. Taxonomy (NCBI): domain Eukaryota; kingdom Viridiplantae; phylum Streptophyta; class Pinopsida; order Cupressales; family Cupressaceae; genus Sequoia; species Sequoia sempervirens. The sequence goes on along the minus strand of VDFB02000015.1, from coordinate 484,755,360 downwards.
CAATGAAGAGATTCTTCCTGCTCTCGAGAAGTTGAGGAAGGTGTGTGTGTAGATTCCTCTCTATTCATCATACAACTGAACCTACTATTCCAACACATTTATATGATTGGTTTTATGCTAGTAAAGGTCCTCTTTCCCACCTAAACATGCCAAAATGGTCCAAGTCACATTCTACTAACAAAATCTCTTAAGAGACAAAAGTGCAAAAGGGCAACAAACTTTGACGAGAGATTACTCAAAAACCATGGCACTTGGAAACACTTCGTTTGAGGCTATGGGATCATGTAGGGACCCTCTATAATTAAATATCTCAATTTTTTATAGCTTCAATTCATTTGCTTGTGGTGAACAGATTTCAATTGATGGAAAATGACTGTTAGCTACATGTAGTGTAAAGTTAAAAAGTGGTGTAACTTTTATTCTATTTGTCACATGACCGAACCAACTTTTCCAACACATATATATGGGTGGTTTTATGCTAGGAAAGGTCCTCTTTTGCATCCAAACATGCCAAAGTGGTTCGAGCCACATTCTACTATCGAAGTCTCTTAAAAGACCAAAGTGCAAAAGGGAAAAAAACTTTGACAAGTGATTACTCAAAAAATATGGCAATTGGAAACACTTCATATGAGGGTATGGGATCATATAGGGCCCCTCTACAATAACCTCTCTCAGTTTTTGATAGATCCAAGTCATTTTCCCGTGGTGAAAAGATTTCGGTTGACGGAAAATGAGTCAATTGCATGTAATGTAAAGTTGGAAAGTGGTGTAACTTTTTTTGGTTCATCACATGACAAAAAAAACTATTAAAACACATTTTTATGGGTGGTTTTATGCTAGGAAAGGTCCTCTTTTTCATCCAAACATGTTGAAATAGTTTGAGCCACATTCTACCGACGAAGTCTCTTAAGAGACCAAAGTGCAAATGGGTAGCAAAATTTGACAAGTGATTACTCAAAAATCATGGCACTTTAAAACACTCCATCTAAGAGTATAAGATCAAATAGGGTCCCTCTACAATAACCTCTCTCAGTTTTTGATAGCACCATATCGTTTCTCCGTGGTGAACATATTTCAGTTGATGGAAAATGGGTCAGTTGCATGTAGTGTAAAGTTAGAAAGTGGTGTAACTTTCATTATGTTTTTCATACGATCGAATGAATTTTTCCAACACGTTCATATGGGTGGTTTTATGCTAGATAAGGTCCTCTTTTGCACCCAAACACGCTGAAACGGTCTGAGCCACATTCTACCGACAAAGTCTCTTAAGAGACCAAAGTGCAAAAGGGTAGTAAATTTTGACGAATGATTACTCAGAAACCGTGGCACTTTGAAATACTTCATCTGAGGATATGGGATCACGTAGGTCCCCTCTAAAATAATATCTATCTATTTTTTTTATAGTTCCAAGTCATTTTCTTGTGGTGAATAGATTTAAGTTGATGGAAAACGGGTCAGTTGCATGCAGTGTAAAGTTGGAAAGTGGTGTAACTTTCATTTTGTTCATCATAAAACTTAACCGACTGTTCCAACACATTTGTATGGGTGCGTTTATGCTAGGAAATTTTATCTTTCACACCCAAACACACTGAAACGGTTTGATCCACATTCTACTAGCAAAGTCTCTTAAGAAACCAAAGTGCAAAAGGGTAGAAAACTTTAGTGAGTGATTATTCGAAAACCATGGAACTTGGAAACACTTTGTCTAAGGCCATGGGATCACTTAGGGCCCCTCTACAATAACCTCTCTTGATTTTTTATAGCTCCAAGTCATTTTCCCATGGTGAACAGATTTCAGTTGCATGTAGTGTAATGTTGGAAAGTGGTGTAACTTTCATTGTGTTTTTCATACAATCAAACTGACTGTTCCAACACATCCATATGGGTGGTTTTATGCTAGGCAAGGTCCTCTTTCATACCCAAAACACATTTAAACAATCTGAGCCACATTCTCCTAGCGAAGTCTCTTAAGAGACCAAAGTGCAAAATGATAGAAAATTTTGAGGATCGATTACTTGAAAATTGTGGCACTTGGAAACACTTTGTATGATGTTACGCAATCACATAGGGCCCCTCTACAATAACCTCTCAATTTTTTATAGCTCCAAGTCATTTTCCCATGGTGAATAGATTTCAGTTGATGGAAAATAGGTCAGTTGCATGTAGTGTAAAATTGCAAGGTGGGCTACTTTTTTTTTATTCTTCATGGGACCAAAAAATTAGCACCAACACATCTAGGTGGACACATCTATGCTAGGCATGGTCACCACACTTCATTATAATAGATTTGTAGTCTTTCCTATTTGAATGGTCACAACTTATCACCTTTGAAAAGTCACAATCAAATTCATATCATCATTATTTGTGAGAACCTAAATTGATTTATTTGCAACTTTTTAGATATGCTTGGGGAAAAGGAAATTCTTGAACTTTTAGTTGGTTCTATTTATGTCATGCATGTCTCTTGAAGCTATTTATTGACTATTGTAAGTGTGTGAACCAAGATCCTAGTACCTGCAAGAGACAACAAATATACACATTAGAAGATTCAAATGCAAGTTAGAATCTAAGTTCCCCATGAAATCCATTTGCAAAGCTTAAATTAAGAAATCAAATGAAGAACACAATAAGAAAACAATAAGATAAACTAAATCATAATTAAACAAGCAAACTCTTGATCCCATGGGTGAATTGGTGCCAATTTGATGTGAAAATTAGCCCTTTTCCCAACTCCAATGATGCAATGTTGATGAGTGATGATGAGTGAACCACTTTGTTGAAGATTCAAATAGGCTCCATGATGAAAACCTGCAATAACCTAGCTATGCTTTGATGAAATGGATAAAAATGCTAAAGCTTGAGTATGGATTTGGGTATAAAAACTTTGCTCAAATTGTGGATGATAAAATGAGGAAAGAAGTCTCTTATTTAGACAATGACAAGTTGAAGAAATGCCCAAAATGAAGCAATGTGGGACTAACTTTCAACCAATGGCAAGGTGCCACTTGTCAAGAGATGAATGGATGAAGGATGTGCACATTTTGATGAATGTGCCCATAAATGCATTTAGGTGGAATTTGAAAATAATGAAATGACATGTAAGAGGGAAAAAGGAATGTCTTAAATGCTACTTGGCTCAATGCAAAAGGACTTGTAAAATGAAATAAATGTCTTGTTGGAAGGACTAAGTCCACTTGGAAGAATTTCAAATTTGGAGGAATATTCCTCTATTATGCCATGTTGAGAGAAAATAGGGATTTAATAAATGAATTAAATCTATTTCATGTGCAAGTGGCAAAAGCTAGAGGATGGAACATGGATTAGGATTAAATTAATCAAGGGTTAATTAATTTAATGAGGGATTAGCTAATGTGACAAATTTGACTTAGATTTATGGGTTGATTTAAATCAAAGATGAGAAGAATGTAATAAAAGGATTAATTAAATAAATATTTTTTATTTATTTAATTAAAGGAGATGAATGTTAGATTAAATCAAATAAGGTTTAATTTATTTAATTTAATGAGATAGACTTTAGAAATTAATTAAATAAAATTGGTTTATTTAATTAAATAGGGATAATTAGATCAAATTGGTTGATTTAATTAACAAGAAGAAATGACTTAATCAGATAACTGATTTATTTAATTAAGAGAGGAAAATTGATGAATTTAACCAAATAAGGGTATTCGATTAAATGGTTAGACCGAGGGATGATTTAGGATGAAATGGTGTTAGTATTCAGGATCAAGCATGTAACGCCAATCGGTACATTTTCCAATTTCTACATTTTTCCCCTCTTTGAAGCAAAGTACTCGTTACATTGGTTCAAAGAATAAACTGTCTTGATCAAAAGCCAAAAAATTTCTTGATTTCCAAACCTTGGCCCACTATTTCCTCGACAAGAGATAATATGCCAATATACTGCCCCCTTGAGAGATCAGACGAAAAATTCTAATTTTTAGGTGATCTTGCGACAAAAGAGGACAAGGTGCCCGACGGGTCCAGAAAGGCTCCGGGAGGTCAAAAAATGAGATAAAATGCAAAAAATGGTGCAAAACAACCTTTAGAAGGACAAAAACAGGATCGGGGGTCCAACACCTTGTCATGATGACCAAAAAAGGTCAAAAAAGCTATTCTTAGGGTTAAATAGGCCTTGGGGGGCCACTTCCAATTCATTTTCATATTCACCCTTGACAGATTTTGTGATTTTGAGCTCTAAACCTCTAAAGAAATGGTGCAACGACAGCTCCCCATGCACATTTCCGAATGAGTACAGATGCATCAGAGGCTTCCTAGGACTAGACCACCAGTGAGTCAACTTGACCCAACCTCATTTTTCAATTTTCCCGTGCATTTATTACGTTTAAAAACTAGGTCCTTACGAGTGGTGCTATATTGGCCTACTGAAATTTCAAACAGCGACGCTCAGTGTTTAAACTACATTGTCATTGTAAGGTCTGATGCCACGGTATAGTTTGGAATTTAGGGTTAAATTCCAAACTCCACCGCCTTTGTAGATTGCACCGTCACAGTGCTCTTAAGAGTTAGGGTTTCAGATCAAACTGGACCACCTTTGCAAACTGCAACGTCGTGGTGCAGTTTAGGTGTTTGAGGGCTCTAGTGTCACAGTTTGAAATTTTCAAACTACATCGCCTTCACAGATAGTGATGTTGGGGTTAATTTCAAGACGTTGAGACAAGCTAGGATCAAGAGTTTTTCAATGAATTTTAACACGGTGGCTTCTCCTGATGCAGGATGTGAGAGAGATATACTCACACGAGCATAGGTCTTGAGAGATTTTTAGTCTTTTGGGCGATCTACCTGATCAAGAGTAGGAGCGTCTAGGAGAGATGGGACTCTAGTACATTGCCTATGCACCGCCCGTGCAGACACATTTGGGCATGATGACGGCTCTTGCTAAGAGGTGGCATAGTGAGACCTCCTCATTCCACCTTCCCACAGGCATGGCCACAGTTACGCTGGAGGATGTGTGGTAGATCCTGAGATTGCCCATACACAAAGAGAGTGATTTATGATATGGATGCTAGGAGGGAGGCTTGTTATGTCATCATGGATACTGACCAGATTCTATTTTGTGAGGGTCAGATTGAGTTGGAGCGCCACAAGCCTATCATATCACCCTACCACTTGGTTATTATAGCCATTATATCGGGTCTTGTCACACCAAATCGGCGAGGCTAATACTTCAGTCCTGGATGGGGGCTCACTTGGGAGCGCATGGTCTAGCAGCGACTGACATTGTTCACATGGGGGCCAGTTCTGCTAGCCTCACTTTACAAAGATCTTCATGAGTTTGCCTATCTAGATGGAAGAGCACTTGGGGCAAGGGTTACACCCTTGCATATCTGGGTGTGGGAGCACATCCCCATACTTTTGCCGAGATTTGTTCTAGTTTTGATGGAGCCAAATGATCCAGTGGTCTGGTGATATAGAGGAGGTCTTTCCTTTATGCATACAGGACAACACGGGATTCCTCATTGGAGGAGGGTCCTTGACAATATGCACATGTTTAGATGGTGATCATACCTTGGACAATCCACATGGTTTGAGGATGCAGAACAGTTGTTCTTTGCTCGCCAGAACCAACTTATGTAGGGGCAAGAGCACACAATGATTGAGATGTACCTATCGAGCAGGGTCTAGAGACAGTTCGACGAGCCACAGGATAGGCCAAATGATCAGTATATGGTTGTTTCTGTGAGGACGGTGAGCCAAAGCTCCTAGGGCCACTATATACATGCCCATGAGGTAGTTCAGAGTTTCATGCAGCTGGTGGCCAGGCCATGGCCATATGACTAGGGATAGGTAGATCTAAGGACTATGCAGGCCTATAAAGATTGGTTCAAGTTTCCACTAAGGCTTACAGTTCTGGGGTCACCATCTGCTCAACGGGGAGCCAAGGGCAGGGGAGCGAGATGGGGCCGAGGGGATGGTGATTAGGATCAGGGCAGTGGTGGGCCACCACTGGTTCACCAGGTTCAGGATTATGGGCCACAGGATCAACCACCCAGAGATCCACAGATTGGAGAGCAGAGACAGGATGCCCCCTGGTAGGAGTAGGATTCAGGACACTAGGACTGGATCCTGATGCCACCCAGAGATGGGGATCAAGATCAGCAACCAATACAACCACCCCTATAGCCAGATCCAAGAGACGGGAAGATTTTGCAGCTACAGGCCTAGGTACAGGCACTGATAGCCAAGAGAGATCAAGCCAAGGCAGAGCGAGACTAGGCCATTTTGTAGAGACAAGCCATAGAGTTATAGGAAATGGCCAAGATGGGCCACCAATAGTAGATAGAGAGCATCTCCATCTCTTCCTCCCAGAGCACAGTATTGCTTCGAGCCTACAGGGAGGCTATTCAAGAGGCAGACTACTACATATTACATTATTATCAGGTCATACCGCGAGCATCTCAAGTGTCAGATTTTTCACAGTGGATAGGGCATAGGCTGACAGAGGATCGCGGTGAGAGGGTAGGTGGCGAGGACAGCAGCCAATAGGGCTAGGCCTTCATTTTTATCAGAGACAGGATTCTTTTTGCACCCAATGGGCTCATTTTTTATAGCCCCATGGGCCATTTTGTATCTACTGATATTATATGTACATTGATCCAATTTTTTGTACCATGACAGTATATTATTTTGATGATATACGAGATGATGATTATTTGATGTGATATGTGGTATGCTATGTCCTATCTTTACTTTGATCCATTATGGATGGCTCTTATTTTTATATGCTATGCAATGATTCTATCTTATGATGTCATGATATTTATGTGATGAATATGCTATGTATGGATGCATTTCTTTTTCAATATCTTTTCTTATGCATTTTTAATGATGTATGCAAAATGTTATGATGTGCAAATTCTTAGACTAACAAATATATATTATGCAATGATGGATAGTATGATGTAATATGATGATGATATGTGTAAATGATGTTTATGAATGTTATGATGATATCTATGATATGATATAATGGATGCATACATGTGTTATGGGATGTTTATGCAATGATATGCATATCTTTATAATACTATGGGATGATTTCTTTTATGTTTATGTGAAATGAATGCAATGTAATGATTCATGAGATAACTAATTTGTATTATGTATAATGGAAATGCAATGTTATGATGTGATTTGATTTAATGTTTTTATATGATATGATATGCATAATGTAACGTGCAATGTGCAATGTGTTGATTAGTTTGTGAATGTAGGGTGAATGCAATGATGATAATGATCTGATTAACTGTCATGGTACCATGTTAGCGCGAAAAGAAAGAGATAGAAGGAACAAGATATTCCAACAAGACATGAAATGATGATGATGATGATGATGATTTGCTTGCCGAGAAGTTGGGATTTTCAAAGGGTTGATTACCTTATGTTTGATTACACACGGAGGCACGATGCATCAAGGTATAAAGAACCAGGATGGCGTTGTACCTAGTGTGATGGAATTTGACTTGACAATCAGATAGGAGTATTTTTTTTCACACTTGGCGTACGAAACCTTATTCAGAAATGTAATTCAGATATTTGAAACATCTCAGACCAAAACATAGAAAGGGAAAGTTGTCCTATGTGTTCAACAAGATACCTAAAACATCCTCCCTACATCTAAACAAAGTATGTATGACCAAGGTTATATTACAAAAATATCCAACAAACACAGCAGATAAAAGATAATGATTATTGCCCCATTTCTATCTCTCTAAATCCTTTTGTCTGGGATATCATCGATTGGTCCTTGGAATGCGTGCAATAAGATAAATCAACAAACCAAGATAAAGTAAACAAACAAGCTAATGTTCTTGAATACCGCTAGCCAAGACTAAACTACGATGATGCCTGATGTTGATGTCCATTGTAGGAAGGATGCATCCTAGGACATGACGATATCAGATGATTTGATATGGAACTGATTGAATGATAGACTATTGATACAAAGAGTTGACTAACTTGTTTATGTACTGACCTAGACTTAAGATTTGACATTTAGGTTTTCACTTTTGAACTGCTAGAGTTGTTTTTTATTGTTTCACCAAAGGTTGAGGATGATGATGATTTATTGTGAGTGATGTTTATTGTGAGTGAAAGCGAGATGAGACGGATGGATTTTTCAAATATTTGGATTTTTTTGATGTTTTGAAATGTTTTGAGGCTGTTTTTGTTATTTTTGAGATTTTTCAAATGTTTTGATTTTTGATTTTCAAATGTTTTGGGGTTTTCTGAGATTTTGACAAAGAGACTAACCCAAGGACCTATCCTAGGGGCCTCGAGAGCTGATCAATAGATTAGCCTTGCTTACGTTATACATACAGAGACCATATAGTTTGACTAACACAAACTCAATTATTGATGAGATATGAACAAATGGATTGCCAATTTATTATGACAAACTCCTAAAGGACTAACCTAAATGTCTCAGGGGATGATCCAAGATCAACCTTGCCTACATTCAAGGCTCAGAGACCCATAGTTGACAAAATGACTTTGACTTTGACATTTTGACCAACTTTTTGACCTATTTTTGGATTTTGATGTGTTTTGAACGTTTTGGGATTTTTGTTGGTTTTAGGATGTTTTTGGATTTTTTTAATTTTCTATTGTTTTTGGATTTTCCGATTTTCTGATGTTTTTGAATTTTCTGATTTTTTTGGATTTTTGGATTTTTTGATGTTTTTGGATTTTCTGATTTAGGGACCTCAAGAATATACACGAATCCTGATTTGATGAGAACATGCCCCCAGCGTGAAACAATAGACTACTTCGATAGAGGCAGGACAAACTGACCTTGAGAATGGGCCCAATAGTACTAGGAGGGATCATGACACGAACACAAGACCAAACTATGATGCGGATGCTGAACGGATGATGGATGGGGATATGGAACATGATGGATGATGGAAGCGTAATAGATGGATGATGCAGACTGAGTTGCGAAGATCCTGGTGGATGGAAAGTGATTATTTACATGAGGTGCCTGCTTTCTAGGTTTTCACCAAGTTCCTTGCCCAAAGCGCCACCGAAGTGGTTTTCACTAGAGGACGATTTTTTCTCCTTACTGTTTTTTATCTTTTTTATCTTTTTTTTGTCACCAAGACGCCTGTTTGCTAGGTTTTCATCAAGGTAATGTTTTTTAAGGACTTTTTCTAAATTTTTGGATTTTTTGGTTTTATACCTTGAAAGATTAGGCGTAAAACTTTTTGAGATGGGAGTTGTTCATGGGCTCCTGCAAAGGTTCCCCTTCGAGTGTTGATAACTAATATGCCCCTGACTTGTAGTTCACTGTGATGACAAATGGGCCCAAACAATTAGGTTTAAACTTTCCTTTGCTATTTGGATTAGGGATGTTCTTCTGATTCTCTTTTAGAACTAGTTCTCCAACTTGGAAAGTTTTGCTTCTGATTTTCTTGTCATAACTCCTCTTAAGTCTATTCTAATAGACTTGAAGGTGGTTCAATGCTCCTATACGTCACTCATCCAATAACTCCAGCTCATTAAGTCTTGATACTCGGTATTCTCCATCCACGATGAGGTTTTGCAGTGACATCCTCAATGACGGGAGCTCAATCTCAATAGGTAATACAGCCTTTGATCCGTAGACCAAGGAGAAGGGGGTGGCTCCTGTCAGTGTGCAGATGTTGGTTTGATAGGCCCAGAGGGCGGGATTTAGCTGCAAATTCCAGTCATGACCTGCATCATTGACTTTCTTTTTGAGGATTTTTAGAATGGTTTTATTGGTGGCTTTTGCTTGGTCATTGCCTTGGGGATAATATGGAGTGGAAAAGCGATGTTGGATTTTGAATTTATCACATAGTTCACAGACCTCCTGATTTTTGAAAGGCATCCCATTATCTGAGATAATAGCTTGAGGAACACCATATCGGCATATGAGGTAGTTTAGGATGAACTTTGATATCTTCTTTCCAGTGATGTCTATCATAGGTATGGCTTCCACCCACTTTGTGAAGTATTCAGTGGTAATTATGATGAACTTGTGACCATTGGATGAGGTGGGAGTTATTTTAATGATGAGATTGATCCCCCACTATGAAAAGGGTCATTGTGTGACGATGGGATGAAGTTCTTAAGCTGGAGCATGGATGAGGTCCCCATGCCATTGACATTGTAGGCACCTTTTGACGTAGTCATGTGCTTCTCTTTCTATTGTAGGAAAATAGTATCCCATCCTCAGCAATTTCTTGAACAAGGTCATTCCGCTTGAGTGTGAACCACAAATACCATTATGCACCTCAATTAAAGCGTTCAATTCCTTCTCAACGTTTAAATAGTTTAGTAGGTTTCCTTCTATGCTCCTACGGTAAAGGGTATTTCCTAAGATGACAAATTATGATGCTTTCTTAACAAAGGTTCTTTTTAGGCTTGAGGGTAAGTCAGCGGGTAGGACACCTATTCGTACGTAGGTATAAATTTCATGGTACTAGAGATCACCGGGACCAATGATTTTGCACAAAAATTCCAATTTTGGTACCTCAAATGCGGGCACAAGAAGCTGCTCTACCAAGAATTCATGTTTTGGGACATTACGAGGGATGTCCAGTAGGGATCCAATCATTTCCAAGGTGTTTGCTACTCTGTTGTTTGCTCTAGGAATCTACTCAAATGTAATATTAATGAATGATTCTTTGAGGCTCTCTACCAACTTTTTGTATGGAATCAGTTTATCATCCTTTGTTTGGTACTCGTCATTCACTTAATTTATTATCAGTTGGGAGTCTCCATATACTCTAAGGGCCATGATGTGCCACTGCACTGCTATTCTGATACCTATGGTTAATGCCTCATACTCTACAATGTTGTTAGTGTAGGGGAATGCCAATTTGTAATATCTAGGTATACAGTCCCCCTATGGGATGATGAAGAAGAAACCCGCTCTTGATCCATGCTACATGTAGGAACCATCAAAGTAGAGTCTCCAGTGGTCGCCTATGCTAAGATTGAACATGGATTCTGATACAGGAGCATCCTTGGTTCTTGGAAATCTTTCATCAATCAAAAATATTTTCTTTTAGTTTTGTTCTTATTTTTTTCTTTATTAGTTCATGTTGGTGGATTCATCATGTTTGCTCACCAGGCCTTGTGGATCTTGGAGTACATCATCTACATGATCATTTTCCTTTCATTTTCCTTATTATGAGATTTGAGTGGGATTGGATCTTTTTCTAGAAAGTTATCACTTCTGGAATTCTTGGCAGTTTCTTGAACTAGCACCGAAAAAGTTTTCAAGCCTAGCAGCTAATCTGATCATTTGTGGATTATTCTCGTGACTTGTGGATCTTAACGGTGTAATATTAATTGTTCTTGGGAGTTTCCTCGACCTTCATTATAGGTCCACACTTCATCTTACACACCTATTGAAGAGTAATTCAAATTTGAGGCCGACTTGTTCATTTTCCCATTATATTTTCTTTTATTGGAAAATGTAATGATCTTTGGCCGACACGGATGTTTCCAGAATTGTGGATATAGTATAAAGCTTGTAATTGATCATTAGAATAGGTAGTAGACTTAGTAGTTTATTAATTGGATTAAGATTGATCTGAATTGTAAGAGATAGGCTCACATATAGGAGCATGTTAGAATGTTGCATATTTGATCATGCCTATGAGTTGAATCGGTAAGCCTAGATGTTGCCAGCTTAATGTAACTGAGATTTCTATTAATGAGAATGTTTTAATCTGTATTTTCCTCCATTATTTTTTTTTCTTTCATTGTGTTACTCTTGCTACATGGTCTAGATTGTTCTCTTTGAGGACCCCCCTACTGTGGCTGCATTAGATTGGTATCAGAGCGAGATTCGATCCATGTGAGGTCGATAGAATTTGCGAAGTCCTATAGAATATTTTTTGTGGGGTGGCGGATTGAGGATCCGACCTGCAACTTCCGAGGACTTTTGTAAAATGGTTAGAAGAAGAAATGTTAGAGGAAATGGAGTGCATGGAAATGCAAACCAAGCTATAATGGAGATGCTTAGAGGAATTTCTACCAGATTAGATGCAGTCGAAACGGCCCAGAGAAGAGGTCAACCAGTTGATGATGTGAGTGATGAAGAGGTAGAAGTTCAAGAAGAAGGAGGAAGAGAAGAGAAACTTGGCCTAGATTAGTGAGAAGAGAGGTTCATAAGAGCCCTAACTAGAGCAAATCTGAAGCCACATTTCAATCCATTGGATTATACTGGTAAGTTGGATTTGGAAGAATTGTTGGATTGGATTAGAGAGATGGAAAATTATTTTGAATTTCAAGGTACCATTGAAGATAAGAAGGTGAAATTTTCTTGTACAAAGTTGAGAGGACATGCATCCCTTTGGTGAGAACATTTGTAGACAGATAGGAAAAGAGAAGGTAAAATCTTGGGATCAAATGGTGAACAAGTTGAAGACAAAGTTTATGCCTGTAGACTACCAAATCAGTTTGTTCCAAAAATTACAAAATTTGAAGCAAAAAGATTCAAGTGTTGCAGAGTATACTGAGGAATTCTATAAGTTCAATATCAGATCTAGACATTCAGAGGATGAGATAGAGCAAGTAGCCAAATATGTGAATGGTTTGAGGTCATCTATACAGGATGAAATAAGTTTGATCAAGTTATAGAGTGTAGAAGAAGCATATCAGTGTGCCCTAAAAGTAGAAGAGAAGTTGAATAAGAGACATGAGCAGAGACAGAGAGGAAGAACTTTTACTAGAGGAGGAAGAGGATCTTTTCCAAATTAGAATAAGAATAAGGAGGTTAGTAAGAATGATAATGTGTATCATAGAGGTGATGGAAACTCTTACAAAAAAGGGAGGATACGGTGGTTACCAAAATGAAGGATATAGAAGAGATGATAGAGGATAGGAGAAAAGGGTATTCAGAAGAACCTGCTATAAATGTGGTGGAGAAGGACATAGAGCATTTGAATGTAATCAAGGAGAGACAAGAAGAAAGATAGAGAACAATAGGAGAATAGCCTTTGTTGAAGAAGAGCATGTTGGATCATCTAATCAACCAGAAGATGGAGAAGTGTTGGTGAATAGGAGAGTATTATGTCAAAGTGAGATGGAGCAGGAACCATTGTAGAGGAAGAATTTGTTTCGGACAAGATGCAAGGTAGCTGGTAAATGTTGCAAGGTGATTGTTGACAGTGGAAGTTCTGAGAACCTGGTTTCTAAAGAGATGGTGACTAAATTGAAGTTGGAAAGATTGAAACACCCAAAACCCTATTAGATAGCATGGATACAAGATGAGCATAAGATTCCGGTAAGTGAACAATGTTTGGTGAGATTGAAAATAGGAAATTACCATGATGAAGTTTTGTGTGATATCATGCCTATGGATATATGTCATATTTTTTGGGAAGGCCTTGGCAATATGATAGACAGGCTATTCATGATGTAAAGAAGAATGTATAAACCATTGTTGCTAATGCGATGAAGCATATTTTGTTACCATTGGAAGATGTTCCTATAGTTGAAGTTTGTACAAATGTTAGGGTTTGTCTAGTTGATGGAAGAAGATTCCTTGATGGGTTGAGACATGAGAATGTGTGTTATGCCTTAATTCCTAAAAAGGATGAATATTTGAAGCATGTAGAAGAACACCCCGAAGAGATAAAGGAGTTGCTGATAGAATATGAGGAGATCATTTCAGATAATGTACCTGATGGATTACCACCTGTGAGGAGTATTAGTCATTGCATGGATCTGATTCCTGGAGTTATTTTGCCTAATAAAGTAGCACACTGGATGACACCTACAAAGAATGAAGAGTTGAATAGACAAGTGCAAGAATTGTTGAGGAAGGGTTTGATCAGAGAAATATTAAGTCCATGTGCAGTACCTACTATACTAGCACCTAAGAAGGATGGAGAATGGAGGATGTGTAAATATTCTAGAGCCGTAAATAAGATCACGGTGAAATATAGATTTCCATTACCCTGGATGGATGACATTATGGATTGTTTGAGTGGAGCTAGATACTTTACAAAGATAGATTTGAAAAGTGGATATCATCATATTAGAATCAGAGAAGGAGATGAGTGGAAAACAACATTTAAGATAAATGAAGGATTGTATGAATGGTTGGTGATGCCTTTTGGATTGACAAATGCACCAAGTACTTTCATGAGATTGATGAACAAGGTATTAAAGAAATTCTTGGGTAATTTTGTGATTGTGTATTTAGATGACATCTTGATTTTCAGTAAGAGTAGAGAAGAACATTTGTTGCATATCAAACAAGTTTTGCAGAGGTTGAGAGAAGAGCAGTTGCTAATAAACATTAAAAAGTGTAGTTTCATGAAGGAAGAATTGGTTTATCTAGGATTTTTCATATCTGTGGATGGATTGAAGATGGATCCTTAGAAGGTAAGAGCAATTGTTGAGTGGCCTACACTTGATAGCAATGGGGAGGTAAGATCTTTTCATGGATTGGCTACTTTCTACCAAAATTTCATTAGGAATTTCAGTTCTATTTGTAGTCCTATGACAGAAAGAATGAGAGGAGATATGATGGATTTTAGATGAACATCTGGAGTAGATCAAAGTTTTGAGTTGTTGAAGTAGAAGGTGATGGATTAGCTTGTGTTGGCTTTACTGGAATTCAATAAGGTATTTCAAGTAGACTGTGATGCAAGTGGGAATGCAATTAGAGTAGTATTGAGTCAAGAAGGAAGACCTATAGCTTATTTCAGTGAGAAATTGAATGATTCTAGGAGAAGATATTAAATGTATGATCAAGAATTTTATGCTATAATTCAAGCCTTAAAGAAGTGGAGACATTACTTGTTTCCTAAGGATTTTGTGTTGTATATAGATCATCAAGCATTGCAATATTTGAATAGTCAGGGTAAGTTGAATCAAAGACATATTAGATGGGTAGAGTTCTTGCAGAGTTACACTTTTGTTCTAAAGCATAGGAGTGGAAAGTAAAATAGATTTGTTGATGCATTGAGTAGGAGAAGGAAATTATTGACAGAGATGAGAATGGAGGTATTAGGCTTTGATGAGTTGAAGAACTTGTATGAAGAAGACCCAAATTTTGGAGAACCTTGGAGAGCTTGTAGAGAACCTATTTTGGAGGATAGAAGCTAGTGGTTGGATTATTTCATTCAGGAGGATATGTTTTTTAGAGGTAAACAATTGTGTATACCCCAG
The DNA here is from genome assembly GCA_007258455.2 of Sequoia sempervirens. Taxonomy (NCBI): domain Eukaryota; kingdom Viridiplantae; phylum Streptophyta; class Pinopsida; order Cupressales; family Cupressaceae; genus Sequoia; species Sequoia sempervirens. Next base: position 484,740,162 of record VDFB02000015.1, on the reverse strand, counting down.
AGATCAGTGAGGGAAAACTTGGTGAAAGAAAAGCATAATGGAGGATTGGCAGGACACTTTAGAGTTGATAAGACAGTAGCATTGGTGAGTGAGAATTACTTTTAGCCACAGATTCATAAGGATGTTAGGAGATTTGTGCAAAGTTGTAGAGTTTGTCAAGTTACAAAGGGAAGTAGTTAGAATATTGGATTGTATAAGCCGTTGATAGTTCCAAAAAGACCTTGGGAGGATATCAATATGGATTTCATACTTGGGTTACCGAAGACACAAAGAGGTAACGATTTTGTATTTGTGGTAGTATATAGATTTTCTAAGCTGGCACATTTCATACCAAGTAGAAAGACAACTGATGCAATACATGTAGCAGACTTGTTTTTCAAAGAAGTGGTCAGATTGCATGGATTGCCTAGGGGTATTGTTTCAGACAGAGATGTAAAGTTTGTTGGTTACTTTTGGAGGACACTTTGGAAGAAGTTGAAGACAGATTTGAAGTTTAGTTCTACATTTCACCCACAGATTGATGGATAGACAGAGGTAGTAAATAGGAGCTTGGGGAATTTCCTAAGATGTTTGGTTGGAGAGAAGACCAGAATTTGGGATTTAGTCCTTGCACAAGCAAAGTTTGCATACAATAATTTAGTGAACGGGAGTATAGGGAAGACACCTTTTTAGATTGTTACTGGAGTTCACCCTAGAGGTATATCAGAGTTAAGAGATATCAGTATGGAAGATAAAAGGAGTGCAGAAGCAGAAGAATTTGTAGAACACATGAAGAAAGTGCATACTGAAGTGAAACAACAATTGGAAAACATGAACCGGAAATATAAGGAGAAGACAGATGAAAAGAGGAGACATAAGGAGTTTGAAGTTGGAGATGAAGTGATGGTATATTTGAGGAAGGAAATATTTCCAGTTGGGACATACAACAAATTGAAGATGAGAAAGTTTGGACCTTGTAGGATCTTGAAGAAGTTTGATTCATGAAATGCATATGAAATGGAGTTACCAGATGGCATGGGAATATCACCTATATTCAACATTGCAGACCTACATCAATATTATGAAGAAAAATTCAGTGAAGAGAGTACAACAAAATTGGAGAATCATTTTCATAAACAAAAGTTAGATGAGATTGAGGAGATTTTGGATATCAGAGATGGGAGAAAGACTCATGGAAGACAGTACAAAGAATATCTTGTGAAGTGGAAAGGTAGACCAGTGCAGGATTCTTCATGGATTTCTTAGGCTGAGGTAGACCGCATTAGTTTTCCTTTAGCCCTATCTAAGTGAGGGACTCACTTTTCATTAACCCCGAATGTCTAATGTAGGAGCATCCTTGGTTTTTGGCAATTTTGCATCAACCGAAAATATTTTGTTTTAGTTTTGTTCTTATTTTGTTCTTTATCAGTTCATGTTGGTGGATTCATCATCTTTGCTCACCATACCTTGTGGATCTTGGAGTACATCGTCTACATGATAATTTTCCTTATTCTAAGATTTGAGTGTGATTGGATCTTTTTCGGACAAGTTATCACTTTTGAAATTCTTGGCAATTTCTTGAACCGGCACCGGAAAAGTTTTCAAGCCTAGCGGCTAATCTGATCATTCGTGGATCGTTCTCGTGACTTGTGGATCTTAACGGTGTAATCTTAAATGTTCTTGTAAGTTTCCCCAACCTTCATTATAAGTCCACACTTCATCTTATGCACCTGTTGAAGAGTAATTCAAATTTGAGGTTGACTTGTTCATGCGCCCATTATATTTTCTTTCATTGGAAAATGTAATGATCTTTGGCCGACGTGGATGTTTCCAGAATCACGGATATAGTATAAAGCTTGTAATCAATCATTAGAATAGGTAGTAGAGTTCGTAGTTGATTAAATGGATTAATATTGATCTCAATTGTAAGAGCTCAACTCACATAGAGGAGCATGTTAGAATGTTGCATATTTGATCAGGTTGTGAGCCAAATCTGTAAGCCCGGATGTTGTCGGTTGAATGTAACTAAGATTTTTGTTAATGAGAATGTTTTAATCTGCATTTTCCTCCATATTATGTGTTGCTTTCATTGTGTTACTCTTTTTGCATGGTCCGGATTGTTCTCTTTGAGGACCTTCCTACTGTGGTTGCATCAAATTCATCTGAAAAGTCTAATATGAGTGGATTCTATGAGTACATGGGTGCTTCTGCAAGTTGATATGATATCACCTAGCCTTTGATTTCCTTCCATTCCATGTACTCAATGTTGTATTTAGATAGAATCATGACCCACTTGGCCATCCTTCCTGTGAGCATTTCCTTTTATAATAGGTATTTGAGGGGGTCGATCTTGGTGATGAGTTTGATTTTGTGTGCCAACAGGTAGTGTCTAATTTTTTGTGAAGCAAATACTACTGCTAGACATGATTTTTCAATGAATGAGTAGTTTAACTCATGCCTGACCATTATGTGGCTGATGTAATAGATGGCCCTTTCTATCCAATTTTCATCATGCTTAGCCAAAAGAGCATTGAGGGCTATTGTTGTTGCTGATATATAGAGGATGAGGGGCTTTCTTGGGGTCGATGGCATGAGGACCGGTGGTGTGAGAAGATATTCTTTGATTTTTTTTAAGACTTCCTCACACTTGTCATCCCATTTGTACGCTACTCCCTTGTGAAGTAGGTGAGAATACGGGATTTTCTTTTCTACCAGTTGTGCTATGAATCTGCAGATGGATTCAAGCCTACCCTCGAGGCCTCTCAACTATTCCAATGTTTTGGGTGCCTCCATCTCAAGGATTGCTTTCATTTTTTTTGGATCTATTTCGATACCCATCATTGACACTATGCATCCTAATAGCTTTCCTGATTGTACCTCAAACACACACTTCTTTGGATTTAAGCAGACCTTGTGTTCCTCCAGCCTGTCGAAAATAGCACTCAAGGTTGCTATGTGATCTCTCCTTTTTTTGGATTTTTCTAGTATGTTATCAACATAATATTCGACATTTTTGTGGATATTTTCATGAAATATTAATGTCATGGCTCTTTGGTAGGTGGCCCCAACATTCTTTAGGCCAAATGGCATCGTGTTCCAGTAGTAGGTCCTCCATGGACAAGTGAAGGTTGTTTTGTGTTGGTCTTCTTTAGCAGTCATTATTTGGTTGTACCAAGAGAAATTGTCCATTAGAGAAAGCATTTCATGTCCCGCCATCATATCTACAATCATTTCAATGTTAGGCAATGGGAAATCATCTTTTGGACATGCTTTGTTTAGGTCTCTGAAATTCGTACAGATTCGGATGCCCCCATCTGGTTTTGAAACATGAACTAGATTGGTTACCCACTTAGGGTAGTCAATTGGTCATATGAATCCTGCGTCAAGTAGCTTCTTCAATTCCATTTTGACTAGCAGGGTTATCTAAGGATGCATTTTCTTGAGTTTTTGTTTGACAGGCTTTGCTTTAAGGTAGACTACTAGGTGATGGACCACAATCTCTGGATCGAGCTTGGGCATGTCAGTGTAGCTCCATGCAAATTTTATTTGTCTCTCTCTTATGAAGGCTGCTAGGAGCTCTTGTTCTTATGATAGTAATGACTCTGCATAAAATGTGATGTACTATATCTCCTTTGTTCCTAAATTGACTGGGTTGCATTTTTTGGCTAGAACCGTTGATTTTTCCTGATGGAGAGCTCTGAGAGGAAGATTGAATCCCCCATCCTCGGGTGCCTCAGAATGGTTTTCACCATCACATGTGCCCTTTCTTTTTACTATTTTCAGGTCAGAGAGTGCCACAGTGTGGTTTTCACTCCAAGACCTAGAGATTATTCTCAATTTTTCGCTTTTGCGACTGACGGATTCAATTGTTTCTCCGTAGTATGCTTGTGTGTCCAACTCGATGATGAATCCTAATTTATGATCTCCACATGGAATATTATCCTACAATCCCATGCATTCTGATAGCACCTCATCATTTTTTATTGTGTCAAGAATTGGCGGTCCTCATTGGTCGTAATTGATGAGTTGGGGGTAAACTAGGTGGATTTCATGGTTTTGATGGTCATTTGTCTCAAAAGACATGGTACTAAGCATTAGGATAGAGGAATTCTCAAAAATAATTGGTAGGTTAGTTATGGTATCTTCCTCATCATCACTACTACTATAGACATTAGTTATGTCAAATGTGAAGTTGTCTATGACGCAACCTATGGATACATGCAATTGAAGGGTGGCTGTCCTTTGCTGAGGATTTTTGACCTTCTTAACTGGGGGATTTTGGCCACGTATGGTTATGCTCAGAGGGGTACATCCAAGGCCAAGATTTCTCATTCGCATCTCCAGAATAATGGGTATTAGAAGCCCGTTGTCATTTTGCCCCAGTTTCTAGTTTTTGTCATAGCCCATTGCAAGCATCATTTGCAAGCCTTTGCTGCTATCATCCATTGGTAGATCAGTTGCTGGTCTATTGTCTTGGTAAAAGAGATGGGATGGGTCCTCCTCTATTACTTCTCGACCAAGATCTCCCCAACTTCTGAAGTTGGAATATCCCTTAGTGGATGTTTGGGATGTGGATTCTTCATTTGATTGCGGTCATCCTCGTGATCTAGGAGATTGTGGTAACTCTCCTACCACAAAAGCATTTTTGGGAATTATATAGTTTCCACAACCATTATCCTGGATGATGACTTTGATATCAGAGATGGTGGGGATGGTGGAAGTGGGGGGTTTCTCTATCGCAAAATTGGAAGTGAGAGTGGTTGGATCAATGTATGGTGTTGATGGGCCTTCATCATTTTTAGGCACTTGAGGTATTTTGTAGTATTTTTCCTCTAAGTTCTTGCAGTAAGAGAATGGTTTAGGATCTCCATGGATGCTGACCTCTTGGCCTTCATATGTGAATTTAACACACTGGTGGAAGGTTGATGCCATTGCTTGCATCCCATGGATCCACAAGCATCCCAAGAGAATATTGTAAGGTAAATCAAGGTCGAGGACTTGGCAGGTGGTTTCCATTATTGTTGGCCCCACTTGAACGAGGAGTTGGATAGTACCCTGAGATACTCTCTCTTGATCATCATATGCCCTGATTATAATACCTTTTCCTTTGTCAATGGAATTCTCTAAGATTTTTAGGCTCTTAATGAGCTTGAGTGAACAAATGTTCAAACCTGCACCTCCATCCACCAAGACTCGCTTGACTTTGTTTTTATGCACTACGACCTCCAAATGGTGTGCACGGTTGTGAGATTGTTGAGCGAGAAAATATTGATCAGAGAATGTAAGGAGATTCAGGGTGATGATGTTTCTGAACATAGCTTGGAATTGTTCTGCATCAAGATTTGCGAGGACAGTAGATGAAGCTAATGCTTCCTCAAGGATTTTCTTGTGGGTGGATGAAATTTTTAGCAACTCGATGATGGAGATTTGTGTTGGGGTTCTTTTTAGCTAATCAAGGACATTATAGCCACTGGGAACAAATCTTGGGTTGGGCGTGGGTGCTTTGTTTGGCTGAGATGACCCTGCAATGGTAATTTGTTTGCCTCTTGTGGTGACTCCACAATCAGCATGGGATCCTTTGATGGTGATGGTAGCACAATATTCATCCAGGGATGCGACAAAATGGTCGTACACATGATTCACGCTCTTGAAGGTACCCTTCCCCTAATCAGTGTTATTGTTCCCTTTGTTGTTATGGTTAGGCATCAGATTCATGTAGATTTTGAGGTTTTGATTTCCTACTTGTTGCTCCACATTTATGTTTTTTTGATCAATGAGGTCTTGGATTAGGTTTTTCAACCTCATACAACTATTAGTGGTGTGCCCTTTGATTTTGTGGAATTCACAGAGCTGATTTTCATTTTACCAGGGTGGTTTCACATTTGGTTCTTGGTAATTCTCATAGATGGGAGCCTTGATGAGGTTTTCGTTTATCAATTTCTTCATGATGACCCCGAGTTGTTCCCCAAGGGCAGTGTACTTCTACTTGGTGGAATTTTTGTTTCCCTGGGGTGGTCCCCTTTGATCATTGATGTTGTTGATAGCTTGATTGTTTGGTTGATGTGTTGTTGTATTAGCTTGATGATTGTTTTGATGGTGGTTTTGGGGTTGTTATTGCGGTGCGGGTGTGTTTTGTCAAGGAGCGTTGATGACAACTTTGGCATCGACAACACCATCGTTGGTAATGTTTCGGTTCTTTTCCCATGTGTGAGGTTTTTCATTGTAACTGGTGGATGGGTGATTATTTTGTTGTTTAGGATATGCAGGTGGTCCTCCTTGTGAGATAAGGGCTCATTCGATGTTGAGCGCCTTGGAGATCAACTGCTCATATGTGGTGATTCCTTGCACTTTAAGATGAAAGGCCAAGGCTCCGTCAAGATTAGATATGATAGTGCACATGTGTTGTTCTTCAAGAATGACCCATTTGCTCTGATTGGCCTTGGATCACCATCGTTGTAAAAGGGAAGCAAATGATTCATTCTTACCTTGTTTAAGAGCTGATAGTTCCTCGAGATTGACATCCATACTGATAATAAATGCGTAATTTTTAATGAATGCGTCCACAATCTCTTGGAACTTCTTGATGCCAAGAGGAAGGTGAGAGAACCACTTCATGGCATGGCCAGCCAAACTTCTAGGAAATAGCCGCATCAGAAAGGTATCATCATATCCTAGTACCTACAAGAGACAGCAAACACATTAGAAGATTCAAATGCAAGTTAAGATCAAAGTTCCCCATAAAATCCATTCAACCATGTTCAAAATAGGAATGAAAGCAAGAATAAAATGAAAACACAATGAAATAGATTGAATCCTATTAAGAATATGCAAATTCTTGATCTTATGGGGGAGTTGGTGCCAATTTGATGTGGAAATTGGCCCTTTCCCAACTCCTATGCAAGCTTTGATGATTTGATGAAGATGTGATCCACTCGGTGATTGCTTCAAATGTGCTCCATGATGAAAAACATGCATAACCTAGCTAAGACTTGATGAAATGGATGAGAATTGCAATGCTTGAGTATGGATTTGGGTATAATAACTTTTCTCAAATTGTGGATGATCAAATGAGGAAAGAAGCCTCTTACTTATAGAATGACAAGTTGGAGAAATGCCCAAAATGAAGCAATGTGGGACTAACTTTCAACCAATGGCAAAGTGCCACTTTTCAAGAGATGAATGGATGAAGGATGTGCACATTTTGATGAATGTGCCCATAAATGCATTTAGGTGGAATTTGAAAATAATGAAATGACATGTAAGAGGGAAAACAGAATGTCTTAAATGCTACTTGGCTCAATGAAAAAGGACTTGTAAGATGAAATAAATGTCTTGTTGGAAGGACTAAGTCCACTTAGAAGAATTTCAAATTTGGAGGAATATTCCTCTATTATGCCATGTTGAGAGAAAATAGGGTTTTAATAAATAAATTAAATCTATTTTCATGTGCAAGTGGCAAAAGCTAGAGGATGGGACATAGATTAGGATTAAATTAATCAAGGGTTAATTAATTTAATGAGGGATTAGCTGATGTGACAAATTTGACTTAGATTTATGAGTTGATTTAAATCAAAGATGAGAAGAATGTGATAAAAGGATTAATTAAATAAAGATTTTTTATTTATTTAATTAAAAGAGATGAATGTTATATTAAATCAAATAAGGTTTAATTTATTTAATTTAATGAGAGACATTAGAAATTAAATAAATAAAATTGGTTTATTTAATTAAATAGGGATAATTAGATCAAATTGGTTGATTTAATTAACAAGAAGAAATGACTTAATCAGATAACTAATTTATTTAATTAAGAGAGGAAAATTGATGAATTTAATCAAATAAGGGTATTCAATTAAATGGTTAGACCAAGGGATGATTTAGGATGAAATGGTGTTCTTAGTCGGGATCAAGCGTGTAACGCCAATCAATACATTTTCCATGTCTACAGTAAGCATGCAATTTTAACTTTTAAAGTTGTGTTCTTCTAATTATTGGGTTTGAATTCATGTTTAGAAATAGGATGAATATCTATGAGGTTTGTTATTGGGAAGGTTGATTTGTGGTCTCTTAATCTCGAATAATCCTATGCCTTATGATCTTTAATAAGACTTGCATTTCTTGAGTTTTTGTTTGTGAGACATAGTTGTTACTTTCTATTTTTTTTTGTCAATAGTTTTATGATGTTTTCTTTATCTACATAATACATGAAGCATGAAGCATACAAGCGAATGGTAGCATGAAGCATACAAGTGGAATGGTAGATGTCTTCCTCAATGATATAAAGCATGAAGCATACACATGAATTTCCTTTGTAAAGCACATGAAGCATGAAGCATGAAGCATTACTATATTCATATGATTTATTTAATGTTCAATAATCTTACAAGAGAATAATGTTCAAACTTTATTATATATTTACAATTATAGAAAAAAAGAGTGCATGGAAAACACTTGGATTTTAAATATTTGAAGTAAACCATCTACGAATATCTATTGAAGCGTGGATTTATAATGCAAATATGGATACCATCAATAATAAAAAAATTGTATTAACCAAATAGCCATGTAGGCATACATAAATATATGTCGATATAAGTATAAAATATATCTAAAATAGCCATATAGGCTTACAAGAATGCCATACAGGCATACAATGTCAAGTATATGCAATACAAAATATGTCCAAAAATACCATATAGGCATACAACAAAGTACCCCAATTAAAAGTCATTGCCCTCTAGGTCATTGAAACAAACGGGTGGCCTTTGTTGGCCGGGTGGATGGTGATGCGTATGACACTCATTTACTCTGAACTCGAGGGTTGCTCCTCCTAGGGTTTAGTTGCTCATCAAGCTTTATCTATTACAATAACAAGTAAATACAGTAATATATATAATTGTCATTAAAAAAATGGTATATTTAACAAAATAATCACTTACCGCCACTAGATGATCTCTCTCCTCAAGCGAAAGATTCAAATGCTCATCCGATGGCATGCCCAAGTCCTATAGAAACCATCCAAATAGAAATTAAACTATGTATCAATAATCATTTGATTTTTCACTAACTAACAACTATTACAATGAATGTAATTTGAAATTTACTAATCTACCTCATACCCCCATGAGAGGCATCGAGCTATCTATTGTAGAAGATACAACTTTCTCCATCGCTATCAACATTTGGAGGAATTTCCGCTTCCATCCTCTGAAATTAAAATAGCAAATTATTCAATCACAAAAAGTAGAATAGTGATGGGTATGTGCAGGATCATCATGGAAAAAACAGGCCCTTAAGTGGCAAAAAAATTAGAAAAATCAGAGTTAGACAACTTGACATAAAAATTTGAATACGTTATCTATATTATTTCAAAAATATGTAAGAATAGAATCTGTAGCAAATTGAATGTAGTTTCTAAACTACTAGGTTTGTTTTTAAAAAAAAAATCTATTTGGTGAAAGTTTGAAATTTCAATGCAGTACTTCAATTTAGGGAAAAAATAAGTAGGTGTCTGTTTGACCACCCTAACCACAATAAAATGATAATATTTTTTTATAATATTTTAGATATAAGTAGAGGAATCATGCCGATGTGATGCATATTTTTTGTAATTTTTTCCAAATAAATAATTAATTATGAATTTTTATTACAACTTTTTAAAAATATAAAAACTCATATGTCGACCACCTTAACATGGTCAAAACTTCATGAAATTCATTTTTTTAATCCTATAGTATGCAAAGCATAGAATGTGGCCATATTTGGATTCAAAAATGTGATATCGTTTGAAAGTTATAGATGTTTTCAATCGCCTATCAATCAAGACTTTAATCATAATTTGAATAGAAAATGAATAATAATTACTTATTAAATTCAAAGTAAAGCATAATTTATATCGATTGGAAAGCTAGAATCTCCTTTAAAACCCTTTTGTTTCATCAATTTTGGGTAAAAAAATAGTCGTCAGCCACATACCCATCATATTGTCACTTTTTGGCCCATCATGATCCTGCACATACCCTGATGCAGGTCATGGCTTATAATGTATGAGATAATAAAAAAAATTGAGTACTTATTGAACTATATATTTCTTAGTATTATGCTTACTATTTTCCCTATCCATAGCTTATTCAAAAGCACATGCTTTAGGCTTTTATCTATAGCAACAAGGCTGTGAACTATTTGATAAAATGCTTTGGTAGACATGTATGAAAAACGTGGTAGCATAGAGAAGGCAGTGAACTATTTAAAAAAATTCATCAAAGAAATGCAGTCTCATGGTGATGGAATGTTTTTCATGACATTCCATCACCATGAGACCGCATTTCTTTGAGGCATTTTTCAAACAATTCATTGCCTTCTCTATGCTATTATGTTAGGATGGGGTGGATGGTATAGTGTGGTCTTGGTTATGAGATGGAGGGGGTTTTTCATCATGAGGGGGAGAGGATCATTAGATGGGGTGGAAGGTGTACTTTGAGACCACATTTGGAGAGCGATCATACAATAGAGTGGAAGAGGTACTTTGATCTGGACACAAAGGCTATCCTCATCATCATTGATATGGTTGGGTTTGGTTGGAATGGATGAAGTTGGATTAGAATAGATTAGGTTGGATGCAGGATATTTTAGATGGTTAGACATGGTGGAGGATTGATTGGAAGAAGTATTGGTATTGATTTTGGATGAGGACAAAAATTAGGATGATGGATTAGAAATGAACTTGGGGATTAGAAGAATAGGATCTAAGGATGAATATGGGGGATGGGATTAGATTTGGGGATCAAATACAGGACCTTAAAATGATTTTATTTGATTAAAGAGGATTATCTATTGCTTAAGGAAGTGAGTTGTTTGAAAAAATGCCTTGAAGAAATGTGGTCTCATGGTGATGGAGATCACATTTCTTCGAGGAATTTTTTCAAAAAACTCACTGCCTTGTCTATGCTATTGCTTACTATTATTCTTTGATCAATTTTTTCCAACCATCCATAGTTTTTTGGAAAGCACTTATTTTAGGCTTTTAACCATAGCAACAAGGAAGTGAATTGTTTGATAAAATGCTTTAGTAGACATGTATGGAAAATTTGGCAGCTTAGGCAAGACAATGAGTTGTTTGAAAAAATACCACAAAGAAATGTGGTCTCATGGTGATAGACATCACCATGAGACCACATTTCTTTAAGGAAATTTTTCAAACAACTCATTGCCTTGTCTATGCTATTGCTTAAGGCAGCGAGTTTTTTGAAAAAATTCCTCGAAGAATTTTGGTCTCAAGGTGATGGAATGGCATTCCATCACCATGAGACCACATTTCTTCGAGGAATTTTTTCAAACAACTCATTTCCTTTTTTATGCTATTGCTTACTATTATGCTTTGATCAATTTTTTTCCAAGCATCCTTAGTTTGTTGGAAAGCACCTATTTTAGGATTTTAGACATAGCACCAAGGTAGTGAACTGTTTGATAAAATGCTTTGGTAGACATGTATGGAAAATGTGGCAGCATAGGCAAAGTAGTGAGGTGTTTGAAAAAATACCTCAAAGAAATGTGGTCTCATGGTGATGGACATCACCATGAGTGTGGTCTCATGGTGATGGACATCACCATGAGTGTGGTCTCATGGTGATGGACATCATCATGAGACCATATTTCTTTGAGGCATTTTTCTCAAATAGCTCATTTCCTTGTCTATGCTATTGCTTAAGGCAGCAAATTGTTTGAAAAAATGCCTCGAAGAAATGTGGTCTCATGGTGCTGGAATGGCATTCCATCACCATGAGACCACATTTCTTCAAGGAATTTTTTCAAACAACTCACTGCCCTATTTATGCTATTTCTTACTATTATGCTTTGATCAATTTTTTCCAAGCATCCATAGTTTGTTGGAAAGCATTTGTTTAGGCTTTTAGCCATAGCAGTAAGGAAGTGAACTATTTGATAAAATGCTTTGGTAGACATGTATGGAAAATGTGGTAGCATAGGAAAGGCAGTGAGCTGTTTGAAAAAGTGCCTCAAAAAAATGTCATCTCATGGTGATGGACATCACCATGAGACCACATTTCTTTGAGGCATTTTTTCAAACAACTCATTGCCTTGTCTATGCTATTGTGTACTATTATGCTTTGATAGATTTTTTCCAAGCATCCATAGCATAGAAAGGTAGTGAACTATTTGGAAAAATTCCTCAATAAAATGTGCTCTCATGGAATGCCATGACAAGAAAATGCAATTGGCAACTGCTCCTAGTTATTTGTTATGCTATGTGAAGTAATTGCATCATTGCTTATGTTGACTTTCTAAAAAACTATATTGTAATTGAAATTTTGTCATCTATCAACATCTAGTTATTAGTTATGCAATGTGAAGTAATTATTTGATTTTAAAAGGTGTGCAATGCAATGTAATCAATGATATGAATATAAACTACACAAATCTATTAAGTACGACTTATTAGTTAAACTCTTTATTCTATTACCTGAGTGAAGGTTTGAACTCCACTGCCACTGGGAGGTGTTGTGAAATCTCCAATATTAACCTATTCAACATCCAAAAGATCAAATATTAGAATACCATTCATATAACAATTTTATTCATTGTAATATTTATAATTTTTTACTAGTTACACACCTCGGCAGTAGATGCAGTGGAGTAACAAGCAGGTGGAGTGTCGGTGAAAACAATATGAACACTATGACCCTGAAATTTTATTACAATCATTAAACTAAATTAGTTAATCTTGTATTTCAAAAATGAAATTTAATAAATTAAATTCATTGAACATGCTAACATTTACATGAGTATTGAGGCCGAAATCCTCATTCAAAATAGCATCTGCCATTGCTAACTGGTCAGCTGCAGATGTAGCCTGCACACTAATCTCCTGACTATCTATGGGGTGATATGTATAGGTGGACCCATAAGCCTGACAAGTATGGGGTAGAACCCTACCCCTTGAAGCCTCCCCTGGGTCGCGTTGTACTATAGGACTCACACGTTGGATGATACTCTAGTTCAAAGAACTAATAGACTGTAGAGTATCCACCTCAACACTCTCCTTCATGACAGAAGGGATAGCAATGTGCTCATAAGCCATTCTAGTGAGTGCTTGTCTCACTGGCCACTAAGGATCGAGACGTGTACCTGGTCTATCCTACATCAACCCACCACCTCTCCCCTAAAAGTCCCACATATAAAAATAGTTGAGGATTTTGTTGAGGACAAACTTGTAGTAGAGTTTCCTCAAGAAATATTGGGGGACCTCATCATAATTCCATGGAGGATGGTCAAAAACTATCCACTACCTCTTCCAAAAAAATTCCTTTATCCCTTGGTAGTTGCACCAATGGATAGGAAACCTCTTGTTTGTATGGTCAACAGTTTGATTTGTACATGGGTTAGTGAATAGTGAACACAAGTCATATTTTGTATTTTTTTCATTTTTTACTTATTTGTAGGATAGTGTATCTACATAAAAATCTCTATACTCCCACCTCTTATTTTCCCAACCAATTATTTGCTTGCTAATTGCATCTACATGTGTTAACATAGCTTGAAGTGAATTTGTGAGTGTGGTTCTTTCTGAGGTTGAAGTTATAAGATAGTTCAACCTCACAATTAACTCCTCAATTTTTTTTTTATTGTTTTCAATTTCCCCCATTAAATTTTGTTGAGTTCCAAGAGGATGTTGAGGAATTGTTGGAGGATTTTGTTGTTGTGGTTGTTCATCAAGATTTTATTGGTGTTGTTGTTCATGAGGAGGAGAAGTATTTTGAGGAGGAGAATTAGGTAGATTTTCAAATCCTCAAAATTAAAGAAATTAACATCAAAAACATATTAAATTTACCTATTTATAACAAATTCATTAAAAAAACAATAAAAGCTTACTCCTTGGAGCTCCTTGTCGATGTGGTGGCATTTTGGTGACGAAATAGAAATGATTCGGTGAAGAAATTGATGAATTAGGGGTCTCCACAATGTGAGTGCACCTTGGAAGGGTTTGCAGGTCGTGGATGAAGGAAATATGACAATGTTAAAATTATTTTGTTTTTCTTTTTTTTCTTATAACAGCACATAACGAACTCGCATTATAACATGAGCATGTTATAACATGCTCACATTTTAGCTTTTCAAAATTTAAAAAAAAATTGGCCACTTTTTGGCCCCCCAACTTTTTGCACCCACCCACATAAAGGAGTATGTCACATGCGAGCCAACCTAAAGCAAGTCGTCTACATCCTAATATTTCTAATCATATAAGGAAGGAAAAAAACTAGCCAAACATACTACAACAAGTGTCATACTAGGAGAATCACCAGGTTCAACACGTGGTGGGTCACTCTCATTAAGAGGATCATCATGGTTGCCCCTATCTAAATTCATAGAAGTGGAAAATAACAAATTCAACTCATTATGCACTTCTTCATCAATCCTAGCAATCCCATCATTATCATCCAAATTGATCACAATAGGAGGTTTATGATTATTGCATGTGAATTCTCTTGTTTCACCTCTTTTTTTGGTTCTATATCTTGTTTCTGTGCAAGTTGGATTTCTTCTCAAGTTGTTTCCATGGGTATTGGAAAATTATGCACTATTTTGTTCCTTTTTTTCCAATTAGCAGGCAATAGTATGACATTTATGTTGAATGAACAAAACAACTGAGAGGGGGGGTGAATCATTTGTAGCAAATTAAAACATCAAAACCCTCAATAGTAATCAGATCCACATGCATTCATTAAACCCTTATTTTGTTAAAGTGACTAAACATGAAATGCAGATAACAAAAAATTAAATAAAAACACCATACACAAGAGAACACCAGATTTACATGAAAAAACCCAATGAGATAAAAACCATAGTGAGGATTATCTCACAATATAAGTAATTGCAAAACTAGTACAAGGGCTCACTGCGAAAATAGGACACATTATCAAAAAGGCTCACAACCAGGGCTCGTTTCCATAGAAATAACACAAGAAGATAGAAGAGAAATGTTACCTAGAGAACAACTTCTCAATGCAACAAGGAATCCACCACAAATGCTCCAACACTTTCGTAGCCTTGTATAAAATATTTCGGCCTCCTTCAGCTTACTACCTTCAAGAATCCAACACTTTGAATTTTGCACTGCTCGTCTCAAATTTGCATCTGAACTTCTCTAATTTGCATCACACAAATTACTAGCATCGATCTTGCATCTATATTGTCTCTCTCTTGCAACTCATAACAACACCACTTTTATCTATATCAACCTCAACCTTGAAACCCTTCTCCAAGGTCGACAACTATCCATTATACTTATAAGTTCAAATTAGGTCGGCACAAACATTCTTGCAATGGATAGGAATGAAAGAGACCTATATAAATCCTTAATTAGGACCCAAATTAATCCTAACACAGTTCAACACACTTTCATAAACTTCACATGCAGTGCTAACACAAGGTCAGCCAATACCTATGCTAAACACCATAAAACATTAAGTACACACTTCCTTAGATCAATTTGAAACTTCCAAATAGAAAAAAATCACTTGAATATGATCTAGAATAATCCTCGAACCACCTAAGATCCAACAAAGACTTCATCCAAACTTGCAGCATACAAAACCCAGAACATCTGATAAACCTTATTCGCACACTAACGCATGAAACACACACTGTACTATACCAAATCAAGTGAAACCTTGAATTCTAAAACATACAAACATTATAAGAAACTTCCCAAATCTGCACAACTTGAAGCCAACCTGTGGAGAAACGTAGAGAAAATACATTTCTCCCAGGCCATGGAAAACATCACTAAAAAACTGGTTCACACACTAGTGAAAATATCTCACTCTGTACAACGATCTAGAAACCCAAATTATGAATATAGCAACATCTAACAACTTTGAAAAACATACCATATCCGCATAGGCATAGAATCAACACAGAAGAAACATGGAGCACATCCCAAAGCACATTTTGAACACTTGCACAACACTATTTTCTCTATTTATCAAATTTTCTCAAAATCGCTTGGAAACCAAGTACCAGAAACATCATCTCAGCTCATTAATTCATTCCAACTCATCTTCAAACACTGCAACATAAAGATAGCTCCATGTACTCACAACACTTCCTCAATATCTCAACTACACATGCACAACCTGCAACAACCTATTTTCATATTTTTCACAATTTTCTCAATATCCTTGACATCTTTATCATGCAACAATCTTCCCTAACATATAGTTGACATCAATTACAACACCAATAAATAGACATCCTATTGAAATCAATGACAACACTTTCATACTTGCAAAAATCTCCCCCTTTGTCATTGATAGCAACACAAAATGTGAAAAACCATCAAAGACAACACAACTCTGAATATTGTCTTATGATTTCCTTTCTTTTCTCCCCCTGAATAGATAAGCTTTTTTGCATGATACTTTCTCCCACTTTGACATCAATGGCAAAGGAATAAATTTTTACATTGTTCTCCCCCTTTGACATTGAACCAAGATACTTGCTCTAAATACTCCCCCTTAGGAGTACACCCAATCAACCTAGCAACTCTGCAACAATGAAAACACATGACACTACCTACTCCCCCTAAGAGGTAGCCACCAAAATTAGTCTAGAAAAGAGATGAATCCATAGGTCCACTAGACTGATGCATCTCCATGTGCATCTAGTTTAAAGGAGGGGTAATAACCCACAACTTCTCTTGAAGATACTCAAAAGTATCCTTAGGAAGAGCCTTAGTAAATATGTCAGCAATCCAATCCTTTGTAGGTACATACTCAAGCTTTACCTCATTCTCCATGGCCTTCTCTCTTAGAAAGCGATACCCAATTGATATATTCTTTGTCCTTGAATGCATCACTAGATTCTTTGAAATATTAATTGCACTTGTATTATCACAAAAGATAGAAATAGGCTCATCATACACTACTCTGATATCCTTCAATGTCTATCTCATCCACAAAACTTGTTTACAACATGATGTTGTAATATGCTAGCCTCTATAGTGGATAAGGAAATTGAATCTTGCTTCTTACTTAACTATGATACCAATCTACATCCAAGAAAGAAATCACCACCCTTTGTACTTTTCCTTTCATCAACACAACCAACCCAATTTGCATCTATATAAGCACTTAATGTGAAATCAATAGCCTTAGGATACCACAAGCCATAATCCAAAGTGCCTCTTAAAAATATAAATATCCTCTTTACTTTTCCAACATGTGTTTCTTTAGGATCTTCTTGAAATCTAGCCATAAGAAAAATTGTGTGCACGATATCCAATCTAGTAGCAATTAGATATAGCAGTCCACCAATCATAGATCTATATTTGCTCTTCTCAGCCTTAGGTGAATCGTCATATTTTCTCAATTTATAACCAGTCACCATAGGAGTGCATACCAATTTGGAGTCTTCCATCCCAAACTTCTTCAACATCTCTTTGACATACTTTGACTATGAAATGAAAATCCCTTTATCTATTTGATTTATTTGTAGCCCAAGGAAGAAATTCATCTACCCAAACATTGGCTTTCAAACTCTTTTTGCATCTCTTCAGAAAATTTCTTACGCATAGCTTCATTTCCACCAAAGATAATATCATCCACACATACAACCACTCAATATTTTGTCTTCCTCAATTTTAAAGTAAAGATTACTATTTGTGGTATCTTTATTGAATCCTTGTTGTATCAAATATCTATCCAATCTTGCATACCAAGCTTTGGGAGCTTGCTTCAATCCATATAATGCCTTCTACAATTTGCACACCATATCTGGTTGATCTAACAATTGAAATCCTTCTGGTTGTTCCATATAAACATCTTCTTCCAATTCACCATTTAGAAAATTAGACTTCACATCCATTTGATATACTTTAAAGTCCTTGTAAGCTACAAATACCAAAAACATTTTGATAGATTCTATCCTAGCCACAAGAGAAAATGTATCCTCAAAGTCTATTCTTACCACTTCTCCATTCTCATTCAGCTTGTTTTTGAATACACACTTCATTCCAATTATGTTCTTGTTTGTCATTCTAGGAGCCAATTCCCAAGTCTATTTTTTCTCAATTTGCATAAGTTCTTCTTCCATTGCCTTCATCCAATGTTCATCTTTGCATGCCTCACTGTTTTAGGTTCAACTTTGGAAAGTAAACACAAATTTACCTCAACTTCAACAACTTTACTTCTTGTCAATACTCCTTTCCGCTTGTCTCCAATGATCTATTCTTCGGAATGATTCTTTTGCACATACTTAGGGGTCTTAGGAGTCTTCTTTGAAGCTTCTTCCTCTTCATTTTGCACTACTTTTTTATCAACTTTTTCTTCTTCTTCTTCTCTGCAATCAAGTTCATCTACTATAATTGAATTTTGCAAGTTTTCATCAACTTTAACATTTGCACTTTCAACAATCTTTCTCAGCGTTTTTTTGCAACATCTGTAAGCTTTGATTTTAGTAGAATATCCAAGGAAGATACCTTCATCAGACCTTGCATCAAACTTTCCTAAGTTTTTTTCATCTCTCCTAATGTAACATTTGCTTCCAAATACTCTAAAGTACTTGACAGTAGGAATCCAAGTTCCATACCATAACTCATGGGGAGTCTTTATGTCGTTTATCTTTTGCTTGAACTCTATTAAGTATGTAAACAACAATATGAATTTCTTCTCTCCAATAGACTTCTAGTATATCTGCTTCTTTCATCATAGTTCTAGCAACTTCTTGAATAGTCCATCTTTTCCTTTCAAGCACTCCATTTTGTTGAGGAGTTCTAGGGGCAGACAAGTTCCTCTTTATTCCATGAACTTCAAAAAACATGTTAAATCCATTGGAGGTGAATTCTCCACCTCTTTATACCTCAAACATTTGACCTTCACATTCATTTCATTCTTAGCCATAGCTTTAAATGCCTTAAATCTATCTAGTGCATCAGATTTTTCTCTAAGAAAAGTAACCCATGTCATTCTAGAATAATCATCAGTCAAAAGTATAAAATACTTGTCACCTTGAAGACTTCTTACCCTTATAAGACCATAAAGATCTATATGTATTAATTCTAGTAGTTTGGTAGCAGATTGTTTCTTTCCTTTGAAACTACTCCTTATTTTCCAAACTGACAATTCTTGGAAACAACATTGATAGGCTTTGTGATTCTTGGTAGGTCTCTCACTACATGAATTGAATTGATTCTCACCAAATTATCAAAATTCATGTAACACATCCTCCAATTCCATAACCAACTATCATTAATTTGAGATATAAAGTAATGAGCATCAACACCCTTAAGCTGATAGATATTTCCATCTTTCCTTTTACCAGCAACAATCACAGTTCTAGACCCTTTTTTGATCTCACATGTTTCATCCTTTAACATAAGATTATATCTTCTGCTACACATTTGTGCAACACTCAAAATATTATGCCTTAAATATTTATCATAGTAAACATCTTCAATATTATGCTTGCCATCAAAACTCATTGAACCTATTCCACAAATCTTAGCTCCTGAATCATCTCCAAATTTAACTAATCCACCATCATACTTTTCAAGTTTAAAAAAATTAATTTTTTATTCATTCATGTGATTAGAGTAGCCACTATCAACAACCCAGTAATTCTTATTCTCTGTAACATGAAAAGAAGAAGCCAAAGTACCTTCAATCTTATCCTTCTTTTGTAGAACACTTTCCTTCACACAACTTTAAAGTTAGTAGAACTAGATTCTTCTTTTATAGCCAAGAACAAGCATTCATTATCATCAAAATCTCCATAACCAGATTCATGATAAGAAATACCAGCATCTTCTTTGACATAGTAACTCATTTTAATCATCTTTCCTTTATTCACCTTACTCTTATTATTCATAGCTCTTTTTGGACATCTTGAAGCATAATGACCTACATTTCAACAACTAAAACATTTGAAAGGTAGTTTATCTTTGTACTTATTGATGCCCTTTTTCATCCTTCTTACAAAGTTAGCTTCCACATCATCAAGATCATCTCAATCTGAATCTTCAATCTTTTTTAATTTTCTAGCGTTAAAAGTAGCCTCCACTTTTGTACCATTTTCAAATGAAGCTTTCTCATTTCAAATGAAGTTAGTGTACCAATCAACTGATCTCTAGAATAAATATTAAAATTTGCAACTTCCTCAATAGTAGATACCATTTCACTATGTTGGAACTTCAAAAAATTTCACTGCTTATGTTTTAGTCATGCCCTACCTTTTGTTACTAGTCTTTCATGGTGTCAAAATTTCTGAGGGTTGGGGTTTTAGCCCTATTTGCATGTAAAACCCTTGTATCTGTTTTACGCCTTGGTTGAGTTCTATTTCGATGTTACTTTTTGAAGGCTTTTAAAACATCTTATGCCCCATTGGTTCGTCTAGGCTTTGGCCTCTTTGATTTTAATTTTTGCTTCCTCCTCAGGTTTTATTTTCCTAAGTCTAGGCCGACCCCATGCTTCATCGTTTAAAAACAACTTGTGTCGTTTTTGTCCCATCCGCCTAGTAATGTCCTCTAGTCCTATTAATAAATGTTATATTTTTCAAAAGCGTGGAGTTCATGCTGCCATCGATCATTTCCCTTCAACTATCGACGGTTGCCTGCCATCGCGCAATCGGGAGTTGCGGCAGCTTTAGTGATCATGATATCGGGGGTGGGCACCACATGTCCCCTTTGGGGGATGAAGTTTGCTCGACCATTGATCAACTACCATTTGATCATAGCCCTTGCTTGCTATTTCACAATCAAAAATTTCCCACTTTTTAACTCTCATGAAATAATGAGGTGTTGCCACATGTACAGGTTGGGGCACAAGGAAATTTTTGTGCACTGGTGATATTTTAAATGTTTCATTGCTTTAAGCAAAAAATTTAAATAATATATTCAATTTAAGGCAAGGGGAATTCATTAAATGTGCCAAACAAAGAAATTAGGGCAACAGGTCAAGTCAAAGAAGATCTACGGTGGAGATTTGAAGTTAAGTCTAGTCGCATCCTAGTCATTCCCCGCCATCCCACGATGGTCCCACCATGCTGCTTTGATTGATTGTGATATTGCGGGTGGGCTCCATGTGTCAGATCCAGAGAGGCCAAAAGGGGGTAAATTTTGAACGACTGTTGATCAACTGTCGTTTGATCAACGGTTGCCCGCCATCACGTGATCGAAAGTTTCTCAGCTTTTACCGATCGCGATATCATGGGCGACTACCATGTGTCTCAGCTGATGAAGCCAAAGAAATAAAAGGGCAGGTTAATAAATTTTTTTTAGGGTGCACATGCTTCAAATTGACGAACATGTTATAATCTTAGCAAAAAAGTTGCTAGATGGTTATGGATAGGGCCGACGACTATTTTGAAGGGATGAGATCGTTGATGCTCAAGATTGACGGTTGCCACCATCACATGATCCAAAGTTGCTGGATCTTTACTGATTGTGATGTTGCGGGCGACCACCATGTGGATTTCCTTCGTAGCATATGGTGTGATGGCCGTTGTCTGCCATGTTGGCGATTGTGTTAGCGAGTTTTGAAGGCGGTCATTCGATGATTTGATTCAATTGAAGGATCAACGGCTAGAATTTAAAGTTTGGGTCAAAGTATGGTTGGAGCCATTTGTGCAGTGTGTGGGTGAGTTTTAATGGCAGGAAGGATGCTTATTGGCACAATTCAATAAATAAGTCAGATTTTGTGGTTGTCGCAGCTTCTAGTTATGCTTTAATGGCAATCTTGGTGTGGGTTTCTGGTGATTTTTATTACCGCATCAACTTTTCCAGGTGTGCCAATTGGCTGGTGACATGTGTACTCTTTGGCCCGATGCTTGTTTTCTCCTTCATTCTCTATAAGAAGGATTTCAAGGCTAGAGGTACGGGTAGCAAGTTAAACAAATTTTGTCGAGTCTAGGTGAAGTTGCAGAGCAACTTGTAAAGTCTAATGTTTTGCAGGAAGGATGCAATTTAGGTTTTGTGTCATTCTGTTGCAAGTCTTGAGTTCATGAGGATTTAATGTTGTGTAACAGTACTAGCATTTAAGTTAAGAAGATAAATTCAAGCTCATGTCTCTCCATTGTACTTGCATATCTGAACCTTGAATAAAATAACCAAGGGTTGTTTTATCCATCTCACTGTTGTGGTGTGTATGATCCTTGTTTTGGCTTTAATTCAAAGAATTAATTAAAATGCTTGAATGAGATTATAGGCGGATATGTACTATATAAGGATTTGGTAAGTAGTATTGAGTTAGAATATATATTGATGAGATTGTAATGCAATATCATCAAGGATTTCATATGTTATGTGTTAAATCTTTCATATACCCTTAGATGCTTATAGATTTGACTCCTGCCCAATAGATATATGGCATTGGTCTAAGTTGTAATTATCCTTATGATTTAGTATTTGCTTGAATTTTCCTAGAGCTTGCCACAAATTGCAAATCAATTATTATCTTACATTATGGTTGTGTTGTAGCCATCTCATGCTCCAAGTGGTTGATATTACTGATAAACAGCCAATTTATTTCAGTATTATCATATTATGTTGAGCTATTAAGTGAGATCATCTGCTAGTGTTAATTTTGTTTATATTAACAATGCAAAGGTTGTAAACACATTAATGGATTACCCTCCCAGGTCTTGTAGAGCCCAAAGTGTAGGAGGTTTCTTAAAGTCCTCGTCAGTTGGTACAGGTCCTTCGAGCTACCCTTGATTGGGATTGGCAGTTCCATAGGTAGATTAGAAGGAAAACCTGGTTATAGTGTAAAAAGAAACCAACACTATATATGAATCAGGAAGAGTTTTGAGAAATTTCTTTACCACCCTAGGTTCTTTAACTTGTGCACCAAGACTTCTTATAGCACTTATCAGTTCATCAACTCTCTGCGTGTAGGTTGAAATTATTTCATCTTCAGACATTCACATAGTCTCAAATTGTGCCTTCAAATTTTTCAACTTAGCTTGTTTGACCTTTTCATATCCTTCATAAATACTTTCAAGCTTATCCCAAACATCTTTAGCTTTCTTAAGATTCATAACTTTAAACAATTTAGAATTTGAAAGACTGTTCATTAGAATAAATCTTTCCTTAGCATTTACCTCATGTTCCTTGTGCTCGAACCATTCTGAGGTTCAACATATTGATTCTTTATTGCATTTTTTATCTCAAATCCATGAGATGCGAGATATCCTTCCATCTTTTTCTTCCAAAATGCATATTTTGGTCCATCCAATTTAGGGCAATCAATTTACTTCACCATACCAGATCTACCTTAAGCGGTTAAGCTCTTCTCCAAGGAACCTTGCTTTGATACCAATTTTTGAATGAACAAGACAACTAAGAGGGGGGGTGAATCAGTTGTAGCAAATTAAAACATCAAAACTCTCAACAATAATCAAATCCACATGCATTATTAAACCCTTATTTTGTTAAAGTGATTAAACATGAAATGCAGATAACATAAATTGAAATAACAATATCATACACAAGAGAGCACCATATTTATGTGAAAAACCCAATGAGGAAAAAACCACGGTGAGTATTAGCTCACAATATAAGTAATTGCAAAATTGGTAGAAGGGCTCATTTCCAGAATAGGACACACTATCCAAAAAGGCTCGCAGTCAAGGCTCGCTGCCACAGAAAGAACACACAAAGACAAAAGAGAAATTTTACATAGAGAACAACTTCTCAATGCAAAAAGGAATCCACCACAAATGCTCAAACAATTTTGCAGCCTTGTATGAAAGATTTCAGACACCTTCAGCTCACTACCTTTAGGAATGCAACACTTTGAATTTTGCACTACTCTACACAAATTTGTATCTAAACTTCTATAATTTGCATCACACACATTACTCACATTGATCTTGCATCTATCTTGTCTCTCTCTTGCAACTCATAAAAAAACCACTCTTATTTATATCAACCTCAACCTTGAAACCGTTCTCCAAGGTTAAAAACTATCTATTATAGTTATAAATTCAAATTAGGTCGGCACCTAAACATTCCCGTGGTGGATAGGAGTGAAAGTGACCCATATAAATAATTAATTAGGACCCAAATTAATCCTAACACACTTCAACATGATTTCATAAACTTTGCATGTAGTGCTAACATAAGGTAATACCCTTGTTAAACATCATAAAACATTAAGTACACACTTCCTTAGATTAATCTGAAACTTCAAGACAAAAAAAATTACTTGAATACAATATAGAATAGTCCTCAAACCACCTAAAATCCAACAAAGACTTCATCCAAACTTGCAACATACAAATACTTCAACCTAGAACATCTGGTAAACCTTATTCACACACTGACGCATGAAACACACATTGTATTGTACCAAATCAAGTGAAACCTTGAATTTTGAAAGATACAAACATTATAAGCAACTTCCCAAATCCTCACAAATTGAAGCCAAATTGTGGAGAAATGCGGAGAAAATACATTTCTCTCAAGCCACAAAAAACATCACTAAAAATTTGGTTCACACAATGGTGAAAATATCTCTCTATACAACAATCCAAAAACCCAAATTCTGAATATAGCAACCTCTAACAACCTTGAACAACATATCAGATCTACACAGGCATAGCATCAACACAGAAGAAATGTGGAGCACATCCCAGAGCACATTTTGAACTCTTGCACAACACTCTTTTCTCTATTTATCAAATTTTCTCAAAAGCACTTGGAAACCAAGGACCAAAAACATCATCTCAACTCATTACTTCATTCCAACTCTCTTCAAACACTACAACATAAAGACAGCTCCATGTACTCACAATACTTCCTCAATATCTCAACTACACATGCACAACTTGCTTTCCTATTTTTTCACAATTGTCTCAATATCCTCGACATCTTCATCATGCAACAATCTTCCCTAACACATAGTTGACATCAATGAAAACACAAGTCAGTAGACATCTTGTTGACATCAATGAAAAAAATTCATACTTGCAACAATCTATGCCTACGCTCTTGAGTACTTTCATTTATTTTTGCATGAGTTTCAAGTTGTGATGGGGTAGGAGAAATTTTATCAACCATTGGTCTCTTTTATTCCCTTAAGGGAGGAACTGAAGGAACCACTGAGGGTTTGGAAACCACTATCTCTTTTGGTCTATAGACTTGTTTTATCTTTGGAGGCACAAAAGGGATCAATTTATTATCTCTTGTTCTTTTTTAGGAGATAGGTGGTGGAACTGTGGTGTAATTATCTTGGTTATTCAAAAGGGATTTTGGTTCAATCATAGGTTCATCAATGGTAGGTTGGAGAGAAGGAACAACCATGAAATGATCAGACTCTAGAATATTACTAAGAGATAATTCTTCTATGAGCTTTGCATTGAACTTTTGATATGACTTGAAAAATAAATCTTCACAAGGCTTTATAGGTTCCATAGGTCTAGGCCAAAAGACATCCAATCAAAAATCCCCACAAGAAGCCAAAGGATTAAATCCACTATGGTGCACTGTAAATATCTCATTTTCAAAGGGAAACTTTATAGACTTGTGAATAACCAATGGGATAGAATTCATGGAGTGTAGTCATGGATAGCCTAGCTTTAAACGAAATTGGTTCAACGTCGGGATGATGGGTAATGACACATCTAATTGTTTTGGTCCAATTTTTAATGGAAGAGTGATCTAACCTATCATAGGGCAAGTAAAACCATTGTGTTTTTATCCATGCTTTCGATTATTCATAAGAATATTGATAAAGTTTATGCACAAACAAGAATTATTCAATGATCACATTCTCTATACACACAAGACCAATAAGTATTCCGATTGTGGGCTTATCATTAACACATATGGCGATATAGAGAGGACCATCAAGTACATGTATAAAAGCATCAATATTTGTGAAAGAAATGTCAAGTAACAAAGTGGTTTGGCCCTTACGAGGTTGAATATCTATGAAACTGACCATATCTTGTAGTCCATCTTCTTTATCATTGTAATTATGATGTTCACCATTAGTTGTTTCAACATTCATCACATCATTCTTAACATTAGTGGCTCAAACATAGTTTTTTGAATGATTTGACATTGGGTTGGTGAAGATTTGCAAGTTTTTGTTAGGTGGAGCAATTGACTGATTACCTTTTTCATTAACACTACCCAACTGGGTATAATTAGAATTGATGAGATCTTGTACTTGATGTTTAAGATGCATGCATTATTCTATTTCATTTCCACTTTGCCGATGATATTGGTAAAAGACATTTGGGTTGTAATTTGAAGGTAAGGGTTTAGTTGTGTATATGGGTTTGACGGGAGGTAAATGAATTAGATTCTTATTCATAAGTTGTAACATGATCAAATGGAAGGAATCAGGTAATGGTGTAAATTGTCTATCCCTAGGTCAAAATTGGTAAGGGGTAGAACTTATGGTAACAACTTGAGGTTCAACATGGTTTGTTTGAGATGGATTTATCTTTGAAAAACTCTTGTTTTGTTTCTTAAATTGTTGATAATTTTTTTGATGTGTGGGCTCAAACTTCTCAATATGTTTAGATGAAGATGCCTCGTACTTATTACTTGAATTTTGATAATCACGAAGTGTCATGCACAAACTTATAAACGATGGAAACTTTTGCAATAGAAATTTTTCTCTTATATTTTCTTGTAAGTTGTCAATGATCATTCTTTGGATTTCCACATCAAGAAAACTGATATTAACTTGTGATAGTACCAACTGATAGTAGCAAATGGAATCTATGACTTTTTCACCTTGTGTTTGTTTGCATCACATTAAATCAATTATATTGATCTTGGGACCAATTTAAACTTGGAAATGGTTGAGGGAATCATCAACAAGCTCATTAAATGAGTGAATTGAGTTATTTGGTAATGAACAAAGCCACTCCAAGGCAATGCCTTTTAATGACCTAGTAAAAAGCTTAGCCAAGAGCTTATCTTGAAAAATGAAGTCACTACATAAGGCTATGTATGCTAATATATGGTTGCTAGGGTATCCTTTACCATTGTATTTCTCAAAGCGTGGTATCTCTATATTTTGTGGTATTTGTGCTTTCAATATCTCCAATGAAAATTGGTCTCTCTTGACATATTATGATGGTTTTCCATTTTGAGTTTAGTCAAATGTCAATATTTGTTGTTGAAGGGATGTTACATTTTTCAGGAGTTGGTTAATAATGAAATCATTACTTGCGGTGTTTTGGGAATGGGGAAAATATGGTGGAAGTGTGTATGTGTCAGGTAGACTACTATATTTCAAGTTTGTGAGGGATGATGGATATGGAGATATAATGATTGACTTCACAAAACTATAAGTATTCCTAGTGGAAATACCCAAGGTTGGAACTATATTGTTGATTGGTTGCATCATTGTGGTAATAGTTGGGTTTATATATGTGGAAATAGAGGTTATAGTTGTAGGGAGAGAAAATTGACTTCCTCATTGACTTTGGGTATAACCCAAAGCTTGAGCACAACTAGCTATTATAGGTACATGATTGTATATGATGTGGAGTAGACTACACACTATCTCTAATCCTTGATCATTATCAAGCATTTTCCTCATGTCATCTATGATAGGAAGTGCTTTTCCACTGATATATTTTGTGCTCACATAGTCTTAATTTTTTTCTAAGGCTTTATCTAATTGTTTTAGTTTGTCTTGAGGAACATGAGTTACTATGGTTTCAACATTAGTGACAATAGTTGATGGTAAGGTCATGGGAATTTTGGCATTAGGGATAGAATTCAAAATGTCTTGAGTATTGACAACACTTGGCATGGAAGGGTTAGAGAACTCAAGATCCACAACAATTGTACTAGCAGCACGAGATGCCATGAGTCTCAAACTATGTCTCACTAAAGTATTAGAAATATGACACTAGGTTGTGAAACTCATGCAAGTTTCACAACACCAAAAGTGCACCCAAAATGAACATCAAACTGCTAAATAAGGGAAGAAAACACACAAAAATAGAAAGCAACAAGCAGAAGCAAGTAGGAACCACAACAATAGAGGTCTCATAAAAAATTTGTTTGGCTAAGACAAGAAGGACAAGGTCGCCCAAGGGCGTTTGAGTCCTGGTCAGGGGTTCTAAAAGTTTGAAGTTTTTCTATAGACCACATTGTTTAAGGATTCTAATTCTACTTGTAGACAGTTGAAACAATAAATAATTTCCTAAAATTTGCTTAATGTATCCCAATTTGATGCAAAATTCAAGTATGCAATGATGTTGAAGATTTTTGAACAAATTTGAATTGAATTTTTAGATATGAAATGTAATAAATTACTAATTATAATATGTAGAGACCTGAAAATGATGATTTTGTATGCAAATTTTGATTCTAAACAATGTATTTTATTTCACCTTTATGAACTAGATGCAAAATGCCTAAAAACATGCAATTACTAATTCCAACATAGGGATATGAAAGTATAGTGAATTTGAGAAGAAAAAGACAACATAGTGTGAAAAAACTTGTTTAAGCACCTGTATAAGGACTAGATTGCCCAATGGCAACTGGGTCTTTCAACAGGATTCTAAAAACTCAAAATCTGAATGTTTAGAGTGATATTTAAGGTTGTTGTTCCTATCTATAAACAGGTTTTACAGTGACTATTTTTCTAGAACTTTCCAATGAGATGCAAATGCAAATGTATGACAATTTTGGAACAAAATGACACTTTTTATAATATGATTTTGAAATAAAAATCTGATCTAAATAACTAAAACACACTACAATGCAAGCTATGATGCAATATTTATGCGATATTTTTTATTTTTATAATTTTGATGAGGCAATATGTAACTCTAAATGAGAAATGTAAATTGCAATGATGCAAAAGCTAGGTCTAGGGTTTGAAAGGACTACCAAATCAGAAAGCTATGATGTCAAATGTTAGGTTCACCAAAATGAAACATAAAAAATGTGGGGTACCCTAAGACTAGTACTCATAACCTAGGGTACATTCCATCATTTCTAGGGTTTCATTAGGATGCAAATCAACAAGGTGCATAGATTGACTTTCAACCTCCAAGGTGAGTCAATCAGACCTAGATCTAATCCTTTTGAGTCTTAGGAACAATTTTGGGAATGATTTTAATTGATTTCCCTAATTAGATTGAATGACCTAATATGATAATTGCAATTTCTTGAAAGTAAATAGACTAAAATAGAAATTTGTAGGTGGATCTGGAAGTTGTAAACTAATATGTACCTATCACCAAAACTTGGATTTGAGGGTTGTAGCAGGATTGGGTCACTCTTGGGTGACTAGGTCTATGATAGCAGGTCCTAAAATTATTTTTTCGGTCCTTTGGTGTTGGATCTAAGATTTTGTTTTCCGCTTGTCCCACTACTAGAATGTCGTAAATAAATTCTGCAATTAATTTTTTGTGTCTTGACAAGGTTGATGATAACAAATGCAACAATGGAGAATTTTTCCTTTAGAATCTCTCCAATCCTTTTCAAACATATAACCTACACATTCACAAAGAGACAAATTTTTGTGCCATATAGGGGCTTGCCTCAGTCAAACCCTGTGTAAGTGTTCCCACTTCCACAATGGCAATGTCAATGATAAAACCTTAATGGAAAGGAAGGAAATGATGAATGAACAAAATGTTGCAACTCACCAACCTTCAATGGCTTCCTTGAAGGATTGAATTCATACACATCTCTTCAAGGATTTGGATCTTGCTTGATAGATTTTCTTCAATGCTTGAATGCTTGGATGCTTGGAGACCTACAACAATGTTAGCCTTCACAAGACAACAATATGAACACATATAAACTTTGACATGATGTTGGATCTTGAATTGTTGTAATAATGACTAATAATGTTGCTCTTCAATTCTATTGACAATAATTCTTGATCATAAGTCCTTCAAATTGTGTTTTAGTTTCAAATGATCAAAAGACTAGGTAGTTATAGGTGTTTATCCAATTTCCCAGAAATTAGATTCCAAAAGCTAAAACTTCATATTTAAATTCTGAATATTAAAATACTGCCAACAACATATTCAAATTTGGGTCCTAGCTAAGAAAGGGGACCCAATCTCTGATGTAGGAGTATCCAGGGCCAAGAATAATATTGCATCATTTTCTATGTTGTTTGATCGAATAAGGGAAAACGATTTCCATCGGTGGGACACCAATGTATTGGTAAGAGTAAGGAGTAAGGAGAGATTTATTAGAGTGACAATGCATGATCGGTGAAAGAATGGGAGATTTCTCTTCGACGGTTCAATGATCATCTTATCGGCGAGACATTGATGTATCGGCAGGAGTCTAGGAGAAGTATCTTCAATGGAGCAATAAGGAGTGTGGAAATGTTATCAACAAGACTGGATAAATGGTAATCCACATCCTTGTTGTGGATTACAGAGTAGTGACATGGCAATGAAATGGACATGTGACATCATCAGGGGTTTTCATCGATGCGACTAATGGTCGTTGGTGATATCTATTTGGATGTCTCTTTGATAGTCTAATATGTGCTTGATCGGAGAGAGAGATTCAGATCGAAGGGAGTTTCATGATTGTCTCTTCAACAATCCGATGACCTTCCCATCGGTGAGGTAGAGTGGTGTCACTAGGACCTTGAAGAAAGTCTCTTCGATGGGGTGATGGTGGACTTGGTAGCATGAGTGGTATGATATGTGCGGCGGTCAACAACGATGGATGGCGACACTTGGCAAAACAAGATTAGATGAATTCCACATTGTTGTTGTGGAATCTATCTCCATTGGCTGACTTGATGAAGCTATTGATAACGAGGTAACAATATTGTGATACTACGACATGAGAGAAGAAAGAATCCCAAGGCCGACATGATGAAGGAACACAGTATAAAGAGATAGCGAGAGATAGAGAAGACAGAGGTTGGTAAGAATGGAGAGATGACCAAAATGAAGAAGAGTACAGAGTGTGGTGTCATGTAAAACAAAATATTTCTCTGTAATTGAGGACCTCTGCATGTATTCAAAATATGTTTCAAATAAATGAAAAGAGAGTTGTTTTTGTCAATCTGTGTTGTGCCATATTTTGTGTTGGTTGCGAGATTGTGACAACCTAATAAGGCCCTCTGGTCACGACTGCACCAATCTCCCAAGGAAAATGGGGTCTTGGCTCAAATTTCTAGGTCACTCAAAGTTGGGGACAAATTAGTGATTAGATGCATTTGTTCAATACTTGTCCTCCAAAAAATAATAAAAATTAGGCTTTGGAATGCATAATTTGACAAATTAGAAGCTTAATTAAGTCCAATAAATTAAGGGGCCTAAACATAGTCTGAAATTGTAAAGGTATACAATTTTCTACGCTACATCTACATCTTAGACTATTTAGTTATTTGAGCTCCTTTGGTAACTATAATTTTTTCTTTATTGTAACTTTTCCTCTTTGGTTGAAACTCCTCTTCAAGAAGTATTTAAATTTCACATTGTTCTCTTAATTTTTGTATAGCAATATTACAAATGCTCATTCATTTTTCTATTTGCAAGCTCTTTACTTCTATCTCTTGTTGGGTTTCTAATGAATTTGTGTTTGCAATATTTTTCATATGTTTTCAATGTTATATTTTATTGTTTGTTATAATATGGTATTCTCTTATTGGCTATGAAGAAAATCACCTTCTTTATCTTATCTCTTTGTTTTCAAGATCCTTGTAGCTCTCTCTTGAGGTATAAATTATTGTACTTGTAGTTTTTCTTGATCATTTGTAACATTTTCATGTCACTACATTTATTCTAATCATTTCATTTCCATTGGTAATATTGCTAACACATTTCTTTAAATTCTCTTATTTTCTATGCACACTAGGGTAGGAATATAAACATTCATTACATTCTTATACTCAATATCTCCAATGTTGTTCTCAGGCATAGATACATGTAGGTTAATACACAGAGTCAAATCCAATACATTTATATAGTTTGGTTCTTTGTTGAAAGGCTATATTAGGGACCTCACCACATTGGAAAGCTCCCAAGTAGTCACACCCTTTCCCCTTGTTTCAACTATAGGTGTTCTTGGTGTCTCTCTTGCAAAAGGTTTCATATTTCTTCTCCCTCAATATATATTTATCGATTCTTTTAACTTAGCTTGTATATAATTTCCTTTATCTCAAAAATAAAGATTAATTCATCATTTTTTTTATTTTCTTGTTATTAGCTTCCACCAGTAGCTATATGTGTATTGTTCATTTTCTATTATCCTTCATTTCTTGGACATAATTAGTGTCTTTAAGTATAGAGGACCATGACACAATTGCATGCTATCAAAATTATGTTTTCATCTAGAAAATATATTGGCATCTATATATTAACCTCTTTTTGAGTTATTTTCTAAATTCTTGTTTAGTCCAAGTTCTCACATCTCAACTTATTTTTCAACTTTTGTTTCTATGCCCTTAGTTTTTTCTTATTTTAAAAGTAAAAACATAGTATTTTCATCTTGTAAATGAATGTAACTTATACTTAGGTGAAGTTCATTTTGATAGGACAAAACATTCTACTTAATTATGTATTTTGAGCTACATTTCTATGTTTTCAATCTTATTAAAGAGTTAGGTAGTTGAATCTTTAAAGAAGCAATTGACACCTATTTCATTTTGGTAAACCTAATGATTTTTTATTTTTCTCAAAAATATTCTTTCATATATGTATATGCTTGCAGGTAATAAAATATATGTATATGTATATATGTATAGATATATACATATATGTGTTTACATACATATGTATGTATGTATATATATGTATATAGATATACATACATGTATATATCTATGTATGTCTATGCATATATGTAATTAATATTTATTTTTTATTCAATATAATTTACAAAAAAGGAGATCATAATTATCAGACTTTACAATGATATCATCATAGACTGGGATTTAATTATAACTGTTTGTATACCCCTCAAGGTTTCTATTTCCTATCTAGTTGTTGATTTTGTTACAAAAAGGAACATATACAAGTATTACTTTTCCTACAAAAAGGATCAAGTATAACTTTGAATACATAATCAGATCTGTTGTAATAGAATTATTAGTCCCTTTTTTCTTTGGCTACATTCTTGGCTTGTTTTGTTGGTTTCTATTATTTACTTCATAGTGCATCTTAGTTGAACTATAATTGGAAAAATTAAAAGTATATCTACATTCTTCT
The DNA here is from genome assembly GCA_007258455.2 of Sequoia sempervirens. Lineage (NCBI taxonomy): Eukaryota > Viridiplantae > Streptophyta > Pinopsida > Cupressales > Cupressaceae > Sequoia > Sequoia sempervirens. Next base: position 484,707,000 of record VDFB02000015.1, on the reverse strand, counting down.
CTGAGGTATTGATGTTAGGAGAATTGTTTCCGCATCTTATTTTCCTTATAGAATTGTTATGATACATGCATGTAAACATTTTGAATGGTGAGTCTTCTATAAGACTCGGTAAGAGCCCTCCTAATGCCTTGGCATTTCTCACTATTCCTAGTTTTCCAAATGTACCATAAAATTTTTGTAGAGAGGACCAACCAGAAAGGATTATTTATTTTCCCTATTCCTTCTACTTTCCCCATTAGAATTTCCTTTTTTTCTTTTTTCTTTCAAATCACCCTAACCCTTTGAATCTATTTGAAACAAATTCCAAACTTCTTTTGCAAATAAACAGTCAAAGAAAATATGCATAATAGTTTCAGAGTTTTTACAAATATCACAAACATTTGGGTTATTTTTTGAGTCAACATTTAGAAGTCTCTGCAAGATCAGCATCCATCTGAAACCTACTTTTTTAGGTTCTAAGACATTGTTCTAGATATGACAGAAAAATTTATCCCACTATTTTTGGTTAAGATTCATGTTTTATCCTTTGTTCAAGATCTCAGAAAGATCTAGGGTATCATCTAACATCCTTTAAATATCCTTTTCTTTTATTCCTGCAGATTAAACTTATCAGCAACTTTAATAGATTCCAAAATTAGAATATGTTTTTTGATCAAGTCATCAATCCTTTTTAGAGTTTGAGGGATATCAAACTCATGTTTGAGTGAGTACAACCATAAGAGTTGCCTAATTTCCTTTTGGATTTCCTCCATCTGATAGCTACTAAAGAGCCAAATAGATGCATAGTATATATTGTAAGATGACAATATTTTCTAGCAAACTTGGGTTCTTCCAACTATTGAGAGGTATTGTTTATTCCAATAATTTAGTTTCTTATCTATTTTGTTTTTCACCCAGCCCCACATATCTCTTAGATTGAGGCTTACCATTTTGTTTGGGCCTCCCAATTGGATCTCATACTCTCCAAACCAATCTAGTTGGGAGTCATTCCAAGTTCGCATGGTAGATTTTACTTTTGATATTTTTTATCTTGCAGCTTTGCTAAAGAATATCAGTTTCTCCATTAGGTTACCAAAATTTTCTTTTTCCATGCTAATGAAGAGGGCGGTGTCATCTACAAATTGTAAATTGATTAATTCATCCTTATTTGGAAGTGATGAACCTTTTACCTTTAGGCTCAATGATGGGTCTCTTAGGATATAATATAGTGCATCTGCAACAATTACAAACAGTGAAGGATCTAGAGGGAAACTTTCCTTATAGATCTTTGCAATTCAAATTCCTCTATCAATGTCCCATTTAATTCAATCTGGGCAGTTACATTCTTTAATAGGGATTTAATCATTTGAAAAATCCTCTCTAAGAAGCCAAATGCTTCTAGGACTATCATTATGAAGGGCCATTCAACTCTTTCATAGGCCTCCTCAAAGTCAACTATCAACCTTCCTATGTTTTTGTTGGATGTTTTTGCCTGCTCCATTGCTTCCTAGCTTGTTAGAATGTTTTCAAGTATATACCTTCCTTTTATAAGGCTAGTTTGGGTATTGTTGATGATCTTTGGGAGGATTTTTGAGAGCCTCAAGGAAATAGCTTTTGCAAAGATTTTATAGGATACATTCAAGAGTGTTATGGGCCTCCATTTTTTTAATAAGGCTCTATCTCCTTCCTTGGGGATTAACTTAATAATCCCCAACATTTGGAAGTCTTTGCAAGATCAGCATCCATCTGAAACCCACTTTTTTAGGTTCTAAGACATTGTTCTAGATATGACAAAAAACTTTATCCAACTATTTTTGGGTAGGATTCATGTTCTATCCTTTGTTCAAGATCTCAGAAAGATCTAGGGTATCATCTAACATCCTGTAAATATCCTTTGCTTTTATTCCTGTAGATTAAACTTATCAGCAACTTTATTAGATTCCAAAATTTAAATATGTTTTTTGATCAAGTCATTAGTCCTTTTTAGAGTTTGAGAGATATCAAATCATGTTTGAGTGAGTCCCACTCTTTTAATTGGTTATTTTTGGCTTTGTTTTGGAATTGAGAGATTCATTTTCTATTCCAAACCTTTGTTGAGCACCCTTGTAGAAGTGTCAGGGGCTTAAATTTTTGTGGAAGGAATTCCACCAAATGGAAAATTTTGTTTAGGTCTTCTTATAATTGGCATTTATTTAGTATAACATATTTACAAATTTTCCATGTTTTCCAAATGCTCTTAAATACATTGGAGCCAACTAGGGACGTTGTGAATTTACCAAAGACTAGGTCACAAAGAGGCATGCTCTTCCAAGATTTGGCTTGTTTCAGTACAACTCTTCCTATATTGTTGATGATTAGTACTTTCCATGGCCCATTACCTTTATGGGCCTTACATATATGTTTTTCTGCCAATGCTATCCCTTGTTTTAGATCTTTTAGTCCTCGGCCACCTTTTTTTTTTCCATGCAACATGAATCCCATTTGATTGCATGTTTTTTCCTTTTTCCTTTACCATCCAACCATAAGAATTGCCTAATTTTCTTTTGGATTTCGTCCATATGATAGCTACTAAAGAGCCAAATAGATGCATAGTATATATTGTAAGATGACAATATTTTCTAGCAAACTTGGGTTCTTCCAACTATTGAGAGGTATTGTTTATTCCAATAATTTAGCTTCTTATCTATTTTTCTTTTCACCTAGCCCCACATATCTCTTAGATTGAGGCTTACCAAAAATGGTATCCCTGGATACCTTACAATTTTGTTTGGGCCTCCCCATTGGATCTCATACTCTCCAAACCAATCTAGTTGGGAGTCATTCCAACTTAGCATGGTAGATTTTACTTTTGATATTTTTTATCTTGCAGCTTTGCCAAAGAATCTCAGCTTCTCCATTAGGTTACCAAAATTTTCTTTTTCCATGCTAATGAAGAGGGAAATGTCATTTGCAAATTGTAAATTGATTAATTCATCCTTATTTGGAAGTGATAACCCTTTTACCTTCAGGCTCAATGATGGGTCTCTTAGGATATAATATAGTGCATCTGCAACAATTACAAACAGTGAAGGATCTAGAGGGAAACTTTCCTTATAGATCTTTGCAATTCAAATTCCTCTATCAATGTCCCATTTAATTCAATCTGGGCAGTTACATTCTTTAATAGGGATTTAATCATTTGAAAAATCCTCTCTAAGAAGCCAAATGCTTCTAGGACTATCATTATGAAGGGTCATTCAACTCTTTCATAGGCCTCCTCAAAGTCAACTAGCAACATTCATATGTTTGTGTTGGATTTTTTTGCCCACTCCATTGCTTCCTAGCTTGTTAGAATGTTTTCAAGTATATACCTTCTTTTTATAAAGCCAATTTGGGTATTGTTGATGATCTTTGGGAGGATTTATGAGAGCCTCAAGGCAATAGCTTTTGCAAAGATTTTATAGGATACATTCAAGAGTATTATGGGCCTCCAATTTTTTAATAAGGCTCTATCTCCTTCCTTGGGGATTAACTTAATAATCCCCTTGTCAATAGATTTACCTAGAGAGCCAACTTTTGTAGCCTCTTTATAAACTTGAAGGAGATCATCACTTATCCACTCTATATTCTTTTCTTAGAACTTTATAGGCATGCCATCTACACTTAGAGATTTATCATTGTTTATGGCTAGAATAGCTCTTTTAATCTCCTCTTTTGATATTTTCTTATTCATATCCTAAATATCCTAATTTGAAACCTTTGCAGGGATCAACTTATTCCATTCCTCCCTTGCTTTTATGTTGTGGGGGTTGTTGCATTCATAGGTAAATAGGTCTTTGTAGAATTGAAAGAAACTCTTTTGGATTTCCTTGCGGTCTTTTATGAGACCTCCTTGTTTCCAGACCGAGTTGATCTTTTCTTTTGATTCCTTATCCTTTAGCATTCCGAAGAAAAATTTAGAACTTGTGTCACCATGTGCAATCCAATTTAGTCGTGCTCTCTTCTTTATCCCTTGATCTTTGTGATTTTAAATTTTTCTTAGCTCCCCTTTAATGGTTATCAGATCCTTTTTTAATTCTAGGTTCATGGGGTCCTCTTGAATCATTCCTTCAACTTTCAAAAGATTTTTTGGTAGTGTGTTTTCTTTTTTTTCTCAATTCTTTCACTTTTTGTTCCCCAATTGTCTAGAAACCTTTTTGTCAGGCCTCTATGTTGGCATTCCATCTTTTTATGCATGAGACATTCTTATCCATCCATTTGTTAAATTCTTTGAGTGTGAAAACTGCATCATTGCAATCCTCATTGTTTAGGAGACTTGTGTTCTACAAGAAATTTTTATCCTTCTTTAATGCATTAGGTTGATCCTTCTCTAATAAGAATTTTAGTATAATCGGGTGGTGGTCTGAGAGTGTCCATGGATATACCTTCACTCTACAATTTGTACCCTCTACTTGTTCAAATTGAAAGGCCTCTTTATGTGCATAAAATTTGTCCAATCTGCAATATATTCACTAGTAGAATTTGACAAATAAATGACTACGTGACTAGAACTTTTAGTTACAACAACTAAAGATGACTAAATTCTACACATTTTTTGCAACACAACTATAAATGACTAAATAAATGACTAATTTGATCTTCAAGTAAAAAACACAACTAAATAATTAGTCACACAAATAAAAATGACTAAACAATTAATCACACATAAAAATTAGACAATATGATATTAAAGTGGATAATTAAAAGAAATATTTTGAATTGAGGGAGTGATATAATATAATATTATAATATTATATTATATTATATTATATTATTATATATCATATTATATTATTATTATATAATATTATATAATAATATAATATAATATTTATATTATATTATATTATATTATTATATATTATATATTATATTATTAATATTTAATAATATAATGTTATAATATAATATAATATTATATTATATAATATTATAACATTATATTATATAATATTATAACATTATATTATATAATATTATAATATTATATTATATTATGCTATGGAAGGAAAGGAACCGGAGAATTTTTCAAGGACATGAATTGAACAAGGACAAATTATGGGACAAGATTGAAAGAGCAATAGTAGAACTAATTAATGAGGTTGCTAGACATAAGGAAGCCAAACACAAAGTCTTCACTAGTTGGGATGACTCCTTGATCAAACGTTTCCCGGGTCTTAAACCACCCTCCTTGAGCGGAAACAACTCCCTTCAATCCAAAAAAGCAGCAAGAGAGAAAACTATGTGGCAAGCCCTTGATCCTGGCTGGATAAAAATCAATTTTGATGGCATTGCCCAAGGCAATCCCTACCCCAATGGGGCTGGATGTGTAGCACAGAACTCTGAGGGCAAGGTGCTAGTAGTGAAATCAGTCTCCTTGGGTAGATGCACAAACAATGAGGTAGAATTCAGAGTGGCAGCAATTGGTTTGCAGCTAGGAAGAGACCTAAAATTCAGTCAGATCCATCTGGAAGGCGAATCCCTCATTACGATCAATGCAATATAGGATCCACTCCAAATTGGAAATTAAACCATTTGCTACAACAGATAAAGGATTTGTCTGACAATTTTGCTACCTTCAAAGTCAGTCACATATATAGAGAAGGAAACTCCAAAGCAGATGAGCTGGAAAAAGCCGCCTCAACACAGACCAACTAGGATATAGAAGGACTACTGACTAGGATAATATTCTGGCACCGGATGTTACTTTGGCAACCCTTAAACTTTGGAAGGCGAGGTCATTCTCATGTCACCATCAACAAGTATTGGGATGTCGTTACAATCATTATCCAAAAAGTAAAAAATGTAAATGATTCCTCCATAAGATAGTCAGCTTTCGCATTAATTTCACATTCAGGATTGAGTACTCATCACCATTTGACACGCATGTTGGCGGTGCCAAGTACATTAGCATTCATATGCTGGTAAGCAAGTAGTTCTCAAAAGTACTTATAGCTTTCTTCCCATCCCAAAGGATCCAAATGAGTAGAGAGTAGAAAATTCTGGAAGGTTTGAAGAAAAGAAAGCTATGGAGATGCCACTATCCTTAGAAACGAACAAACAAATGCAAGCTTTTCGTGGGGAAATCACGGATAAACAACTACAAGGCCTCCTCCATTCCTCTCATCTACTCATTCTAGTGGCCATTAAGCGTGTGTTGGGCCCATAATTCCTGAATGCCTCCCACAGAGCGTGTGCCAACACGGAGGTCCCAGCAATGTTTCTTGCAGTTCTTCTCCACATGGGCATTTCCAAGGCTTTAGTTAAGAAATTGACCCAAATGAATTTTGTTCATACTTGGCTGTGTGAGATAGACACGGCACTAGATAATGTGGATGAGGAAAGGAACATTCCCATGCCACAAAACTATTATATGTTGTGTGTGAGGGGTCGCAAGGTTATGAAATTTCCTCTGATTCGCACCATAGACCCTGAAGGCTTTGAAAAACTTTGGGAAAAAAGGGACAGGAGCATCTTCTTCCTTCTCAGGGCTATAAATCTTACAACAAATCTGCCAAGGGGTTGGGTCAAAAGATATGTAGAGGACGAGGAGTTGGAGGACGATTTCAACATTGATGACATTCAGGAATGGGGTCTGGGTGATGGCGAGGAATGGCAGGAAAACAACCAGCGGGACCCAGAAGAAAAAGCCAAGGACCCAGCTCACAAGAAATGTAGCCCCGATTGCCCCACAATTGCCAGCTACAATGTGTACCTAAAGCACTGTGAAGTCATCAATGAAGAGGAAAATCTCTGAGGTTTAGAAACATCTCATAATGGGTCTTTGAATTTATGTGCACTGTAATGATCTTTTCCCTAGTCTATGAAGTTTAGATTATGTGTTAGTCCCAGGTGTGGGGTAATCTTATCATAGTTTTTTGGTGTTCTTATGGTCTGCTTGTAACTATTGCGGAAACCATTTTTTGGCATGTTTATGTGTACTGCAATCTGGAAGATCTGGTGGTCAATATTACAAAAAAAGACTTGCCAGATTTTCACGCTACTACTACTATAATTTTTTGGAAATCAATATAGGGTACTGCCCTTTGCAGTGTTTACCAACCAAAAAATATATATATTATATTATATTATAATATTATTATATTATATTATATATTATATTATATAATATTATATTATACAATATTATAATATTATATTATATAATATTATACTATTATATAATATTATACTATTATATAATATTATACTATTATATAATATTATACTATTATATAATATTATATTATATTATATTATATAATATTATATAATATTATATTATAAAATATTATATTTTTTACGAATTGTGCATTGCTATAGAATTGGAAGAACATAAAACTCCCCTTTCCAAGTAGTTTGTTGAAACCAAAATCAGAGAATTGGAATAGGAAGGAAGCCAAATGGAGAGCCCCACAAGAAGATTATGTAAAGTTGAATTTTGATGGAGCTTCGAAAGGTAACCCTGGACAATCAAGAACAGTGATCTATTTGTGGAATTATCAGGGTAAGGTATTACTTTTATGTTCAAAATATCTTCATAAAGGATCTAATAATTTAGTTGAAGCTAAAGCGTTACTTTTAGGACTGGAGTTGGCACTTTGGCAAGGTATTGATAATATCCATATTGAAGGTGATTCTTTATTGATCATCAATGCGTGCAAAGAGTCCTTCAAAGAGTTTGGGATATTCTAGATAAATTTAAAAACTTTGTGATATCACATACCTTCCGTGAAGGTAATATGCTAGCAGATTTGCTAGCCAATATGGGTACCACAAAGCAAGAAATAATTAGTCTTGTTGACTCATCTTTGATTGACAATTTTCCTCACATTGTTGAGATAATTCAGTGGGATACTCTTCATATTCAGTAAAGACCAATCCCAATCCAGCAATAAAGTATTATATTCTATTAAATTAGAAGACACTTTTAGCAGGGTATATCTAAAATGGCTTTTGAGCAGGATATGTTAAACACTTTCCTTGTGCACGATATGCAAAAATTAGTATATTCGATATTCTATGGCATTCCTCACCATGATTATACCTTGGGATTCAAATATTATCAGTACAAGATAATGATGTTGATTGTTAATTTGAGGTACGTCTTATACTTCCAGTGGAACTACATGGTTATCGTCATACACTCCAAATCTGCCTTTAGCGATATATAATTATAAGGTGATGGGATGGGTCCCTCTAAGGATTGGCCAAAAATGTATTTACCACCTCACTAGTGAATTTTGGAGCATTGTATGATAGTGCTCATATGGTACTCTTCGTGGGGAATGTACCTCACATTTAATTTTGCAGTAGTTTATCCTCTTTGCATGATTCGGCATATTTGAATTGATCTTGCATCATTAAACACCCATCCAAAAAAGGTGTGAAGGACTATAGCTTTTAAATGCTTTTTACACTTCTTTTTGTCATCAAAAATTTTCTTTGGCAAAGCATAGTTGAAGTTCCAATTCTGCAAATTTATGTAATCGTGGTGCCGCCATGGCTCTCCGACCATGGAACTTGAGGATTTGCTACCTAGTCCAACACTAGGAATGGTCTTTTGAATCCAGCCTCTCACAGGGGGATTTGAGCCTCATTTTCAAGATGAACTCATTGCATGTGGAGGATTCAATTCAGGCAATTCTAGGTAAGGAAATAACCAAACCAAGGGCAAGAAGGCTCATCTTCTCTTCGCAAGTTCTTTCGGTTTTTCTTTCGAATGCTATGGATTTACTCCAGTCTTTGAGGGAATTAGAATCAATTGTAGCAAAATTTGTGAATCCCCAATTTATTGAAAAGAAAAATCTACTGTATGTTGTTCAAAGCTATAATTTGTTTAGTGGAGAGGGATATATTGGTGGTCTATTCCCGCGTGAATATGTTAAGGAAAGATATGGCTATGAGGAAGTTTTCGAAGCCATCTGGTCAAGAGTTGAATTCAAAAATGAATATGTTTTGATGTCTTCCCTAAAACAGCATGGCAGAAGGTTTAGCGAAACATTGGAATATGAAATCAAGGAAAATTTTGATGCCATTTTATTCCTGCGGGACTATATGCAGAAACTATTTTTTAGCTGTGTTGCAGGGAAAAAAGTATTAGGAAGTGAGGAATCAAATACCCATCTTCAGACATTTCATGGCGCCTTGCATGTAGGAATTTACATTGTACCTGACCAGGGTTTGATGCATCCCGGCCAGCTTAGCATTATGGCTCAAACTAAAGATGAAGTAGCCCAGTTCACTGGTTACGACTTCTTTGCAAATGAAATGGCGGGTGTGAAGAATATATAAGCAGAACCACATGACAGGAATTCAACATGCGATGAACGAATGGAAGAATAGCCAAAGTTTTTGTCAGTCAAAATTTTGTTTTTTCTAGTTGAGGCTTGTTATGCGTCCTTTACCTCATTTTGCCTTAGCCATGTATCTCTCAAGTAATTTAAATTTTATAAGGTGGTAGTATTGTAGATAGTTTTTTGATAATCTGCATACTGTCCCTATGGCATGGGGCAAATTTTGTAATGTCCCTATGACACGGGGAAAATTTGTAATCTTGGTAATAATACAAGTCAAACTATAAAAGATTTTGGGCTATAACCAGAGGTTTTCTTCCTAGTTCTTTCCTGTCGGTATGCCCTCTGAACTAGGTATATGTACATATTTAATACATATATTAATATAATATTGTGGCCCACCACTTTTATCAAAATATATATATATTATAATATTATATTAAATAATATCATAATATTATATAATATAATATAATAATATTATATTATATTATATTATAATATTATATTATATTATATTATAATATTATATTATATTATAATATAATATTATATTATATTATAATATAATATTATATTATATTATAATATAATATAAGCAAGAGATTTATGCAATAAGCGGGAGATTCCATTTTGAAATTTTTTTTAGCAACAAAAAGAAAAGCTCTAATCACTATCGGATCTTGCCCTAATTTCATTTTAAGAAACATACTCTAAAACCCTTTGTCCAAACATTATTTTCAGGCTACAAGTTGTCGAATTGGAGAAGTGAAAGATTGCAACACGAAGGGATAGATTCAGTTGGAGGAGGGATGGAGGACGGACTGAGCCATCTTGTGGAACTCGCTTTCTTGAATACCAGCGAAGAAGAGTTTGGAGGAGTAGCGACAAATAGTGGCAATTTGATCCATCTTATTTGGAACCTCTCTCACTGTTTTCTTCCTTTGTTTTTTCTTAATTTTTGCAAAAAATTCTTTTTAAGGGCACCCTATGCTTCACTGGATCTTGGTCGAGCTTTCATTTTAATAAACATATTCTAAAACCCTTGTCAAAACCTTATTTTCATGTTGCAGCTCCCCATATTGGAGAAGTGAAAGGTTAATACCAGCAAGGAAGAGTTTGGAGGATCCAAACCAATAGCGGTGGGAAAGCAGCAAAAAATGACTGCATTATCGATTGCAAAAAATGGGTAAGAGATGCTATAATGTAAAAACCTAAATGTGTTCACTATCAGATCTGTCCATAATTTCATTTTTTAAACATACTCTAAAACCCTCGTCGAAAGCTTATTTTTAGGTTGCAACTCACCAAAACGGAGAAGTGAAAGGTGAATACCAACGATGAAGAGTTTGGAGGAGCCAAGTGGTTATTTTTTGTAGGTGCATGTATTACGAAGTATGGTGGGATGAAAAAGTTGTTGATGCATGCAGGGGGTTGAGAAATTCATATTCAAAACCCATGATGTTGGGCTAAGGCAACAGGGTTGATCTAGTGTTACAGTAGCTACAGTACGTGGGGACCTGCCTAGGTAGGAGAAGACTTGCAAACATTAACACTAAGAGAGTTAAAACAGTTAGAAGTATAGTTGAAACGTGGATTGAAACAAATTTGAACCAAAAGGGTGCAATTTAAGCTATAAATATTAACACAACTATTACATACTATATGATATTTTAATGTTATGCATTTCCTAAATATTTAGAAGGTTGTTGCAATAAAAATGAAGTAGAATTGACATAGTTCTTCCTTGGTATCTTGTTTTAGAAAAAACAGTTATTTAAGGAGGCACTTGATCTTGAGGAAGAGGTGAAATTTATTTTTACTTTTTAATTTATATTTATTCTTTTGAATTGAAGTTTATTTATTTGTTATTTTATTGTTTATCATTAGTTTTTAAGTTTATGTTATTGTAGGTATTATTAGTTTATAAAGGGAAAATTTTATTTTATTTTTATTTTTTTAAAATAAAACACCTTAAACTTTTTGCAAAGTTTGTCACTTGGGAAGATCATCCTTGTGAAATTCTTCACTCTGAAAGGGATAAGTCATTTTGAACCACATTTGAAATCTCTAACTCAGAATTTCTAGATAAAATTTCTAAGTCATTTTGATTGTGGACAGGTACAGAGCAAGGAGAAAATGCAAAACCAATGCCTTCTAGATGCATTTACAGCCCACCCCATGTGCAACAATGGCATCATTGAAGACATGCATTCACATTGATGGCTTTTTAGACTTAGTTTTTAGTTTTTTTCAATTTTAAAAGCATAATAAATCAGCAGTTTGCATACTACAAAAGATTTTGTCTTCAAAACTCTATGTATAGAGTTCTTTGTAACATATTTTATATACAATTTGAATATACAAAGAGAATTATTTTCAATCCTTTGAGGAGATTTGTTGAATTTTTATGATTATTTTAGTTTATAAATGACTAAAATGACTACCATAACTAAATAAATGACTAAACAATGACTAAATAAATTACTACAATGACTAAAATGACTACAATGACTAAATAAGTGACTAAACAGTGATTAAATAAATGACTACCATGACTAAATAAAATGACTACCATGACTAAATAAATGAATTCCATGAATAAATAAACAATTACCATGACTAAATAAATGACTACCATGACTAAATAAATGACCAGTTAACAACAATCAATGACTAAATTAATGACTGAATATACTACCAAATTGATCAATCAAAACAACCAATAAATGACTAAAAATGGTTTAGTCATAAATTTGGTCGCATTACAAATGATTGGCAATAAACTACTAATGGTCATGTGACCAAGCTAATGGTCACATGACCAATTTTTAGTAGCTTTTTTAGTCATTTATTTCTATTTTTGTACTAGTGATTCTTTTGTTTCCTTTATGATAGTTGTACCATGTGAACTAAATGTTTCTTTTTTCTTTTTGTGAGCCCTCTATAGGATCAAAGAGTTTAATCTTGTTTTTCATTTTATACCAGAAGAACTTTTCATTTCCTTTCCACCCCATGTCACAGCCCCATGTTTTATCTTCCATATTCTCTATCATATTGAATTCACCCATATAATCCATGGCACATCTTGTAGATTGATTATCTAGTCCCTTAGTTCACATCTTTATCTATAATCATTTGAGGCATATATAGAGCATATACCAATTTTTTTATTTTTCAATTATGGCCCATGATGCTCTATTGCATGGTGAAGTTCCATGGGATTTTACCCATTGGACCAGAAGTTGGCAAGTAGGATTATAACCCCTCATTTTCCCTTCTCATGCTTTGTTACATAGTGAGAAGAATCCCTCCATATGAATTTGAGATTTGTTTCTAGATTAAAATTAACCACTCTGACCTCTTGCAATAAAATTGCATCTTTGTGCTTTTCTTGATTTAAGAACCTTCTTATATTGTACTTTCTAGCTGGTGATTCTAATCCCCTAATATTCCAAGAAATAAAATCAAAGGTCATCATAATCCATTTCTTGTGGACCTTCTTTTGAGTTCCTAAATCCTTTAAAGCATTTAGGAAGATTGAACTTTCTTGTCTTATTCCTTTGATAAGGGACAAAGCCCTCCTTTTTTTTTTGCTTTTTTTTTTGTTTTATCCAATTGTTAACAAAAGAAGATTAAACTTTCTTATCTTATTCCTTTGATGAAAGGCAAGGCTTCTAGGAAGGATGTTGTTTGGAAAGATCCTCCTAGTAGTTGGGTGAAAGTAAAATTTAATGGAACTGCAAAAGGTAATATGGGACCTGCTAGTTGTGGGGGAGTGTTGCGTGACTCTAATGGTAGGTTTGTTTCTACGGTGGAACTCCCTTTGAGAACCTAGAAAAACCACTTTGCAGAAGCATCAACTGCCTACCATGGTCTGAAACTAGCTCAGTCTAAAGGCTTTAGGAAGGTTTTTCTCAAGGTGACTCCTTAAATGCTATTAGTTGCCTTAAAAAGATTAGCCCTCCTTGTTGGTCTATTGAACCTATTATTATTGATGCATTGGCTATATTGAATACCTTTGAGCAATGTTTCATTTCTCACATTTATCATGAGGGTAATGGGCTAGTGGATAAGTTTGCAAACTTTGGGGTTCTTGAGCCTAAAATGTGCGATAGGACTAATCCCCTCCCCATTGATATTCAATCTATTGTCAATCATGATATGCAAGCTATTGAGGGAGGGGGTTCCCTTCATGATTATTTTTAGTCATATGTTGATTCTCATGTAGAATTTCAAGTCGAAGTGTGATTTTTTTGAGGAGAGATCATTTCATTTTAATGATGTTGATGTCCAAAAAGATTTACATTTAAGAATAATGATGATTCCCAATCTTTTTGGTACTTCCACATGGATTGTGGGTGTTTTTAGAGCTTATTCCTTCTCGGGGCTTCTTCTCTTTTGTATCATTTGCAAATATTGAAGTTGTTGTGGCTCTACTCTGCATTCATCATGGGTGGCGAAAGGAATCAAACTAAGCCTATTTCCTATGACACTACCAAAAGCAACAAGAAGGTATGGGGTCTTCTGGAGGAGGGTGGCATAACTCCTTATATTGAAAGCATTGATGGCTTTGATCTGGTAGTTTCGTAGGCCTTCGTCAATGGTTGGAAAAATAGAGTCCTTAGGGTGTTTGGCCTAGAATTTAGTTTTACTAAAGAATTGATTAGAAGCATTACTAGTATGGCTATTAAGGGTAGGAAAGTATGCAAGGACAAAAAGGAGTCTAATTCTACCATGGTGTCCTTCAAGAGGAACGAAAGGGAGTAACTGTAGAAGGCTAAATGTGGTGGCTTTGCTTGTAGCTCCATAAAGCCCATTTGGGGTAATTTGGCTATTGAAATTATCAGGTATATTACTCTAGAAGGTCACTTTTATGTTCTTGTTGGTTATCATTTTTTGTTGTTAAACCATTTTAGACATAAGAAGAGGGTATTGTTCCGCTAATATTTGTTGGCCTCCTTAAAGAATGGTATTGAAGACTTTAAGAGAAATCCCAAGAACCCCATTCTCCATGAGGGTTTAATTTTACTCATTATGGATTATGCCAAGTCCTTCTCCATTTTGGATGAACCCAAGAAAATAACTAAAATTCATCCTAAACAGTTGAAGTCTAGGTATGATACTGGGTCTAATACAGGTTCTACCTCTGAGGATTCTAAAGATGGGTTGGATGCCTCTATGGAGGTCCTCTTGGAGCCTCCTACGGATTTTGATCCAAAGCTTAAAAATAATGTCAAAAATTCTCATCAGCCCTCTAAGTTGGATGGGTATATTATTGGTAGTGAAGAGGATGAGATTCCTAAAGTTTTTGCTAAAACTCAAAAGGCTAAGAAAGGAAAATTCCTGACCCCTGCTATTAAGAAGTTGAAGGTGAAGGGTGAAGGCCTTACCTCTAGTAAGAAGAAGACGATTGAGGTTGATGAAGTAGGTGAGGAGGTTGAGTCCCCTATTTCAGACCAGAAGAGGAAGATGAGGCTGCATGGAGGTAATAGTATGAAGAAGGCAAAGGGTAAGGTGCATTCTAGTAGTAGAAAATTTAGGCCCCAGGAGGATGATGTTAGTGGTGATCCTGATGAGACTCCTAATGATGAGCCCCAGCGGTCTGGTGATGAAGGTCTTGAGGAGGATAATGAGTTGGGTATTCTTGAGACTGCAAAGGTGGAGCAGTCTAAACACAAAATTAAAGTTCCTGATGGTGGTTATAAAGGTAAAGAAGTTTTGCAGGAAGTGCAGGACACTTAGGATGCTCCTGAGGACAACTTGGTTAATGACAGGGATATTTTCAATTGCAACTGGGAAGATTTTCCAAATGTGTTGTGGATGGAAAAGGATGGCTCTATCATTTTCTTCAGAATTTTCAAATGGTTATTTAACGAGTTGAACCTTACCAATGTTAATGTTCGCTCTTTGGTTAAAAATGTTGGGCTCAATCGTAACCCTCAAGGGTCTTCTGTTCAGGACCAAGTGAACCAACTATTTGATGTTATGAAGACACTTACTGATGAGATGCTAAAATTGAAAAAGGATTTTGAGTTTAAAATCTTAGCCTTGGAAGATAAAATGTCAAGAGCCTATGATAACTTGGAAACTGTGGTTAAAGTCAGTATGTCGGCTCTCCATAATGAAGCTAACGGTCTCCAATTTCTCAATGAAAAGGCTAGGCTATGGAAAGGGTATTCTTTAGGTGTGATAAAAGATGTTGCTACTAGTTTGGTGGATCTCCCAAAGATCTAAAGTGGGGAGAAAGTGATAAGGGCTCCTATACTTGTACGTGCAACAAGACTAAGAAGAATTTGGGGGTTTCTTTGAAGGAGGTTATTGAGGTTATGGAAATGCATGAGAAGATCATAGCTAGTGATTTGGAAGTTGTTGACATTTTGAAAAATCTATAACTGCTTGTTGGTTTTGTCCTATTTTTTGGCTGGTTGTTCACTTGTTTTTTGTTGATGGGTGGCTACTTTGTTTTTTTTTATTATCTTTAAAAGCAGTGGTCTTTTTTGTAATGGTTTTTAGGGCCCCTTCAAAACTTGGTTTTCCTATAATCAAAAACAAAGGAGCCATCTCCTCTTTCATCTTGTGCATTTTCCTCATGTTGAAGATTGTTGTTCAAGCCTCCTTGGAGCTCATGCCTCTCTATGAATTTTTATTTGTTTAAATTCTCATTATCCCCTGTTGGTTTCAATTTATCTAAAAATCTTTGGTTATTTTCCATTGCATGACGCTTTTCTAAGCCTTGATTTTGTTTCTCAAGTTGTTGCTTGCATCTATTATAAGCCTCAACACTTTTGTTGCAAGACTCTACCTCAATAAAAGGATTTTTCCCTTATTGGGAGTCCCCATTTTTCTTTAGGAGTTCATTATTCTTTGAGAGATTCTTCAAGTCCATGGCTAGTCTATGGGTAGTCTTAGGCTTCCCCAGATCTGTCGTTGACTAAGGAGAATCCTCAACATTTTTGTTTAACTCAATTGGTACATCAATAATCATAAATGATTCTTTTTTCTTTTCTTTTTCCAAGGTAGAAGTTTCATACTCTTTGTTCAAACTATCAAGTTGATGCCTCAGAATCTGAAATTTCTATTCTACATTTTGGTTAAAATGATGTAGTTTTTTTCCTCTTTGTGTTTTTTGCATGCTACAGCAAATTCTCATTATCCCCTTGGTTTCAATTTATCTAAAAATCTTTGGTTATTTTCCATTGCATGACGCTTTTCTAAGCCTTGATTTTGTTTCTCAAGTTGTTGCTTGCATCTAGTACAAGCCTCAACACTTTTGTTGCAAGACTCTACCTCAATAAAAGGATTTTTCCCTTATTGGGAGTCCTCATTTTTCTTTAGGAGTTCATTATTCTTTGAGAGATTCTTCAAGTCCATGGCTAGTCTATGGGTAGTCTTAGGCTTCCCCAGATCTGTCGTTGACTAAGGAGAATCCTCAACATTTTTGTTTAACTCAATTGGTACATCAATAATCATAAATGATTCTTTTTTCTTTTCTTTTTCCAAGGTAGAAGTTTCATACTCTTTGTTCAAACTATCAAGTTGATGCCTCAGAATCAGAATTTTCTATTCTACATTTTGGTTAAAATGATGTAGTTTTTTTCCTCTTTGTGTTTTTTGCATGCTATCTGGAGCATTTTCTCTAGTTCTTAATAAATTGTCTTCCTTATATTAGCTTGAGTATCTGCAGGAGCAAACTCATCACTTATGTTATCATTAATTTCCATTCTAGATTTAGTACTATTTAAGATTTTGTTATTGTTTGCAATTTGTTGTTTAATATGGTTCATCACTATCTCTTGGGTGTTTTTCTTGTGCCCCACAATTTTGGTTATTTCCTTTATTAGGTTATTCTTATCTATTCGTTGGTTCTCCATATTGGGTGAGGATAACACCGACTCCTTCAAGTTAGGGATTGAATTGTTCTCATCAGAGTCTCCTACCTTTTCAACATTAAAACTACTTTCATCCATAAATCTCCCCTTCCTCAAGAGTAATTCATTCTCCTTAGGGAGATAAATCAATGTCTATGTCAAAGACCCCTAAAGGGTTTGACTGAGAATTAGGGGATTCTTTATTTACATTTACAGGTTTTGGGATTTCCAACCCAGGATTTATCAAATTTGGGTGGGTTCTTCTTTACAGCTTTCACTACTCTCAATTCCCACATTTTATAAAACTTTTGAGTTATTATTCCCTTTGGTTTTAGGTTCTTCATGCCGAAATCTACTATTTTTTTCTTTGTTTTTGAGGATTGGAGTTTTTTCCTCTTATGCCCCTCCTTTTTGTAGAGAAAGCATGTATTTACTTCCCCCTAGAGTTTGATTTTGCAGCTTAAGATGGAACTCTCTATTTATAATTCAATTTCCTCAGGGATTTCCACCCTAGGAGTAATCAAGAGAAGTATTCTAGCATCCATATGGAGTAGGATGCTTCTAGTTTCCTCAATTCAAATGGTTTTTTTGAACTGGGAAACTAATTGTGGAAAATCGCCCATAATAATGGTGACACATTCTTTAATGTTATCCATCTAAGGTATGAGAGGGCGAGAACCTCCTCATTTATCATGCTTAGGGACCAAGTTATTGCCCTAGACACCAAATTCCTGATTGTCCATAATTCCTTATCTAATACTTTCTTTGACATTTCGCAATTCTTAAAAAGTACCAAAAAAAAAACCATTTTGTATCATTCTACAGAAGGTATGCTACAACCCTAATCTTTTATTCCATACATTAATAATCCAATCATCAAGAAATATTCACGGAGAGATTTTATTGCAATCTAGGGCAGCAAGAAATATTGCTACATTCTTTAATATTTTTTCTTCAGTATCTAGGGCTTTGACCATATCAACATTAGGAATGATGCAAATTTTCCTAGGGTTATTGGGAGGGTTCTTACCTCTGCCTCCATTTTGTTGTTGGTCACCCTCGGGATTTCCATCATTGCCCGTTATAAATCTTGTTGTCATAGGGATAAAACTCCACTGGCTTTCTGCAACAATGTCTTTAAAATATTTCGCAGTGTTATTTGAGGGCCCGTCGGGATTAACATTTAAATCCCCTTGCATATCATCTGGGGGTTTGCCCGAATTTGACCCACTAAACTTCATTGAATGCCCCTGTACACGGCTGGCACAAAGGAATCGATTGGAGAGTATGGTAGTATGATTAACCATCGAGGCCAAGAAGGGTCGAGGGCTTTGTAATTATTTCACAGAGCATAAAACTTGATGATAAACAAAAACAACATGCAAAGTAATGAAAGCTAGACAAAGAGAGGGGGCCAAGTATTAATGAATTTTTATGTTTTTTTTTTTGTTCCCATACACTTTAGGTGGAATTTTGAATGAGATTTAGAAATATATTTTTGTTAAGGAAAAAGCTATGAGGATAAGGGATATGATAATAAAAGGAAGAAAAGTCAAGTTTTGAGAATGTGGGAATTAATATAAAGAAAAGAAAGTGAAGATATAGGATGGAAAACAAGGATAAAAGAGATTCAGAGAGGAATATGTGTAAGGATACATGAGTTAGAGAAGGAGGAGGCTTCCAATCCCTTAGGTAGTCTATGTTTTTATCTTTTATGCAAGTCTATAAGCTAACCAAAAATTGGGAAGGTAATCTATTTTTTTTTGTTTGTGTAATCCCATCATTGTATGTAAACAAGATTTCATTATTTTATTAATGAAAAGGAAACTCTATTCATTCTAAAGATGTTTTCTATGTGTTGATATCCATATTTTTGGTATGCTTCTTTTACCAATACTATTTTATTGCAAAATAGGTTATCCTATCATGTTCTTAAGTTGTTTCTCAAGTGGATTAATATAGGGCTGCACATAGGTGTATCTTTGTGTGTGGGTTCTTTTATTTTACCATAACTAAATCCAAGTGGGAGTACATTAAGGTTATGTTATATAAATCCATAATTCCCTCTAGATAAGGACATTCATTTTTGTGTGCTACATTGATTAGTTTTAGCAACATAGCTCACAACATTTAACAACTTAGAAGAGTGTAGTGGACTAGGTTTTTGGTGCTACAAGTTGTATATTACCATCAATGTTGTATCAAAATTTACACTATAGCTCTAGGAAAGAGAGTATTACTTTCATATTAGGATTGGAGGGAATTCAATAAGTTATGGTTGTGAGCTTGTGTCCATATATAAAGAAGGTTGTAGTGATAATTATATAGATGCAAGAAAGTGAGAAGTTTATTGAATTATGATGCCTCAAAGGATAAGAATATTAAAGGTTGTTACAATAGGAAACACTACAAGTATGATAGATGAGATAGTGGAAGGCATAAGGGGAGTGAAAGTAAGGATAGATACCCTAGAATGAGATAGGTTAAGGGGAAAAGTTCATAAAATAAAGAGTGAAGAAGAAGAAGGAGCTACTATAATGGGATAAAAGATAAAAATATAGATGCGATGATGGATTTAGGAGAGAGAATAATGATAAAAGTGTTGCAAGGTGTGCACCCTTGGCCTCCTTGTGTTGTGCAGCATAGTGCTCGAGTTCATGACATGGCTTAATCACCTCCCATGGATTCATTAACTCTAGTGGTTGTATCAAGCATTAACAGGTCAATCTTTTGATGCAATGACAACCATCTTTTTAGAGTCTGGGTCATGGGTATGAACCCCCTGCTTGTGCTAGGGGGGATTGTTGCAAGGTGTGCACCCTTAGTCTCCTTGTGTTGTGCAGTGTAGTGTTCGGGTTTGTGACATGGTTTAACCACCTCTCATGGATTCATTAACTCTAGTGATTGTATCAGGCATTAACGGGTCAATATTTTGGTGCAATGACAACTGTCTTTGCAATAAAAATATATCTCCAACATCAATAAAGGAATGAGGATGAAGATAACAATATTTTCAAGATGTTTAGAATGTAATGAGCTAATAGATTGGCTAAAAAAAATACAGGAATTGTTTAAGTATGAAGAGACAAAAGACTCTAATATAGTGAAGGTGTCTAAAAAAAGATGAAAAGACATGCAACACTTTGGTTGAAGGAGGTACAAGTTGAGAAAAGGAGAATTATTAGCAATAAAATCAATAGATGGGATCAAATAGTGAGCAAGATGAAGTTCAAGTTTCTACCAAGTGACTATCAAGAAAGTTTCACAAAAAAATATAGGACTTATAGTTAAGGTAATTAAGTCTGAATGCCTAAAATTAATATTTTTATAATATTCCATTTAGAGTAGGTCATAATGAATTAGACCATGAGAAGGTAGCTCAATATGTTAATGGACTAAGGATAAAAAATCAAGATGAACTATGTATGATGAGGTTGTAAATGGTTGAAAAGGATTGCCAATATGTATTCAATGTTGAAGAAAAAATAGCAAGGTAGTAAGGAATAGCCAAAAAAAAAAGCAAATAGCTAAAGGTAGAGGTGGATTTAGTAGAGGTCGAGGGTAGATATAGAAAAATATAACCATGAGAAAGAGGCTATATGTTCAAATAATTGAAAGGATAATAATGAAATTAGAGAGATACCTTACCCTATGAAAGGTTGAGAAGGACCAAGAAGAGGCCAAGATAGAGGTTTTCAAGGGACTTGTTTTATATTTGGACAATCAAGCCATAAATTTTATGAATTCCCATAATGTAGGCCAAAAGGATCAAGAAGGAAAGAGGTTGCAAGTGCACATGTATACAAATGAGATAAAAAAATTCATAGGGTCTATTAATCATCTAAGTAAACCTAAGAGAGATGCACTTATGGTGAAGAGGACCTTGTTTGAAACCAACAAAAAAGAAAATCAATTGGTGATAAATATTGCAAGGTCACAATAGATAGTGGGAGTACTAATAATTTAGTTTGAAAAGTGGTGGAAAATGTGGGCTTAAAAAGGAATAACTCATCCAACTCCATACGAGGTGTTATGACTACAAAAGGACACCAAATATAGGTTGATTAAAAATCATAGTAAATTTTTAGATTGGCACTTATGGAGATGAGGTGTGGTGTGACATTTGGCTTATGGATGCATACCATTTTTTCTTTGGAGTAGTATGGTAATTTAATAGGAAGGAAATTCATGATGGGATATAAAAAATGTGCACTTTGGATAAATAGAGTCTAAGACATATTCATACACCATTGACAACAAGGAAAAAGAGGTGGAAAATGATTTAAGGATGTAACTAGTGATTGGAAAATAATTTTTGAAGGGATTTAAGCATGAAAACTATATTTTGGAGTATCCCTTAAGGTGTTATACCTTTGGAAGTTGAGGATCCACTAAGATAATTTGATGATATTATACCCAATAATCTTCTTAGAAAGAAGACTAAGTAGAGAGAATTGTAATTCATGTGCAATGCTAGTTGTTTTAGCACCAAAGGAGGAGGATGAGTGGAAGATGTGAATAAATTATTTGGTCATCAACATGATAACTATCAAGTATCAATTTCCTTTACTTAAAATGGATTATCAAGTATGGATTTCTTACAGAAGTCTAAATAATTTAAGTAAAATTGATTTAAGAAGTGGATACCACCAAGTTAGGATAAAAGAGAGCGACAAATGGAAAGCCAAATTTAAGACCAAGGATGGGTTGTATAAGTGCTTAATGACACCCTATGGATTGACAAATGCACATAGAACATTTATGTGGCTAATGAATGAAGTGTTGAGACCACTCTTGGGAAAATTTGTACTTATTTACCTTGATGATATTTTAATTTTTAGCAACAATAGGGAAGAACATTTGATGCATATTAGCTATTCTTTTAAAACTCAAAGAGAAAAAGTTATTATGTAGACACCTAAAATCATCTCTTGATAATTTTGTTGCCACAAATTCACTTCATTTAATTAATTATCTCAAATTTTCTACCAAAATTAATAAAATAATGTTAATTATTTATTTAATTAGTTTGACTTGTATTCTAGTATTAATTAAATAAATCAAGATTATTTATTCAATTAATCAATCATTTTTATAATTTCTAACCTTGAATAAATAGATTCAATAATTATTTATTTAATCCCATCATTCCCATTTAAAAAATTAAATAAATAAATCTTTTTATTTAATTCTCAATTTTCTCCTCACATCATTAGTGCACTAAAAACAATTATTTAATCTAGTTACAATCATTTGCACAATTCAAAGCATGATTAATCAAGCCAAATCTTACCCAAGTTCCTAGATTGTCCATGTGTTCAAGAAAAGACTTTGTGTGCACATTGACATGTGCATCCCAATTCTCTAAAAAGTCCTCTTATGTAATCTCAACCATCCATTCAATCAAGAAGTTCTTTTCCTTTCTCACAAATCTAAAAAAATATTTTTGGGTCTTCCAGAAGAGTCATATATGTTATTCTTACCATTCATCATTTTCCAAGAAGATACCCACCATCTAATCTCCTTGAATCATGGGGCTCCTATGCAGTAATAGAAAGTTGCAACTTGGATCTCATGGCTCCATTAATCTCTCCAATCAATCCAAATTCTTAATCCAATATCCATCAACTATATAAATAACACATCACATGAGCTATTTTTAGTATAACTCATGAATGCAAGGTTATGTTATCACATTGAGCATGCATACTATATCTCTCATCAAAATCTTCAGTACATCCATACACTTTGTGTGCAACAAGAGGATTTTAAGAGACTTGTTTTAATTTTTCATCTTGGGTGCACTAGCCTCTTAGGCTCAAGTAGAGGTGGCAATTAGGAGGTTTGAGTTGTGTTGTTTGAGTCTTTCATTTACATTCCTTTCATGCTTGACCACTTTTTGGAACCCCCAATGGTACCCACATCCCTACCTAACCTTCTATCAATTTTTTTTTTGTGAATATTTATGTAGTAAATTTCTTGTTTGGTGTTTCTATTTGCATCTTTGAATTACAACTACCTCACATCCTTGAATCATTTTTCATGTTTTTCTTATATAATTTTAACACTTTTGGGCTAGTTTTGTAGGGGTTTTAATTCATTACAAAAATAATTCTTTGCCTAACCAGTTAAATGCAAATTAACCTCTTATTTTGTAGGTTATCTTATATTTCTTGGGCTTAATTTTGGTTCAATGCATTCATTTCCTAATTTAGTGTCTATATTTTCCTATGTCATATCTATCCTAAGAATCTCTACCTCCATCTTTGAAACTAAAATTGCTCATTTTTATCATTTAAGAGATTTTGAATTTATACATTTTTAGTTATTTATATTATCTTTCAAGTCTAGCCTATTTTTATGTTTGGAGAATTTGGTTAAAATAAAATTGATAATAGAGCTATTCATTTTTATGATATAAGTATGATTTAAATATTGATATGAATACTAGTATTTTGCCAAGTTTTCTTTGCAAGACATTAGAGAATGTAGTAAAGGCCACAAACTACAAAGTTTAAATGAAAATCAATGCAATTATGATATAGTTCATATGAAAGGGATGCCCAAAAATGAGTATTTTCAATTTAGTACACATGGGGATGGCATCTTATATTTGAAGAAAAATTAGAGTATGTGGATATTCCCATGCCTAGTGATCATGAGATATATCTAAATGGAATTATTCCTAATTTAGGGAGGAATAGTGAAGCCCATATCTTTGTTGTCAATATAATTTAGCTCACATGTCCCATTTCCATTATTTATTATAGTTTTATTTTTCTAACTTGGAGCTGAAGTGTGATTTCAACAAGTTAGAGTAGGTGCATTTTAGAATATTCCTTAGACATAATAATTATGAAGCTTTTTAAATTTGATGTGAAATTGATTTGCAAGGTTAATTCTTATAATACGTCTTGTCTAATGGATTATGAAGGATTTTCTTAGTTAATCCATCTTGATAAACTCATCATTGTGCATAGTCATGGCCTTGGTATGAAACATTGCAACGATGGTGAGTATTATATACATGGTAATTATAATATATGCATTCTATACGATGAAATATTTTATTTGGTACTAGATTGCAAAGTCTAGATAGTCAGGTAAAGCTTTAATAGTGGTAGAGTCAAAAGTGTGATGAGAAGTGCCATGCTAAAATAAACACATAGGCAATTCATGAAGAGGTTTTTGCATAGACTTGGGGCACTCATCAAAGAAAAAGATTTTTAAAGAAGGTAAAGGTTGGTACTTCATTTTTGGTGGCCTTTGACCATCATAGAATGTTCAAAAAATATGAAATTAGAATCATTGAATGTTGAGTAGTTTCAAAGCATTCATGTTGATACTTTGATATATACCTTAGATATTTCTTTTGGGATTTCTCTATAACTACAAGGGGAATACATCCTTGAACAAGAGCCATTATTGGAAATTGATGGTGTTCCCCATTTCCTTTGCATGTAACCTTTAGTTTCATGGAGAAATTCTCTTTTCAAGCCCTAAGATGGTAGGCTATCCATAATCTTTATGAATTAAACTATCTAATTATAGGTTTTATTTCTAAATTATGACTTTGTAAAAAGTTTTTATATTTCAAAAAAATCCTCCAATTTATATTTACTAGTTGATTGAGTGAGCTTTTAGCCTAGAATCGATGTTTTTGACCTAGTGAAGGGGTCCATAGAACATCATCAAAATGGAAAAATATCTCATTACTAGCAACTGAATGGGTGTCAATAAATCATAAGGAGTCTCCAATTCCAATTTGAGCTTTATCAAGTGAATGTTTTGGTCATGGTGATGGCTTATATGCTACACGCATTCATGTTTTGAAAGTGACAAAATGAGGCCGTTGAATTTTAATTTTTAATTTTTCCACGCGAAACTTTAAATGAAAAGTGGGGGAAATGTTTAAACATATACTAAAACCATTCTTGTGGGTGTTTATGGTGTCCAAATAGTTTTTTATTTACCCACTTTAGTTTCAAATTTAAAATGTAAGTACTCATCACACATCACTAGTGTTAAAGGGTCTCCACATGCCAAAATCATTATGACTTGAAGTCATGTGATCTAATCAGAATGGGGCATATGGAGGGAGTTTTCAATAGGTTTTTAACATTATAAATTACAAAAAAAAATGTTGTTCTCATATCCCACAATGCCTAGGTGAGCTTATGAATGCCTAGCCAAGGGGAAAATGCTTTGTATAAGTGTATAACATCTTCTAGTCATGAGAAAATTAATTTATAATTTTAAAGTGTGAAATAAGGCACCATCCTATCCTAGCAAAAAAGTTAAATTCCCTGTACAAGAGGAGAAATGCCTAGCTAAACAAATATTCTCATCTATGGTTTCTCAAAGCTCTATCATGGAGTTTTAATGCCTTGTTTAATATTGCACATTATTGATGATTTAAAATGTCTTGGTAATGGTTTTAAATTTTCAAGTTTGAATGTGATGCATGGAAATGGTAAAAATGTCCAACAAACAATGAAAACTTGTAACCACAAAAATCACATGTCCAACCATGAGTGAAAATACCCAACACTAAGCAAGTGCTAGTTGAGACACTTATAAACAAATGAGATTGAAAATATTAACAAGAGAGGGTGCTAGTTACAACTATATTCAAATGGATTTGTGCTATTTGATAATCATTTGGATGGATGCAAAAGGATGCCAATATCATATGCTTGATGTTTTGTAACTCAAACCAAAGGCAATATCATGTAGTCTCTTTTAAGATGAATAAGATGATATCAATGAGTATAGATGGAGAGGAGTGAAGATGTTAAATATATTTTTGATAGTTTAGCTAGTATGGTACTAAAGGTCATGTTTTATTTAGCCAATGTGAAACCTAATATTCATATCTATGGAGAACTCATCAAAAATTTGTATGCAACCAACAACTTGAGAGAAGTAAAAGGAAAATTAACAATCTTGGGAGTAAAGAATTGATTATATAAATGTAAATTGCAAAGGGACAAGGAAAATATGTATGTAGAGTATCAAATATGAAGACAAAATTGATGCTTTTGAACTATTTTACAAAATTACTAAGTGCATGCAAGGAACAATATGAGGAGTTTTGGGGGTAAAATGCATGATTTAAAATATATTTTAACTTTTCAATGAAAAGGTAAATATTGGGGTGCTATATTTTTCACCTATAGGGTGAAAATGAATCCAAAAAAACCATTTCTATCTAAGAGTAAAAGTTTGGGCATGAGTGTTTATAAAAAGGTGAAAACCATTTCAATTTACTTGAATGGGGAAAAAAGGAGGAGAGATTCAAAGATGCTATGACATATTCCTTGATTCCAAATTTAGTTGTTAATCAAGGACTCAACCTGTGACATGTGTCACTCTAAGATTCAATCTAAATTCTCCCTCTTCTCTTTATATTATAATTTTTGAGTATTGTTTAGGTTAGCTATTAAGTTCTAGGATAGAGGCTGCTAGAATTTTCCAAGCCAATATTAGGTTAATATCTACAATTGTTTGTGATTTGTAATGCCAAATTGATGTAAAATTCTACTTAATATAGACATGGTTTGATTCTTTGTTTGGTTATGATATTGGCATAGTAATGTTCATTTAATAAATCAACATGACTCTTTCTTTTCTTTTCTTTTTCTCTCTAACCTATCTCAATTGCTTCTAGTATGCTTCAGGGAATTTGAGAACTTTATAGGTGCACATTTGTTACAATTGTGCTAGGGTTTGGTTATTTAATATTCAAAGGATACAGTAAAAGTTTCTATTATGAGTTGTTTATAATTAGAAACCTTTCAAACCTAGTATTTGGGGTTTATGGGTTTGGAATGGATTACTAAGAATCGAATGCATTGTTTAAGATATGAAGGAATTTGAGAGTTTATGTTCTATAAGGAAAATCCATGTGACATAATCTCATCTAAATTGTAATTTATCTTCCATAGTTGTTATTAGTCTTGAATTGACTCTATTCCGACAAGATAAGGCATTGGTCTCCTATGGTTGTAGCTCACCCAACTCGTCAAATTTACAAATAATAAAAATCTACATAAAGGTATAACTTATTGAAGTTTTATTTTCCTCGTTGAATTTGCAGATGCAAAGGATAAGCAAGAATCATTTCCCAATTAATCAGCCCTTACCCATTTTGTATGAAGATAAATCAAGAGGTGTAAGTTATTTATTCATAATGTTGGTAAAGGTATAAAGGATCATGCATGCACCTAGTCAATAATTAAATAATTTACTTATACATCTATGAATGCATCAATTATCCACATGTCTAGGGTATTTAACTATAAACCTATATGAAATAAACACAATATAAGTTAGTGACAATTTTTTTGGATTATGTATTGTGTCAACTAGACTTAGTTTTATTTTTGTAGCTATGGGTAAGTGCAAAAAGATGGGGGGAAAAAAGGGGGGCTTAAGTGGCCACTTTTTTTCTGAAATCAGGGAATATTGACCTTGGACATGAAATTGAGGATAATTACACTCAAAATATTGAGATGCAACAAAAACAATGATAATAGTGCTCCAAGTCTACTTTCTAAACTACTAATTTTTTTTTAAAATGGTTGAGATTAAGGGGTTCAAAAGAGGGGACCATAGAAATTGGTGTTGTTTTTGTCAAAAAATATAACATATCAACTTTTGTGGCTCCCTACAATAGTTAAATTTCTTTGGTGAGAAATTAGCTAACAGTATGTAGTTTATGCTCGATTTTTCTGATAACTTTTTAATGAATATTTGATTTTTTACTAATTTTCAAAGTGGACACTTCCTAAAAAGTAGGATTTTGGCCATGCTACCCCTATAAATTTTGGAAACTAATTGAATTCATTTTTAAGATGCATAGAATGGAGTCTAGTTTCTAAAAATGTAATTTATTTTAAATTTCAATGAACAGTTAATTTATAATGAAAAAACACCAAACACTTTTTTTTGCCAAAAAATAGACACACAAACAAAATAAATTATAGATCAAAGGCTTAACATTGTCAAAATGTGAAAAAAATTACATCG
Organism: Sequoia sempervirens; assembly: GCA_007258455.2. NCBI lineage: Eukaryota > Viridiplantae > Streptophyta > Pinopsida > Cupressales > Cupressaceae > Sequoia > Sequoia sempervirens. The sequence goes on along the minus strand of VDFB02000015.1, from coordinate 484,678,805 downwards.
TTAAATAGCTAAGAGAGAGCCTAACATTACCCAAGTGTTTGATTTGTTCGACATTGAAACACATGCAAACCTGATGCTTAACAAGAACGTGATTATGTGAAATATTGTAGAATTTGCAAAAACACGTCTTTGGACATTGGGAAGACACTCCAAGCCTTTGGTTTGGTATATCCAAGGCAAACACCAAGCCCAAAGCATGGGGATTCCCAAAGCAATAAATAACACAAGCACGTTATAACGTGCTCAAATTATTTCTTAGTTTTGACATGGCTTTTGCATTTGTGCCCAAGACATGTCTAGCAAGACATAACATGAGCATGTCTACTCTATTGAATGTGTGTATATTTGTATGTTTGTATGTATCTATGCTTGTATGACATGTATGTATGTATGTATTCATGCTTGTATGTATGTATGTATGTATGTATGTATGTATGTATGTTGTATGCTTGTATGTATATATGTATATATGTATGTATTTATGTAACAGTGTATGTATTAGTGTAGTGTATGTATGTATGTATATATGCATGTATGTATGTATCAGTGTATGTATGTATAAGATTGTATGTACATATGTACATGTATGCGTGTATGTATGTAAGATTGTATGCGTGTATGTATATAAGTATGTATGTATGTATGTTTTTAGAGGGAGGGAGAATTTTAAGAGAGAGATATAGTTATCTAAGGGTGGGAGGGAGAGAGGGAGGGAGAGACATGAGAGAGAGAGGTAGAGAGGTAGTGAGTGAGAGACCTGAGAGAGGGAGAGGGGGTGGAAGAGAGACCTAAGAGAGGCTTAGCTGAGCGAGTGGCCAAAGGGAGAGACTTGAGAGATGAAGGGGGTGAGAGGGAGAGAGAGAGAGAGAGTAGAGAGAGGGAATGGGAGAGAGAGAGAGAGTGGGAGGGAGATAGAGAGAGAGTGGTAGGGATTGATTAAGTGTGAGATACGTAGAAAGAGGGAGAGGGTAGGATAGAGGGAGGGAGAGAGAGGGATAGGGGTTGAGGGATTAGGGTTAAGGTTCTAATGTATAGGGTAGAGGGTTGAGGGTTTAAGCGTTTAAGGGTTGAGGGGTTAAGGGTTGAGGGGTTAAGGGTTTAAGTATTGAGGGATGAGGTATATGGTTGAGGGTATAGGGTTGAGTATATAGGTTTTAGGGTATATGTTTGAGGGATTATGGTTGAGGATTCAATGTATAGGGTAGATGGTTGGGAATTGAGGGTTCAGGGTTTAATGTATATTGTAGAGGGTAGAAGGTTGAGGGTTTAAGGTTTGAGGGTTTTAGGGTTTAAGGATTGAGGGATTAGGGTTTAAGGGTTGAGCATTGAGGGATTAGGGTTTAAGGGTTGAGGGTGTAGGGTTTAAGGGTTGAGGGATTAAGGGTTGAGGGTTGAGGGTTTAGGGTAGAGAGTTTAAGGGTTGAGGGTATAGGGTTAAGGGATTAAGGTTGAGAGTTTAGGGTATTGGGTAGAGGGTAGAGGGTAGAGGGTTTAAGGGTTTAGGGTTTAAGGGTTGAGGGTTTAGGGTTTAGGGTTGAGTCACTAGTACAAAAACAATAATATATGACTAAATAAACTACTAAAAATTGCATATAAATGACTAATTTTAGTCACGTGACTATTAGTGGTTTATTTGTAGTCATTTATAACACCACTAAATTTATGACTAAACTATTTTAGTCATTTATTTAGTCATTGATTTTTAGTCATTGATTTGGTCATTGATTTATTCATTTATTTATTCATTAATTTAGTCATTTATTTAGTTGTGGTAGTGATTAATTTAGTCATATATTTAGTCATTAATTTAATCATTGACTGTTGTTAACTGGTCATTTATTTAGTCATGGTAGTCATTACTTTAGTCATTTATTTAGTCATTAATTTAGTCATATATTTAGTCATTAATTTAGTCATATATTTAGTCATTAATTTAGTCATTACTTTAGTCATATATTTAGTCATTACTTTAGTCATTAATTTAGTCATTAATTTAGTCATGTATTTAGTCATTAATTTAGTCATTAATTTAGTCATATATTTAGTCATTAATTTAGTCATTTTTATTTATTGGTTTCCATTAATAAAAAAAATACTTATCAACTATCTAAAATATTTGCACAATAAAACAGCAATGAGAAGGTAAAAATAACTTATTTTATTAATCAAAAAGATATTACATTCAGTTGTGTAAGCTTGAAAATGGAGTTAAAATTTGTTGTCCCAACATGAAAGAACTTGAAAAGATTAAAATACATTGTTGAGACAGAAGAACTAGCTAAAATCTGCTCCAAAACCTTGCCTTTATGTTGTTCAATAGCTTACAAAAGAATAGCAACATGACTTCTCTTTTATATCATAACCTACAGCCCCTTACCCTTGTAATGCTTGTTGATCCTCTAACTGTCATTTGTGCATGACTATACCTTGGGGACAAATTTACTTTCTCCAAAGCCTTGACATGTAGTTTTGAAGGGTAGTCTACAACACAGCCTATTCATGGACCTGCACCAGTTGACCATTTGAGAGATAGTTGTTTTCCCAACTAATAAGATTGTAATGATTTTTTGGAGTGAAACCTTTAGAGTAGTGATTTCTAAGGCACCTCTGTTCTAGTATCTTGAAGGTTTTTATCTAGCAAGCTCCTTTTGTAGCACACTTCTTGATTATCTTGACAACCTGCACTTTTATGTGCGTCTTGAATGCTACTATCTCTCTTCTCAAGTACAATCCCTTCTTGAAAAGCATGTTTACATTAGAGTCATTAGAAAATGTTTCTTCATTTGAATCCTTAGACCCACAAGGTGCAAACATAGTGCAAATTTCCTTTGTTTTGTTCCTTTTAAAAGAAGGCCAGAAAACTATGATTCTTTTAGCATAGTAGAAGTGCATATAAATTCCTTTTGTGAATGAATTTTTTCCAAATTTTCAACCAAATGTCATCCATCTCTCTACTTCCAAGTTTGGATCACTTCCAATCATCAATTTCTCTTCAACATCAATAGGAAATTCATCTTCATTAGGTGGATACTTCTGAAAAAAGGAAAAAGAAATCATGTTAATCTTATAGAAGTTTGATATTAAACCTGAAAGATTTTAAACATAAATCTTGTACATCTAACACTGCCAGAAACAAAACTGGATCAAGTGAGAACTAGAATGAATCAAAATGGTAGCTAACAAGAATAAGTAAACAAAAAGTGGCATGTTGAGTGGTTCTCTCATTGGCTACAAGACAGAAACCACACCTTTTAAGTTTATTCTTTACAAAGTTCCCAAATCATGTTAGTTAATTTATGGGCTTATTTCTACAGCGATGACCTTAGACATAAAAAGTAATTATAATGGTGGGTTTATTCCCCAAGTTACATACTAAATTGAGTATAAAGACTGTTGTGTATTTTGAAAATTGATTAAAAAGGATCTGCCATGGTTATAATCACTCAAATCATTACATTCTTTGTTTAGCATCCTTTGTTCATGTAGACAGACCAATAAAATGTTAAATTCCTGCTTATTTTCATCAATACAGATAAAACGAACAAAAATAGAAAGAATAAGATATAAGGAAAATAATTGCAATGGTCATTTGTTGGTCCCAATCTCACATTTAAACATACAAGAAACAGTATGTTTAAATTCTTAAATTTTAAGACTTAAGTGATTTCAAACACAAAACTAAACCCTCATTTGATTATGAGAGCTAATGACAATGATTTCTATATTTTGGAGCCTATGCCATATGGTGTTGGTTCCACTAATTCCTAGCATTGAACTATCCACAAATTAAATTTCAGCTTATTCATATGAACTCAGATATTTTCAAGAATATAATAATTTTGTTATATTGTAGCACTAATTACAACCTGATAGATGAAATATCCTGCTATAGTTCAAGTGATTTCTTCTTAGCTGGTTTTTTAAAATTGATACTGCAATTTAAGTACCCAAGCTTCTCCTAAGAATTGATTTGAGATGTGTAGGAATGATAGTCATTTTGTCACTAAGAAGCCATAGGGAAGACAAGAAACAAAAAATGCCTAAAATACTACCATACAAGGATCAAGATATTCTATAATATGTTACCATGCCTCTATGCATCTTCAATGTGTGCATATGTATCTTGAAAGGATGGAGGAAGGACATCGTTGGCCAGAGAAAAATGAAAAGCCATCAAAAACCTAGATTTAGGGCATTGCAAAATAAATACACACAAGGCCTAATCAACTACAAGAGTCAACAAGACCATAGAAATGTAGAGTGCATCAACATCTTTACATTAATGGAGAATAGTAGGGCAACCACCTACTCACACGGTCACACGAGACTCTATAACAATTGAATAGTCATAAACCCTAGGCATGGTATTTTTTTGTTTGGACAAACAATTCATGGCGGGTAGATAAAAATTTTGAAGTCCATTTGAATTTAAATCATCCACATGGAGGAGCTTGGTTCATAAGCAACTTTGGAATTCAAAATTTAAAAACATAGACATGATAACCCAAGCAAAATACAATTTAGTAGGAGTTTGGGGTCCAAAATGAGACAAGGGAAGATCAACACTCATGAGCACTGGACAAGTGACACACACAGAGGACACCACACGACGATTTCAAATGGTGGCTCATTTTGAAAGAATCAAACAACTTGTGTCTGGAAACTTTGTTGAATTAGATTGCTTGCAATTGAAAACATGAGAAGCCAACTGTAAAGTGATTTAATTTGGCTCGGGTTTGGATTTAAAACAAAGTTGGATTTTGTAATGAATGAAAAAGGTAATTCAGAACCAAGAGGCTAGCGAGAAACAACCATTACACAACAAGTGATAACAAGTGTTTGGCACAGATAGGCAAAGATGCCAACAAAATGTCAAAACTTTTAAGCATGTGTTTTAAGTTGCACAGTGATTAGCCATAGGAAGTCAACAACAAAATATAAAAAGCACATAGGGGCATTGATACAAACAAAGCATTTGAAATTTGGCATGAGAAGAATATGAATTTGGCTAAGTCTACACATAAAACAACACCATTAAAGCAAGCTAAGGGAAAAATACACATAGACTACCATAAGAAAAGCTTGAAGCCACAACCAAAGACCACCACGAATACACCCAAACATAGAGAAGCACACAAAACTAAAATATTAGGACACATAAGCCATGTAGACATACCATCAACTAGCCCTAAGAGTAAAGGCACAAACACACCATACAAGATGAATTGACCAAGTGACAAACCTATAAATTTATCATTTCCTCAACTAAAATAACACTATAGGGAACATCGACATGCCTGAGAACAAGAGTAATAGTGGAAAAGATACAATCATACAAGTAATGCATGCAAAATCAGGCCCTAGAACTAGAAGAACAAACCCTAAGGGCACAATGGCACCCAAAATGGAGAAAAATAAAGGTTGGGCCAACACTCTCTCTTCAATAAGACAACAGGGTGAGTTTCTATGGATGTAATACAAGATACCTTCAATGACAAGAGCACCATCCAAGAAATAGAAAGATAATTTGTCCAAAGAAACTCCACACTAATGGTAGAGAAGATCTAGTAGGAAGCAATCCACTCCAATTGACTAATTGTGTAATTGGAGATAGGGCAATTGAAGAAAACCAAAACAGGGCATTGATTTCCTAAAGGATGGCTTTTAGGCTTACAATTAACTCAAATGAGGACTTGCATATTTACTAATTAAAATAGCATGGCAAAAACCCAAATGCCACAAGATAAGAAAGGAGGAACCAAATCAGAATCCCCAAAATCAAAACCTCCCAACTGGAACTATATCTCATATATCAATAATCAATTGCACACATGAAAACCCCATCAAGAAAGAAACTATATTATGTCTTCCAGTGACCCAAATATGCCAATAAAAATCAAAACCTCCCAACTAGAACTATATTAATGTCTACAAGTGACCCAAATATGCCAACAAAAACAAGTGTTACAAATGACAACACCCTCATTTAAAACTCCAAAACCCAAGCTAAAGAAGTTATCTCATGATTCATATATCTTCTTTGTAGCTCAAGAACCCGCAAATACAAATAGCTATGTGGAAAGAAACTCCCCCCAACTCAGCCCTCCCATAACAAACAGATCAGTAAGAAAACAAATTAATCTTATCACATAAACAAGCATATTTTTTTGTAAATTAAATTCTAAATCAACACCAAAACAACAATTGCTTTATTAATTTACCTTAACTTCGCAGAATGGGATGAGAAAACTTCGTTCAAGTTTGGAGTCTAGACCCAGCAGTGTCGCTTCCCTTTTCAAATTGCAACTTGTTGCAGCCAAAGCATTCATGGCTAATACCAATTATTTTCTTCAATGATAAAATAGTGATCTCACAAAATAAGCTTTCCTTCCCCCAAAAGCATAGAGCGAAAAAATGAAGAACAAGCCCACAATGCCAAGTTTTCTGCAATAATTTTCTGATATATAAAGTAATGGACCAAAATTACTAAAAGGAAAGAAATAAAAAAGGGACAAGGATGTAGAATCTATAAAGAAAGAGAGAATTTATAAAGTTGGAGAATACAAAAAGGTTGTAGAATTCTTTTAGTTGTGCGGTATTAATTACACCTTCTTAAATAGATTTCCAAAAATGAAATAGTACCTTGTCAGGCCACAACACACCACACCCTCATCCACATCCAACCTCTCTCTTTCCCTCCTAAAATAAATTCTTAAGCCTCATCCGCTTAAAACTACAGATCAAATCAAACATAAATTAACTATAAAAAATGTTATTGTTTAAAGATCTATAAAATGGGTCTGGATGATCCATAATTCATAAATCACCTAATAATAATATTCAAATGTTTCTAGCAAAAGATAAACATTCAAGATTCAATCTAGAGAACACAGAGATGAAGATGTATCATGTAGGCCATTACATTAGCTCTCAAATTTTATACTTGCTTTAAGCAACAATTCCTTGTGTGCCATTTTCTTGGTTAGTCCTCCAGGATCTGAAAAACAATAGATATGCATTGATCAATATCACTGGAAATTCACATGTGAATGTTCATACATGGTTCTATTAAATCTATTTGACTAGTTGTTTTCTTCCCCAAGAAAAAAATTGTAAGTTTAACTAAAATTAACATTGATATTTGTTGCCAGATACTCATTCTGGCAAGCTGATTATTTGAAAACTTCCAAGAATAAATGCAGTAAAGAAATTATCTTACCATCTGCTATGATTTTGCTTGATCCTCACTTCTGATGAAATATCCTTCAAAGCATTTACTAAAGAAACAAGCAAATGCACTAGATACCATTTGTAAATCCCACTCATGGAAGATAATTGACAACCATGAACAAGTCATAACTAAAAGCCTATCCACCTACCTGGATTTCAATCATAGACTATATGCAAAAATTTGTATCCTTTGCTCTCAAATTTTATACTTGCCTTAAGCAACAATTCCTTGTGTGCCATTTTCTTGGTTAGTATAAGAATCAAGTACTTTTCCAATGCCATGCTCAAATATGGCCATCCCATTTCCTTCATTGCTAATAAGGCGTAATAAATTGGAACACAACCAGCAAGCATCCAACAAATAGTCAATTACACAACAATTACATCTAAACAAACATTAGCAAGGTTCGTAAAAGTAATCCTTAACACTGGTCCTTGAATGGGTATGGTAGCAGCCATACTCGAAAATCAAACTTGAAGGTTGGTTGAGTCTAGTCTTTGCATCTCTTTGATGGATTATGTTCTCTAATTAAATTTTAAAATTACTGAAATGGTTCTCTTGTATATAGTATTTCAACATTATGTTCATGCATAGAGGGGTAAACCATAACATGCCATGAAATTGTATAAAAAAAAGTCTATCCAATAGCTTATAAAAAAATTCAAAGACAATCTATGCAATCTCCACATGGTATCATGTGACCTATACAATACTTTAAACTCACCACACTCACAACCTAAATTCTTTCTTCACGTATTAATTAGACAAATTTCAACAAATTCATGACTTAGCCAAAAGATTCCTCAACATATTTCAAGACATGAACCCCATTTCCCTAAAACCCTTTACCATCTTCTACAAAAGGCCCTTAGCCAACTTTCATAAAGTTGCCTCACATACTTTAATAATTGATGTGAAACCAAGCGTTGGAGCAGTCAAAGACAAAAATTCAACAATTGTTGACAATACTCTTCTGAAAATACACTTCAAGTGCACATCTGTTTTTGACAGATTGAACAATAAAGACTCCTTACAAATACACTACAAACATGCACTTCAGGCCTTGCACAGTTAGCAGATGTAGCTAATGTTTACATGTAGGGATGAGATGGTCTACATGCCTCCCAAGCTCTCTAGAATAAGTTTGAACCTTACACGTCTAGTTCAATGGTTAGGCACACAGCATGTTAGCCAAATTCATCTACACATGCTAGACCAATTGGATTTTATTTAGAAAACTTAGATCAACAGCATATCAGCTCATGTGAGAGGTCAATAACCCACTATTAAGCCTACACATGGCACGTGCATGCACAAAAAAAGAAAAATAATAGATCATGCATCACACAATAAGTATAAGACAAAAAAATGTCAAAAGAGCTACTCTATTCATCCATCATTTGCATGCATTGCTCAACCATACAGCATATGTACTAGCCTTTCTGCTCTATACCACAACATATCTAACACATCTTACTACATCATGCAGCCATGCTCTCAAGTGAATAGCAGGCATGATTATATAGATTCGCAAGACCCTCCTTTGCATTAATTGCTTTACACATACCCATTAGATACTTTATTCTAGGGCCAACTACTTTTTCTATCTCAATGCAACCACTTGTGCCCAATTAATTTATACAATCTTATTTACAACTTTTGTTGCCAACAATATCTGAGTACGATCATTTGTTTTGTCCTAAAAACACTTAGGTATGAAGAATAGAGAATCAAAAAGAATATCCTTAAGGTGGAGGGAAGCATCAGTGCATGGTATAACTCTGATTAATTCAAGCAGGGAGGACTTTGGCAAAAAAATGAAGCACTCTGGAACACATCCTAACATTGTAAGCTTTGCTTGGGTTCTAGGTGCATGCAGTCATGCAGGTTTGGTGGATGAGGGTTGCACATACTTCACATGTCAGTAACCCTTATTGCATTACAATTTACATTTATAGTTGATCATTAGGTGTGCATGGTTGACCTTCGTGCCTATGCTGGCTATATTGAGGATACCCTAAACATTATTACTAAGATGCTAGTTAAATTTGTGGTACATGTGGATCATAAATGAATATAGGCTGAGTATTTCTAGCAACACTTATTTTTTAGTTGGATCCTAAAAATGCTACAACTTATGTTCTTCTCTAAAACATTTGTATGAGGTTCAAATAGTAAAGAGATTGATGAAAGATAGAGGAATTAAAAAAGATACTTGGATGTAGTTGGATTGAAGGCCGTAAACTGGTACATGTTTTTTGTGTAGGAGACGGAGGACATCCACAAACATGGAAGAGTTATGCAAAGTAGGAGAAATTGGCTTGGAAAATGAAGGCAGCAGGGTATAATTAATCTTCCTACATCATCTAATGTCAATGATGATGATAATGCTCTTTATGAAGACCCATATGATGTTGACATTCAAGTTTGATAAATTGACATGAAGTATTATTTTTAATTTTTATGGTACTTTTGTTTACTAAATGCATGTTATTTGGCATTCTAAACTTATTTCCTATTTTTGGGCATTTTGAGTAATGATAATCTGATCAAACTTCCGCCATGAGAATATATTTGCGAGATCATACAAGAAGGAAGACACATATTTCAGAATACATCATTTAACATGAAGAATAATCAACATTCAAAGGGGATAACCGAATGGAAGGCAATTGGAATCAAAGCATAGATATATAACTAATCATAACAAGAAGAAAGATAGAAAATATAGAATTGAGAAGAGTATGTATCATACTCATACAAGTCTTCAAGCCCACCACTAATCAGGTTTAAGTACTTCCACTAGAAGGGGTCATTACATCATGAGTCTAGCAAGTCTGGGAGAAACTCACCAAGACTCATAGTTGAGAGTAGTATACAACAATTTTGGGGATTTTGATTCCCCACTAATTGGGTTTGTTTCTAGATTCTACTAACACTATTGAATTTCAAAAGAATCTTCGCAACCAACTGCAACTTGGAAGACCCTAAATTTTAGCCAAGAATTTGTTGAGCAATTGGACAACATTGAATGATCCCCAATCAATGGATTATCTTGTTAGCAAATCTCTCCACCTTAAATCAATTTGTGCCACTAAGAAAAACATTAGTTAGGCATGTATCTATTTTGTTTGTCTATAATCAAGAGATTGAATTGATGAGCAAACAATGATAAGTAGGTTGGGAAAGGTTTTCTCCTTTACATACAGTTTATGGATTAAATGGACTTAATTATTTGGCTGAGTGTTACTGCCTCAGCTGGCACACCCATCTGCGAAGCTACATTGTTGTGCCAAACCATGATATTATGTAGCTTTGGATATCTATATCGATGATGATATAATAGTCTCATCCTTCTTTCATTACACTTCTCACCATAACTTAGAAGATTGTCATTTTCTAGATCATCATTCTCTAAATTCAATTTGATTTTTGCATGTTGGTTGGCTTCGCAAGTCCTAATGGATTTTAAGTACTTGAGTTCATTTTTTAACTACTTCTGGATTCTTATGGCTCTTTTCATGTTCACAAATCATTTGAAATAATTTGAATATATGTTTGCCAAAACTGATTTTTGAAGTTAAAACACATTTCCTGTACTTTCCAGATGTATTTGGCCTTAGAATGCAGGCCATTTGGATATATGGGACTGAGTGACCCACTAATGACTAAAGATTTTAAAAGTAAAAAAACTAACTAAATAGCTAATTAAACAAAGAATAAAGTAGTGGGGTCTAATTTAGCATTGAGATGATCTACTCCATTAGAGTTGACCCCTTTGATAGACTCATTTTTTCAATCCACTAAATATGAAATGAATGGTCATGGGATTGGTCTTGAGAATTATTGATTTGAAAGTTACTAATTTTGTAGAATGTAAAGAGCTCAATTGGCTATAGTCTATTAGTTTTTCTCTTTGAGTTTTGATCAAAATAATTGGTGCACTAAATATTCGTAATATGTAATAAATCTTTAACATTGAAAGTTATCGATCTACTCCTATTTCTATATATATTATTGTTTGTCGTTTTAAGTTATTAATACCTCAACATTCAAATTATGTCATATACGTGAATGGGTATGTGTAGCCATTTCCTAAATTTTGGGAATGGTTGAATAAAAAACCATTTCCTATTTTGATTTTTTTTCTTCTCTGTTTCCAATTTTCAGACAGCCCAAGTTTAAAATACAGTTTTGTAATTACCATTTACTTACTTTCACAAGCATTTTATCAAATTTTATTTGATGAATCAAGAGGTCATTTTATATACTCTCATGCTTTTATCATGCTTTCAGAGAAATTTTCTATGCTATAGGTTGTCATTTTATGTGTATCCTGACAAGGAGTCATGTTTCTTTGGAGGGACATTTGAATGCCAATAACATTAGTCTGAAAAAAATACCAAAGTTGCATTTTTGTATAGAAAATTTATTGACAATGGAGACATACATATTTTGTTAATTGTTAATGCTTCAAAGGTCTTTTACATTCTCTGTTCATGGAAGATTAATAAATTTGGACCATTCTAGCCTCTATTTATTTCTATTTTCTAAGTTGTGTTCTTAACTGTACAGTACTTTAGTCACCAATCACCCAATCACAGATGAAGCATGATGTCTTTGTATTGTTACCCTTACTAATTTTGTATTTAATAATGCTAGATGCATTGTAGAACTGGATTAGTAACTATGATAATTTCTTGTTTTATAGTTCTTAGGAAAACATGTTCCTTTTGGAAATAGACCAACTGGTTTTTGATCCAATCAACTCAAAAATAGATTTATTATCACACTCAGGATTGTCCTAAACTTTGGGTTTATGGGACCTGCATAACAAATTTATAATAAGTAAATTGAACAATCTTTATTCCTAGTATTTCTAAGACAATTAATGTACTTATCTTTCCAAATCCTGGCAGGTGGTCTTTTTCTTGGAAGGACAGTAGCCATACTTGTTACCATGACCCTGGGAACATCAATGGTTGCTCGACAAGGTGCCATAGCTATGGCTGCTCATCAGATTTGCATTCAAGTTTGGTTGGCAATATCTCTCCTTAAAGACTCTCTAGCACTTGTTGGCCAGGTGAATATGAATGATTTTATGAGGATAGGAATTTTAAAAGTGTTTTACATGATGCCTTTTGGCTTGCAAAGCCCTTTGTGAAGAAAGGATTGTGGGTATTGTTTATATCAGTATTATAGTTGGTCAGACTTTTTGCATCAAGTCTGCAAACATCATGAATAAAATGGTTATGTTTAATGTAATGTGTAATGTTCATTGGTGGACTTGTATTTTTAGTTAGTCATGGTCAGTACATTTACAAAGGGCCAGATTTGCTACCAGAAGAGTTATAGTTCTGATACAATATCAAGCTCAAAATGTGATGTCATTACATCTTTTTGATAATATTCTATTCATTGATGAATTTTGACAATGAGCATTGAACATGACAAAAGTATGATACGTGAAGATAGGGAATCGAATATTAGAAATCTCAATTTCTCGAAGAAGAAACTAAGTAGATTTTCTCTTCAACTTGATGAAAATTGGGCCCTCTACCAAGTAATTGGTCATTATTGAAGGAATGTGGAATCAAAAGATAAGGCAACTATAAGAAAGCATGTTGAGGAAAAGTATACAAAATCCACTTCAATTATTTTAAATTTTGAGGAGTTTCTCCAAATAGCACGGGTTCCTAAAACGAAATGGGGACTCGATTAAAATGGACTGAAAGAAATTGAACCAACTGTGATAAAAACTTGAACTTGAGGATGTATTTGCAAACAAAGAGAAGGTAATGTACGAGAGAAGTATGAAAACCTTCAAAGCCAAATGTTGCTTTGGTTCTCAAGGGACTAGGTTTTAGGTCAAGTACTCCGATGAATGGATATATAGACGATTTCAATCATAGTCCTAGCTATTATCCAAAATTTTAAAAGAAGTCCATTCAAGAAGCCACCGCCTTTGGGAGAAAGAAAGAGGATTGTGCACGAGTTACCCACATTATAGCATTCGGTATTTCCACCCACAAATTTATTATGTTGGCAGACTATTCAATGCATTCCATGGACGTTTGGGATTCATCAACCAGTCAAGTAACAATTGTCATAAAAGAATTCTCACAGAAGATATAGTATCCATCAAAGTATGATTGAAAGTGAGTTTTTGCAAACGCCCTGATAGACATATACGCAAAATATGGAAGCATACACAAAGCACACAAAATTATTCAGTATCCAAGAGGCATAAGTTTGTATTTCTCCATCTTTTAAATTGATTTGTGAAGACCATGGTGGTTATCATTCGATGAAATTGACAGAGATAGGGAAAAAGTGGTGTTGGATGCCTTTGAAACTTCTGACAAAGGAGATGGTGCTTTGGAATTCTGTTGTTGGAAAAATTGATATTGTTGTGTTATCAGTAAGAAGCAAGCATAGATGACTCCAAGCTACTCACATTCACGCAAGAAGCCAAAGCATAAACCCTAAAATCATGCGGTATTGCAAGGAAGAAAATCATCGGCGAGAGAAAGGTCTCTCGGTGGAATAGAATAGCATGTCCCTGGTGAGAGGATTGATCATCGACAGGAGTTAAAACGTGGTCTCACCGATATGACGATGGCACTCTCTTGCCAAAGAATGCAATTAATGATTAAATGAATGGGATTATGGAGTATATGCTTTGGTAGACATATGCTCTGGTAGACATATGCTCTGATAGACATATAGATGGATATGCTCTGGTAGACATGAATCATAGACAAAACACCTGAATTGTTTGACAAAATGCCTCAAAGAGATGTCATCTCATGGAATGAAATGATTGATTACAAAATGTGCACAAAATAGATTTTGCAAGGAACCTCTAAATATTTGAATTAATGAAGCACTCTAGAACACACCCTAACATTATAAGCTTTGCTTGGGTTCTAGGTGCATGCAGTCATGCAGGTTTAGTGGATTAGGGTTGCACATACTTCACACGTCAATAACCCTTATTGCATTATAATTTACATATATAGTTGACCATTAGGTGTGCATGGTTGGCCTTCGACGTGACCTTTGAGGCATTTATTCAAACAGTTCGCTGCCTTGTCTATGCTACGACATTTTTCATACATGTCTACCAAAGCATTTTATCAAACAATTCACTCCCATGCTGCTATTGATGTTACCTAGAACTCTTTACTAAGTTGAACAGGTTGTCATACATTGCCATAGAAATGTTACCTGGCAGAGAAAGATTCATCACTGTTCTATTGATGAGACTTGTTGAAACTGTTATAATCTGGCTTTATGATGATCAGAATTTCTAGGAGGATATTGAAGATGGGCCTAAACCTCTAGGACCTTTGGGGTTGCAGTAGTTTGTTCTGGATATGCATGAGTTTGTTATGCAGTTCGCATCTCAAGGGCGCTACTTATCCAGACACATGCACCAAGTAGTTGGGGACATTATCTCAAGAGCTACAAATGTCTTTGCTAACACTGGGATGGATCCAAAGAGTGTGTTTTTCCTGAGGATGATTAGTTTGTTGACGTTGCTCAAGATGCCATGCTTAAATTAAGTGGAAGATCAAGAAGTGTTAATGGGGCTAGAGAACCAAACAATCCCACAGTGTCTGTGTCTGCACAGTCTATGTCTTCAATGAGGTCACATGGAAGTTCTTAATTATTTACGTGAGTAATTTTACACGAGGGTTTCATAGGACATGTTGCTATTTTCACCTACTTTCTGAATCAGCCTTATAATTTGTAAGAGATATTGATCATGAAAATTTGTGTTTTAGAATCTATCAAGAGTTTCTTTCGTACATGGAGCATTTTGATGTTGTTATAATGTACATCATTTTTTGGAGTATTTGTATTATTGATTCCATCAACTTCAAGAGCTTTTCAAGCATTCAATATAAAGTGGATGTCGGAACATGACTACATGTATACTAGCACGCTGGAGAGGAGTCACTTTGTACTTAAATCTATTTTTCTCCAAGTACAAATTGTAAAGATGATGGAAAATTCATGTGGAGGAAGTTTTCCATGTAATTTTTTGGGTTTATAGTGAATGGATAGTTTGGAAGATACACTACTGGTAATAATAACATTTAGCCCAAGTTTCACAGGTACACATTCTTTGCTTTACATTCATGGTAATTACTTGTTTGATATAATGCAATGCAATTCATTTTGCCTTGAATCGTCGAGTTGTTGGCTTGAAGAATAGTTTAATGGCTCTACATTTGAGATCTTGCATGAGGTTATATTTTTAAACATGGAAAGATATATCAAAGCACATAAGATTCAACTTTACTAACCAAGGTAATTGAACCTGTGGAGTTTGAGAGAGTCTCCTTGTCTGATTGAGTCAATTATTGATTCATGCTTGCTTGAATCTAGCAAACTAATTTAATCAACAAATTTTTTTTGGTGTTAAATTCTATTTATATATATGTTGTGAATAAGGATTACATCTATCCCTAAATAGTTAGTTGATAAGTGGAAGTGCATTAAACACTAAACTACTATTGTGGTTCATTTCATTGGAGTCTAACCTATAAGTTTTGTAGATTACTAGAAGAAAGCCTAAAGATTGAGCCTTGCAAATTACTGGAGTTTAGTTACTAGGAGTGTGAAATAGTAGAGCTAATTGTCTTTTTATGTTTGTTGAGACCAGGCATATCGATGTTATGTTGTTGGCTTTATCCTTATTTGATTAATCAAAGATAACAGAAAATACATATGTAAGAAATATTATTATTTAGTTAACATCTTTGAATAGAAGTAGATAAATATTTTTGTTCA
Organism: Sequoia sempervirens; assembly: GCA_007258455.2. Taxonomy (NCBI): domain Eukaryota; kingdom Viridiplantae; phylum Streptophyta; class Pinopsida; order Cupressales; family Cupressaceae; genus Sequoia; species Sequoia sempervirens. The sequence goes on along the minus strand of VDFB02000015.1, from coordinate 484,662,772 downwards.
TGGATTGCAGGTTGGCTTTGTTGTATGCAGTCATCATGCAAGGAGCATCTATGAGTCCTACTTTGAAGACATTGTTACTGCCAGCATGCTTTCTTAACAAACTTTCTCACTTCATGGGAAATTTCGTTGCCTTTGTTGCTTGAAAATTCCAATGCCTTTGCATATAATTTTTTTCTTTTACTATCATTTTGTTGCCCAAGATACTGACCATATTGTATTGTTAGGAAATAATAAAATCTTTGTAAGTGAGAAAATGTATTTTTTGCTCCAAAAAAAAAAACCCTAAAACAGGTGCTTTCAAACAAGCTATGGATTCCAACATTGTAAGCACTATGGAACACATCCTACCATTGTAAGCCTAATATTTGTACTTTAACAGATAATCCTAGTACATTAATAATATATTTATATACATGCAATTATATGTTAAAATAATACATACTTGATTTGTTCATGTGTACCACCAGAAGTTGCATTTGGTATGGCCCATGCTGCTTCTTTCTTAATATCAACCTCAGTAGTTTGAAGGAGTTGAACAAGTGGAGGAATGATGTTTGCATCAATCACAGCCTGAAAACCAAAATATCCATTAACAAATAGCAAACCTTAAAATAATTTAGTTTCACACCATTCAACAAAGATGCTTCTCTAGTCTAGATAACAAATAGAAAGACCTGAATTTGTTCTTTGTTGCCTGCGGTTATGATTGAAATGGTCCAGCAAGCTTCCTTCTTGATGCTCTTCTTATGATTATGGGTTAGGAGAGCTAATAGGAAAGGAAGTACTTTATTTTTTATTATGTACTAAAATTAAATGAAACGCCATAACATAAGTCAATAAAATAGTACAATGACAACATCATACACTTGCAAAAAGAACAATTAATTATTGATATGAAAATCTAAAGAAAATGTCAATATAAACTTATACCTGAGTCTGCAAATCATTGGAAATTACAATATTTCCCACTATTTGGAGAGCTGGAATAAGGACAGATGGAGAGGGATGGCTATAAACATAAACATACATGCATTTTTTCAAAATATCCAAAACAAAGCAATTTTCCATCTTATAAACACGTATAACAATCCAAACATGGAGCCAAACAGATTAATCTAAGTCATACCATCCATTATATCTGGTGTCTTACAATTTAATATGTAACTAGCATAGGAAATTATTAGCCAATATATTGTTTAACATTGAAGGGAAATAGAACACCTATCTCTACCATAACAAACTAACTATTTACACTTACAGCAGGAGCTAAACAAGCCTGTTACAAACACCAGCCTCAATCACAGCTTGAATTTTATCATTTGTCCCATCCGAGAGATAAGACAAAGCCCAACAAGCATCTATTATAACTTCTTCATAATTCGAATGAATAAGTTGCTCAAGCACAGGTAGAGCAAGCTTTGTCTGAGCGAAAAACATAATTAATCAAGTGCTTGAAACAAATAGTAATATAAAAATTATTCAAGTTAAAACAAGGAAAGACATGGGTGAACTAATATACTTGTTCAAACACTGGTTGTGGTTTCCCTTAGCGGAAATTAGACAAAGCCCATGTTGCATTTCTCAACATTGAAAGCTTAGCATGTTTATTCAATTGAGCAAGAAGTGGCATGATAGCACAATGAGAAAGAACTAGATCTCTGCATTTTGGGGAGTCACCAGCCACATTACCAAATGCCCAGATAACCTAACAAAACATCAGGACAAAAATATATCAAAGACAATGAATTTCAAATTTTCATAAATATAGATTCAGATGACAGAGAAGAGAAACAGTTTACAAAATTTAACCTGCTCCTGAACATCGTCACTTGGAGAACTAAGGAGTTGTACAAAAATTGGTACTGCTCCATGGTCAATGACTACTCGAGTATGATCAGATGTTCCTAAAGCTATATTTCTCAATGCCCATGCTGCCTCAAACTACAAGCAACAACAAAGCCAAAAAAATGAATAAGTGCTTAAAGAATCATTTTCCTAGAAATGGAAAAACAGTGTCACAATTTTTGTAAAAGATGGTGAAAACCAGCAAACTCAATAGAACTCAAAAAAAGTTATGCCTTATGTTCCTCTTCTTTACCAAAAAAAACCCATGCACAAAATATATAATGATAATATTAGCATAAAAAAGTGTGCACTCTAACAAATAGAATTTAACCTAGAAAAGTTCAAAACAAAACTATGGATGGAACCTGAAGTTGGGGAAAGTCCTCCCTTGTCAGAAACTCTACAAAACATGGGGCCACACCCACTTCAATAACTTCCTCAATGGGAGGACTACGCTCTGTTATTAGAAACATGCATCAATCATAACCAGTGCCATGTAAGTGAAATGAAAAGTAATTCATAATCGCCTAAGTAACATAAATTAAACAAATTTACCAATTGATAGTAGCTTCTGAAATTGAGTTGTTGCTTCAAGCTACAAAATAGGATCATCAGACCATACTCTAGCTACCATAGTAGGAAGGCTCTCCAACTAACCAGATAAAGAGGAAGACAATCAAATAATGAAACAAAGCATTCAAATAAGCCACCTAGAGTACTAGTTTCAGACAATACTCGAATAAATAACAAATTGGCACATACTTGCTTGTCAATAACCAAAGAACAACTGCAGTTTCAAGCTCCACATGATACAATCAAAATTTAGAATTGAACCAAGAATTTATAACAAACTGGAAAACAATATTGAGCATATGGGAGGCGCTACTACTTAGCATGAGGCACAAAGAAATGTAAAAGTTAAACCAACCATAAAATAAACAAACCACCACAACAACATTAAAGATCAGACATTGTAGTCAAAACCTAAAGTAAAATGAACTATCTTCCTCAAAGACCATAAAGATTATCAACAATAATTTTTCAAATGGAACAAGCTCAAGTCATGAATTATTGGGGCTTTCATGGTGGAGATTTGTGTTCAATTTCCTACAAAAAAATTAAATAGATAGACTACCACACTCATTTGTTGTTGAAGCAACCCAACAGACAAGGCCAAGTGAATATCTTGGGAAAACATGATGGTAGACATACCCCTCGATCAGGTCATCTAAGCTAAATGGAAATATCCCACAAGGAAAATATATCCTAAAGAAGACTATATACAATACGTTCAACCTACCATAAAATAAACCAACTTCCCTAATAGTTCTAAAGGTCATACAGGATAATTTGCACCAAATATAAAAATAAACACTTCCACCAATATCATAAGAGAAGGAATTCAACTATAAATTCTCATCACAACACTTAATGTTCAATTTGAGTCCCCTCGAGTGTACTAATGTTAAAATTTTATTTGTCCCTCTATGAATATGAAGGAGGTTCTATATGCATTTGGGATATTTTCTTGAAAGGAATCTGCCAAATTTTTTTATTCTTTCCCTATGTTTTGTGGCTCAACCACATTTTAGTTTTCTAACCTCTTGTATTTCATGTTCTTACAAACATGGCTACTATTATTAGTGTGTCTATATTTCAGTTGCTTCAGTGTATGTCTCCATAATGCTTTGCTTTGATTATATAGCTACACATATGTTTATGTTATATAAAAAAATATTTAATATTAAGCACATCTTAACTTGATGGAATTACACCAAAGTGTTGTTAATTTATGGCATTCCAACCAACACTCTCAAGTGTGGTAATTGTTAGTACACAGACAGTATATAAATTTCTTGAAGTAGACATGATTCATTTTTTAAAATCCATTGTACACTGCATTTCAATTGCCTTACAAAATTGAATCCAATGTTTCCTAGAAGTGAAGTAACCACTGCTTTTGGAACAATATAAGAGCATCCTTTTTGTTCATGAAATATCTCTTGAATATTATGCTTGTTTAATAAGAGAGATAACTAGAGCATCATAACATGTTAGTTAAAAATTAATCAGAATATTTATTTAATAGATTCTCTACTATTAAAAAATGCAAAGAGCTCTCGAGAAACAAGTATTTACATTAAATTTGAGAATTTAATGACAACTTTTGGTTTTGGGTAGCAGCTCCTCCAACTAGAATCTTGCACCTAAACTCATTAAACCTTTTTCTAATTTGCTTCTATTGAGCATGTCCACCTCTGCCATAAACAATGAATAAATAGGTTAGTGATCAGAGAGCTTTGATTCTCCATGGTCATAAGAGAGTTGTCTTAAGCCTTTACCATACCAAAGTATACAATCACACCTACAAAACAAACAACGATTTAAAGCATAAGTAAATATAAATTGAATGTTTAAATCTTAAATTGAAATACTAACATATCTTAGCAATTAACTTATTTTCATGGTAGTAGTCCATTCAAACTAAAAGATGATAATTGACCAAGAAAACAAGGTTGACATGTGGAAGCAATCCTTATGTTTGAGAACTTTTTTGGCCTCTAAATGCAACCTTTGTTATCTGTAGATCCTCTTTCTGTGAAAATTGATATGCTCTAAACAAATAGTTAGATGTTATTCTACAATTCATAAAGCTTTTAAAGGCTTGCACTGCTACTTATAGGTCATTTGTGATCTTAGTTATAATATTACAAATAAACATACAAAGAATAATACCATCTCCAATCTTGTTATTGGTGTAACCGTCCTCTTTATGGCTAGGTCCCCCACTCTTCTACCAATTTCCTATCTTTTAATTGTGTTGAATTTTGGTTTGTAACAGCCTGTTGTGGCAGCTGTTGTGGTCTTTTTGAGGGGGCTTTCCCTTTGATAGCTACTCATTTTGTGGGCTTTGATAGGAGATTTGTTGGTTTGGTGTAGTTTGTCAGCATCCTCCCTGCTTGTGCCAAAATGGAAACTTTGGAACACGGTATGGATATGCATCAAAGCATAATGCAAGGGAGTTTTTTGCTTGATATTGTAGTAGGAAATTCTTTGTTGGACACAAATGCAAAATGTGAAAGCATACACAAGGCACATGAAGTGTTTGATAGAATGCCTAAAAGAGATGTCATCTCATGGAATACAACGATTGCAGGATATGCACAAAATAGATTTTTTGAAAAGGCTTTAAAATCTTTCAATCAAATGTAGTTGGCAAGTGTAAAGCCAAATTCCACAACCTTTGCCAACATCCTCCCTATCTATGCCAAGATGGGAGCTTTGGAACAGGGTATGGACATCCATCAAAGCATAAAGGATAGAGAAATTTTATCAAATGTTGTAGTGGCAACAACCCTTGTAGACATGTATGCAAAATGTGGAAACATAGACAAGGCATGCGAACTGTTTGACAAAATTCCTCAAAAAAATGTGGTCTCATGGACTGCAATGATTTCAGGATATGAACAAATTGAACTTTTTGAAAAGGATTTAGAAACTTTCAATCAAATGCAATTGGCAAGTGTAAAGCCAGACTCCACAACCTTTGCCAGTATCATACCTGCCTATGCCAAATTGGGAGCCTTGGAACAAGGTATGGACATCCATCAAAGCATAAAGGATAGAGGAATTTTGTCAGATATTGTAGTTGCAACTGCTCTTGTAGACATGTATGCTAAATGTGGGATCATATTGTAGATATTGTAGTTGCAACTTCTCCAATTTGGCAACCCATGGTTTTAGAGTATGTTTTTAAAATGAAAATTACGGCCAAGATCCTAATACTAAACACATTTAGGCTTTAACATGCATCCTTGAAAATTACAGAAGATCCTAATACTGAGCACATTTAGGTTTTAATATTAGGGCATCCTTTACCTACAGATTTTGCCACTTTCCCCGCTGCTATTGGATTCGGTTCCTCCAAACTCTTCCTTGTTGGTTTTGACCTTTCACTTCTCTGATTTAGCGAGCTACAGCTAAAAATAAGGTTTCGACTGGGTTTAGAGTATGTTTATTAAAATGAAAATTACTGGCAATAAAATGAAAATTATGGCGCCCATTATGCAAAAAATAATTGAAATGGAATATTAATAATATAATATTATATTATATAATATTTAATGTAATATTATATTATATTAATAATATAAATATTATATTATATTATAATTTTATATAATATAAATATTATAATATAATATAATATACTATAATATACTATAATATAGTATAATATTATAATATTATATAATATAAATATTATATTATATTACAATATAATATAATATTATATTATATTACAATATAATATAATATTATAATTTTATAATATATTATATTATTTGTCACAAGGCTAGCTTTTGCAACACTTTTCCAACCTCGATCAACACTGCTTTTAGCCTACTTGAGTCGCCCCTTGAGGTCACAACTCTTTCCAACCAATTCGGATTATGCCTTTGAATGCAACCAAGTTCTTTTCTTTCTTTTGCAGCAAAATAAGTAACCACGACTCTAGTGTAGGGGTTGCACTAGAACCGAAGGTAATCATGAATCCCTTACCAAGGTTGGCACTAGATCCGAATATGGGGTAAATATGCAAGCTTCTTTTTATTGATAATAAAGGTCTCAAACCTCAGTTACAATAAAGATGGTGTTGGAGCTAACTTGATATTACAATGAGTAAGACTCATCAGAACAACTACCCATGACAACACAAATACTCTTTAAGATGTTGGTGATCCCTTCACGTAACCTTTGTTCCCTGAACTAACTAACTAGCTCTTGTTTCTCTAAATGCTAATGATTCTAGATGCTGATGATACTGTTGATCTTCAAGTAGGTGCACCGCGTTCTCCCAATAGAGCTACATGATGGCTTACCCTATCCATAGCCCAGGTCTCACTTCTTGAGACTAGGTTGACCTCAACGTGGCACTTTTCTTTGTACTTTTTGGAACTCTCTGCAGTGGGAGCATTCACTATAGTATGGACCTTCACTTTGAGGGTCGGTATGTAATTTTGAATGCGGGTGTAGTGTTTCAACTACTTCGAGGATGTATGCTCCCCTATATAAGCTATTTGTGTGAATCCCTAACATCAATAGGATGACGCACAAAGATAGGCAGATTCCCTCATTTTTTACTTTTGTCAAAGGCCTACAATGGTAGCAACCCTACACATTGGATGTGCTTCCAACGTTAGAGCTCACTAAGTTTGCAACCTCGGATGAGTCCTGCTAGACTGCGTCCACACTCAGGTGTCTGGCCTTGATGCAGATAGTTGCTCTATCTAGTGTCCACACTAGGGTGTTCAACTTGGTGTGCACGCAAGTCTAGTCTAGTGCGACTTCTGGAACTGGGTTTCAACTCCGGAGTCACTGATGGAAACCTTGACATCTGGTGTCATTCACTTTGGGTCATGGGTCAACTTTCCAAAAAGTTCTCCTTTTGGAACAAGGGTGCGAATCCATGGTTGGAACTGCACTTGGATGTAGACTGGACTGGTGATTGTGCATCCCTGGGGAAAACACTCATTCCCCTTACATTCTCCCCCACTTAAAGATGGGTGACATCCTCGAAACCTGCACATGCATCCCTTGTTGGACAGGTATGAAGAATGCACCTAACTCCTTTGGGGTTTATCTGTTTGCTTGGGAGTCCTTTTCCAATAACTCCAAAACTTTGTCTTCAAACTTCCATAGGCTCTCTTCCTTTTCCCATGAAGCTTTCTCCCTGGGGTAGCCCTGTCAGTGCACTAGGAATTCCTTCCAACTATAGTCGTCAAATCTACGCTCTTTCACTACAAGTATTTCCTCTATTTGTACATCAGGCCTATCCAAGACATTTGTTGGCCCTCTATTGGGAATGTTTCTTCTTAGGTCCACACCATCTGGGTGATGTGGTCTGAGCTGGCTCACATAGATCACGTTGTGTACTCACATGTGGTTTGGGAGCTTGATCCTATAGGCTACCTTACCCACTTTTATGATGATCTCATAAGGCTTGTCGAACCTTCTGGTGAGAGCATGACTCAAACCCTTTGGGGGCTTGAATTGATCCAAGTCCATTTTGAGGAGAACTTTATCTCTAATCTAAAAGTCTATGATGCATATGCTCACATCGGCATACTTCTTCATTCTCTCTATAGTTTTAACCAAGTGATGGCATGCCAAATCCACTATGTCTTGCCAATCCCTGAGGTGCTCTACTACATCAAGGCACTTTCCTAGGTATCCACTGAGAATTTTATGCAGGGTCAACGGTTGTTTCCAAGTGAAATTGTGAGTATTGACTTGACCCGGACTTTTGTAAGTTGTAACAGAACTGTGCGGAGTTTAATAGCTTGGGCCAATTGGTTTGGTCAAACCAAACAAAGTGTCTTAGATAGTCTTCCAGCACCGCATTGACGTGCTCGGTCTGACCATCGGTCTGTGGGTGGTGGCTGGTTGACATGAGAAGCTTTGTCCCCATGAGTTTGAACAATTCTACCTAGAAATTTGAAGTGAATCTAGGATCCCGATCACTGATGATGCTAAGTAGAACTCCCCAGTACTTGACCACGTTCTGGTAGAAGTAATATTTATATTATATTATATTATATTATAATATTATTAATATAATATAATATAAAAAGTATAGTATAAATGGCCCACTTAGGTAGGGGTCCCATGAGGGAGGTTTAAGCTCTATGGATTATGATAAAATTTGAAAGGAAAAAGAAGAGGAGTAATAGTCATTTATTTAGTCATTTATTTAGTCATTTAGTTGTGATTTTACCTAATGACAAAATTAGTCACTTATAAATGACCAAATTAGTCATTTATTTTCCACATACTACTAGTGTTAGTCACGTGACTAAATTTTTTAGTCATGTAGTCATTTATTTTCCAAATTCTACTAGTGAGTGTTTAAGGGTTTAAGTGTTGAGGGTATATGGTTGAGGGATTAGGGTAGAGAGGGAGGGATGGAGGGAGGGAGAGATGGAGGGATAAGTGAGGTAGAGAGAAGGAGAGAAGATGAGGGAGGGATAGAGATAGATGAAGGTTGAGGATCCAATGTATAGGGTTGAGGACCTATAGGGTTGATGGTTTAGGGTATTGGGTTGAGGGTATAGGGTTGAGGGGTTAGGGTAGAGGGTAGAGGGTATAATTTTTAAGGGTTTAGTGTTTAAGGGTTTAGGGTTGAGGGTAGAGGGTTTAGGGTATAGGTTTGAGGGTATATTGTTGAAGGATTAGGGTTGAGGGTCCAATGTATAGGGTAGAGGGTATAGGGTTTGAGGGTTTAGGGTTTAATGGTTGAGGGTTGAGGGATTAAGATTTGAGATTTGAGAATTGAGGGTTAAGGGTTTAATGTAGAGGGTAAAGGGCAGAGGGTAGAGGGTTTAAGGGTTGAGGGATTAATGGTTGAGGGTTGAGGGATTAGGGTAGAGAGTTTACTTTGGTTTAAGGTTTTAAGGGTTGCGAGTATAGGGTTGAGGGATTAGGGTTGAGGGTAGAGGTTTTATAGTATAGGTTTGAGGGTATATGGTAGAGGGTAGACGGTAGAGGGTTTAAGGGTTTAGGGATTAAGGGTTGAGGGTTGATGAATTAGGGTAGAGAATTTACTTGGGTTTAAGGGTTTAAGGGTTGAGGGTATAGAGCTGAGGGATTAGGGTATAGGTTTGAGGGTATATGGTTGAAGGATTAGGATTGAGGGTCCAATATATAGGGTAGAGGGTGTAGGGGTTGAGAATTTAGGGTTTAAGGGTTGAGGGTGGAGGGATTAAGGGTTGAGGGTTGAGATTGAGGGTTGAGGGTTTAATGTACATGGTATAGGGTAGAGGGTAGAGGGCAGATGGTTTAAGGGTTGAGGGTTGAAGGATTAGGGTAGAGAGTTTACTTGGGTTTAAGGGTTGAGGGTTGAAGGATTAGGGTAGAGAGTTTACTTGGGTTTAAGGGTTAAGGGTATAGGGTTGAGGGTAGAGGGTATTGGGTTGAGGATAGAGGGTAGAGAGTTTGAGGGTTGAGGGTTTAAGGTTTGAGGGTTGAGGGTTTAGGGTTGAGGGTTGAGGGTTGAGGATTGAGGGTATAAGGTTGATGGATTATTGTTGAGAGTCAAATGTATAGGGTAGAGGGTATAGGGATTTAGAGTTTGAGGGTTGAGGGTAGAGGGTAGAGGGTAGAGTGATGAGGTTTATGGGTGGATGGATTAGGGTTGAGGGTTGAGGGAATAGGGTGAATATTTTGCTTGGGTTTAAATGTTTAAGGGTTGAGGGTATAGGTTTTAGGGATTAGGGTTGAGGGTAGAGGGTAGAGGGTTCAAGGGTTTAGAGTTTAACAGTTTAGGGTTGAGGGTTTAAGGTTGAGGGTAGAGGCTTGAGGCTATAGGGTTGAGTGTTTAAGGGTTTAAGGGTTGAGGGTACAGGGTTGAGGGATTAGGGTAGAGAGGGAGGGATGGATGGAGGGAGAAATGAGATAGAGAGAAGGAGAGAAGAGGAGGGAGGTACAAACATAGATGAGGGTTGAGGATCCAATGTATAGGATAGAAGGTTGATAATTGAGGGTATAGGGTTGAGGGTAGAGGCTATTGGGTTGAGGGTAGAGGGTAGAAGGTTTAAGAGTTTAGGTCTTAATGGTTTAGGGTTGATGGTATAGGGTTGAGGGTTGAGAATTGAGGGTATAGGATTGATGACCTATAGGGTTGAGGGTTTAAGGGTATAGGGTTGATGGATTAGGGTTGAGGGTATAGGGCCGAGGTATTTTTTAAAACTACTCACTTCCTTTTCTATGTTATTGCTTACTATTATGCTTTGATAGATTTTTTCCAAGCATCCATAGTTTGTTGGAAAGTACCTATTTTAGGCTTTTAGCCATAGCAACAAGGAAGTGAGTAGTTTGATAAAATGCTTTGGTAGACATGTATGGAAAATGTGGAAACATAGAAAAGGCAGTGAGTTGTTTGAAAAATTCCTCAAAGAAATGTGGTTTCATGGTTATGGAATGGCATTCCATCACCATGAGACCACATTTCTTCGAGGCATTTTTTCAAACTACTCACTACCTTGTCTATGCTATTGCTTACTATTATGCTTTGATAGATGTTTTCCAAGCATCCATATTTTTTTGGAAAGCACCTATTTTAAGCTTTTAGCCATACCATCAAGGAAGTTCAAGTAGTTTGATAAAATTCTTTGGTAGACATGTATGGAAAATGTGGTAGCATAGAAAAGGCAGTGAGTTGTTTGAAAAAAATGCCTCAAATAAATGTGGTCTCATGGTGATGGAATGGAATTCCATCATTACTATACCACATTTCTTCAAGGTATTTTTCAAACTACTCACTTCCTTATCTATTCTATTGCTTACTATTATGCTTTGATAGATTTTTTCCAAGCATCCATAGTTTCTTGGAAAGCAACTATTTTAGGCTTTTAGCCATAGCAACAAGGAAGTGAGTAGTTTGATAAAATTCTTTTGTAGATGTGTATGGGAAATGTGGTAACATAGAAAAGGTAGTGACCTATTTGAAACAAAGCCTCAAAGAAATGTGGTCTCATGGTGATGAAATGGCATTCCATCACCATGAGGCCACATTTCTTCAAGGCATTTTTACAAACTACTCACTGCCTTGTCTATGCTATTTCTTACTATTATCCTTTAATAGATTTTTTCCAAGCATCCATAGTTTGTTGGAAAGCACCTATTTTAGGCTTTTAGCCATAACAACAAGGAAGTGAACTATTTTATAAAATTATTTGGTAGACATGTATGGAAAATGTGGTAGCATAGAAAAGGCAATGAGTTGTTTGAAAAAGTGCCTCAAAGAAATTGGTTCTCATAGTGATGGACATCACCATGAGACCACATTTCTTTGAGGAATTTTTTCAAACAACTCATTGTGTTGTCTATGCTATTGCTTAATATTATTCTTTCATAGATTTTTTCCAAGCATCCATAGCATATACAAGGTAGTGAATTGTTTGAAAAAATGCCTCAAGAAAAAGTGGTCTCATGGAATTCCATGACAAGAAAATGTAGTTGGCAGCTGCTCCTAGTTATTACTTACATTATGTGAAGTAATTACATCATTGCTTATATTGACTTTTTAAACAACTATATTGTAATTGAAATTTTTTCATCAACATCTACTTATTAGTTATGCAATGTGAAGTAATGCCTTGAGTTTGAAAGATGTGCAATGAAATGTAATCAATGATATGAATATAAACTACACAAATCTATTAAGTACAATTCATTAGTTAAAATCTTTATTCAATTACCTGCATGAAGGTTTGTACAAGTCCACTGGCACTGGGAGGTGTTCTCACAAAACCTCCAATATTAGCCTATTCAACATCCAAATTCAGATATTAGAATACCATTCATATAACAATGTTATTCACATGTAATATTTATAATTGCTTACTAGTTACATACCTCAGCGGTAGATGCAGTGGAGTAATAAACAGGTGGAGGGTCGGTGTATCCAGTATATGTAGACACGTAAAATGTACTGATTGACATTGTGCATCTGATCCTGACCACTAACATCGTTTCATCCTGAATCATCCTTTGGTCTAACTATTTAATCAAATACCTTTATCTAGTTAAATTCATCAATATTCATCTCTTAATTAAATAAATCAGTTATCTAAAAAGTCACCTTTTCTCGATAATTAAATTAACCATTTTGAAATAATTATCCGATTTAATTAAATAATTAATTTTATTTGATTAAATCTCTTAAGTCTATCTATTAAATTAAATAAATTAAAACCTTATTTAGTTTAATCTAACATCATCCCTTTTAATTAAATAAATCAAAATCTTTATTTAATTAATCCCTTATCACATTCTTCTCATATTTGATTTAAGTAAATTCACAAATTTAAGTCAAAAAGGTCACATCATTTAACCCCTTCATTAAATTAATTAACTTTGATTAATTTAATCTCCTCTTATGTCCCATCCTCTAGCTTTTACCACTTGCACATGAAAATAGATTTAATTGATTTATTAAATCTCTATTTTCCTTCAACAAGGCATCTTTTAAGGAATATTCTTCAAGTTTGAATTCAAAATCCAAGTTGACATGTACATCCAACAAGGCATTTACTCTCTCTTACATGTCCTTTTCCTTGAGCCAATTGGCATTCAATGCATTCTTCCTTCCCTCTTGCATGTCATTTCAACAATTTCAAAATTCAAAAATAGGCATTTATTGGCACAATCCTCAAAACTTGCACATTCCACCACAGAGACACCTGCCACTCCTGTCATTCCCACCATCTCTGACATTGAGGTCATCATCCAGGATAATGGTTGTGGAAACTACATGATCCCTAAAAATGCTTTTGTGGTAGGAGAGTTACCCCAATCTCCTAGATCACGAGGACGTCCACAAGAAAATGAAGCCTCCACAATCTCAAATGTCTCCTAGAGACTATCCCAACTTTACAAGTTGGGGAGATCTTGGCCAAGAAGTTATCGAGGTAGATCCATCTCATATGCTATACCAAGATGAGAGACCAGTAGCTAATTTACCAATGGATGACAGAAGTAAGGGTCTACAAATGATGCGCATAATGGGCTATGACAAAAATCAAAGACTTGGGAAAAATGACAATGGGCATATAATACCTATCATTCCAAAGACCTGAATGGGAAGTCTTGGCCTCAAAAGTACCCCTCCAAGTATAACCATACATGGCTGAGGTCCTCCAGTTAGAAAGATAAAAAATCCTCCTCAACAAACTGCAATTGAACTATGCTTACCAGTATCTACAGGTCGCATCATAGATAACTTCACATTTGACATAATCGACATCTGTAGTAGTAGTGATGACGAGAATCCCATGACCAACTTACCTAGGATATTTGAGGATACAACTCTTTTCATGATTAACACTTTATCCTTTGAATCAGACCATCAAAATCATGAAATCTGCCTAGTATACCCCCAACTCATCAACTACGACCAACGAGGACCACCAAATCTTGATACATTTGAAAACGATCAGGCACTCTCAGAATTCATGGGACTACGAGATAACATTTCATATGGGGATCACAAAGCAGGGTTCATAATTGAGCTAGATACACATGCCTATTATGGGGAAACGATTGAATCCCTCAGTCACAAAAGTGAAAAATTAAGAATAATATCTAAATATTTGAGTGAAAACCACACTGTGGCACTCTCTGACCGAAAAAAATTAAAAATAAAGGACACATCCAATGGTGAAAACCTCTTCGAGGCACCCAAGGATGGGGGATTCAATCCTCCTTTTAGAGCTCTTCATCAAGAAAAATCAACAGTCCTGGTAGAAAAATGCAATCTGGTCAATCTAGGAATAGAGGAAACCCTGCACATCACATTCTATGCAGAATCATTACTATCAAAAGAACCAGAGCTCCTAGCAGCCTTCCTAAGAGAGAGATAGATAAAATTTGCATGGAGCTATGATGGCATGCCAGGGCTTGATCCAGAAATCATGATTCACCACTTAGCAGTATACCCAGAAGCAAAGCCTGTTAAACAAAAGCTCAAAAAAATGCACCCTCAGATTGCCTTGCTAGTAAAAATGGAACTGAAGAAGCTATTAGATACAGGATTCATTCAACCGATAGATTAGCCAAAATGGGTGTCAAACTTGGTGCCTGTCTCAAAACCCGATGGGGGCATCAGAATTTGCACAGACTTCAGAGACTTGAACAAAGCATGTCTGAAAGATGATTTCCCATTGCCCAATATTGACATGATCATAGACATGACGACGGGACATGAAATTCTTTCCTTAATGGATGGTTTCTCAGGATATAACCAGTTAATGATTTCTAAAGAAGACCAACACAAAACGGCCTTCACTTGTCCATGGGGGACTTACTACTAGAATATGATGCCATTCGGCTTAAAGAATGCAGAAGTGGCATACCAAAGGGCCATGACTTTAATCTTCCATGAGATGATTCACAAAATGGTTGAAGATTATTTTGATGACATTCTAGCCAATTCCAGAAGGAGAAAGGATCACATAGCAACCCTAAGTGCCATTTTTGACAGGCTAGAGGAGTACAAGGTCAGATTAAACCCAAAGAAGTGTGTCTTCAATGTACAATCAAGAAAATTTCCAAGATATATATTATCAATGAGAGGTATTGAGGTAGATCCAGAAAAAGTAAAAGCAATCCTTGAGATGGAGACACCCAAAACATTAAAGCAATTGAGAGGTCTCCAAGGCAGACTTCAATCCATTCATAGGTTCATAGCACAGCTGGCAGACAAACAGAACCCATACTCTCACCTACTCCACAAGGAAGTAGCGTACAAATGGGATAACAAGTGTGAAGAATCCTTCAATAAAATTAAAGAATATTTACTTACACCACCAGTCCTAATGCCACCAATTCCAAGAAAACCATTAATTCTCTACATATCAGCAACAGCAGCAGCCCTTGGAGCTCTCCTAGCTCAGTATGATGAAAATGGAACAGAAAGGGCCATCTATTATATCAGTAGAACAATGGTTGGGCATGAGTTAAATTACTCATTCATCAAGAAAGCATTTCTAGTAGTAGTGTTTACATCACATAAATTCAGACATTACATGTTGGCACACAAAATAAAACTCATCGCTAAAATTGACCCTCTCAAGTACTTACTGTCAAAGGCAATGCTCACTGGAAGAATGGCCAAATGGGTGATGATACTATCAAAATATGACATTGAATATGTGGAGAAAAAAGCAATCAAAGGCCAAGTCGTCACAGATCAACTTACAGAAGCACCAATCTATTCAGAGAATCCTCTCATCTCAAAGTTTCTAGACAAATCCATTTTCAATCTCAACATAGCCGACCACTGGAAACTATACTTTGATGGCTCATACACGCAACATGGATCAGGAGTCGATGTCTTCTTTATAACCCCACAAGGGAACTGCATACCAAGGTCCTACAAACTAGCATTTCTATGCACTAATAACATTGCAGAATACGAGGCTTTAACCATGGGTCTCAGAATAGTAGTGCAATGGAACATTATAGCTCTCAAAGTATATAGAGACTCCCAATTAATAATAAACCAAGTGAATGATGAGTACCAAACTAAAGACGATAAGCTCACTTCATACAAGAAATTGGTGGAGACTCAAAGAATCCTTCATCAAAATAACATTTGAGCAAATACCCAAACCCAACAATAGAGTAGCAGACCCTACTGGACATCCCCCACAATGTCCCAAAATATGAATTCTTGATAGAGCAGCTTCTCGTGCCCGCATTCGAGGTACCAGAATAAGAATTTGTGTGCAAAATCATTGGTCCCGATGATCCTTGGTACCACAACATTTATACATACCTTCAAATAGGATTCATACCTACCGACTTACCCTCAACCCTAAAATGAACCTTTGTCAAAAAGGCATCCCTATTCATCATCATAGGAGCATAGAAGGAACCTTATTGTGCTGCTTAAATGTTGAGGAAGCATTGACCACTCTAACTAAGGTACATAACGGTATTTGTGGTTCACACTAGAGTGGAATGACCATAGCCAAGAAACTATTGAGGATGGGGTATTATTAGCCTACAATGGAAAGAGAGGCACATGACTACGTCAAAAGGTGTCTACAATGTCAGCAACATGGGGACCTCGTCCATGCTCCAGCTCAAGGACTTCATCCCATCATCACACCATGGCCCTTCTCACAGTGGGGACTTGATCTCATTGGAAAAATCACACCCACTTCATCTAAAGGCCACATGTTCATCATTACCGCCACGAAGTACTTTACTAAGTGGGTGGAAGCCATACCCATGACGTATATAACCAGGAAGCAGATATCAAAGTTCATCCTGAACTATCTCATTTGCCACTACAGTGTCCCACAAGCCATTATCTCAAATAATGGGACACCATTCAAAAATTAGGATGTTTGTGATTTATGTGAAAAATTCAAAATCCAACATCACTTCTCCACCCCATACTATCCCCAAGGCAATGGCCAAGCAAAAGCCACAAACAAAACCATTTTGAAAATCCTCAAGAAAACAGTCAATGACACAGGTCATGACAGGCATCTGCAACTCAATCCCTCCCTCTGGGCCTACCGAACAAGCATCCGCACACCCACTGGCACCACCCCTTTCTCCCTGGTCTATAGATCAAAAACAGTACTCCCCATTGAGATCAAGCTCCCGTCACTCAGAATATCACTGCAAAACCTCATCACAAATGAAGAGTACCAAGTATCAAGATTGAATGAATTGGAGCTACTGGATGAGTGACATATAGATGCTTTAAATCATTTGCAAGTCTACCAGAATAGACTCAAGAGGAGCTATAACAAGAAAATCAAAAGTAGGACTTTCCAAGTCAGAGAACTGGTACTAAAGGAGAATCCAAAGAATGTCCCAGACCCAAGCAGGAAAGGAAAATTTGAACCCAATTGGTTGGGACCATTTGTTATCACAACAAGTTATAAGTCAAGGGAATATCAATTATCAACACCCAAAGGGGAAGCTCTACAAGAGCCTATGAATAGCTCCCATCTCAAAAAAATTTATGTCTAATCTTTCAAGGTATAGAACCAAAAAATCAAAAAATTAGAAAATGTCCTGAAAAAATGGTTACCTTGGCGAAAACCTGGCAAACAGGCGTCTTGGTGACAACAAAAAAAGAAAAAATCCAAAAAATCCAAAAAATTTGGAAAAAGGATTAGAAATAGTAAAGAGAAAAGTCGTCCTCTAGTGAAAACCACTTCGGTGGCACTTTGGGCAGGTACCTTGGTGAAAACCTGGCAAACGGGTGCCTTGAGTAAATAAGCACATTCTATCCACTAGGATCTTCACGGCTTGTTCTACATCATCCCTCATCCATCACATTTGGGTCCCCATCCATCACTCATCCACTCGCATCCGCACCATAGCTTGGTCCTGTGTTCATATCATGATCCCTCCTAGTACTACTCGGCCCATCCTCAAGGTCAATTTGTCATGCCTTTATCAGAGTAGTCTATTGCATCATGTTGGGGGCATGTTCTTATTAGATTTGATTCGTGTATATTCTTAAGGTCCTAAAATCAAAATTCCAAAAACATTCAAAACATATCAAAATCCAAAAACAACTCAAAAAGTCTATCAAAAAATCAAAAACAAAGTCATCTTGTCAAACTACGGGTCTCTAAGCCTTGAACGTAGGCAAGGATGATCTTTGATCATCCCTCAAGACACTTAGGTTAGTCCTTCAGGAGTTCGTCATAATAAATTGGCATTTCATCATGTATATCGTCATCTGTAAATTGGTCAAGTCGTCAGTCGAACTACGTGGTCTATGCTTGTATAACGTAGGCAAGGCTAATCTGTTGATCAGCACCCGAGGCCCCTAGGATAGGTCCTTAGGTTAGTCTCTTGGTCAAAATCTTAGAAAACCCCAAAACATGCAAAAAACCAAAAATCAAAACATTTGAAAATCTTGAAAAACACCAAAAACAGCCTCAAAACATTGCAAAACTCCAAAAACATCCAAATATTTGAAAAAACCCATTTGTCTTATCTCACTTACACCTACAATAACATCAGTCATGATAAAATTTCCTCATCCTCAACCTTTGGTAAGATAATCAGAAGCAATTCTAGCAAGTGAAAAGTGAAAACTCAACACATCAAGTCTCAGGTCTAAGTCAGTACGTAAGCAAGTTGGTCAAACTCTTTGTGTCGATAACCTATCATCCAATTGGTCCCATATCAAACATTTGAAAGAACACTTTGGATAAACGAAATGACATGCCTCCATCTAATAACATGTCCTAGGATGCATCCTTCCTACAATGGGCATTATCTTTTGGCAATAGTTTTGGTTCTTATCCTTAAAAATGCATCCCCTTTTGGTTAATGGTATTTGTAGACACGTAAAATATACTGATTGACATCGTGCATTCGATCCTGACTTACTAACATCGTTTCTTCCTAAATCATCCCTCAGTTTAACCATTTAATCAAATTCCCCTATCTGATTAAATTCATCAATATTCATCTCTTAATTAAATAAATCATTGTATCTGATTAAGTCAATTCCTTCTATTAATTAAATCAACCCATCTGATCTAATTATCCCTATTTAATTAAATAACCAATTTATTTGATTAAATCTCTAAAGTCTATCAATTAAATTAAATAAATTAAAACCTTATTTGATTTAATCTAGCGTCATCCCTTTTAATTAAATAAATCAAAATCCTTATTTAATTAATCTCTTGTCATATTCCTCTCTTATTTGATTTAAATAAATCCATAGATCTAAGTCAAATAAGTCACATCATCTAATCTCATGTTAAATTAATTTAACCCCATTTCATGTCACATCCTCTAGATAATGCAATTTACACATGAAAATAGATTTAATTCATTTATTAAATCCCTATTTTCCCTCACATGGCATCTTTTGGAATATTCTCTCAATTTGAATTCAAAAATTCCAAGTCAACATGTACATCCAACAAGGCAATAAATTCATCTTATATGTCCTTTTCCTTGAGCCAAGTGGCATTTATTGCATTTTCCCTTCCCTCTTACATGTCATTTCAACAAATTTGAATTTCAAATATTGGCATTTATTGGCACAAACCCCAAATCTTGCACAACCATCATACATTCATAGCTTGACAAGTGGCACTATATCATTGGATGAAAGTTAGTCCCACATTGCTCAAATTTGGACTTTCATCCATCTTGAAATCCTATAAATGAAAGGCTCATATCTCCATTTGATCATCCACAATCCAAGTAAAGTTACCATGCTAAATTACATAGCCATTTTCATCCATCATTTGAATTCTTAGCTAGGCTTTTTGTAGATTTGGCTTGGAGTTCTCACCATTCATCATCAAAAGTGGATCAATCTCTCCAAAATTCGAAGCTTGCATCATAGGAATTGGGAAAGGGCCAATTTTCGCATCAAATTGGCACCAATTCCCCCATAGGATCAAGAGTTTGCTCTTTTAATTATGATTCAATCTTTGTTTTATCTTTTGCTTTGTGTTCTTCAATATTTTCTTCCTAATTTCAATGTTGCAAATGGATTTCATGGGGAATCTTCGTTTTGGCTTGCAATCACTTGTCTAACATGTTTATTCTTGTTGTTTTGCAGGTACCAAGGCTTGGGTTCGCACATTATTGAAGAACATCAGCTTGTTTGTTTACTTTATCTTTGTCTTTTGACTTATCTGATTATGCTCATTCCAAGGACTTCTCGATGATATCCGAACAAAGGATTTAGAGAAATAGGAATTGGGCAATGATCATTATCTTTTGTCTGATGTGCTTGTTGGATATTCTTTTAATATAACTTGGCGAATAATTGCTTTGTTAGTTATGTACGGAGGGTGTTTTAGTTAACTTGTTGACTATTGCATTGATAGGTTATACCTTTTCATGTTTTGGTCTGAGGTGTTTGAAACTTCTAAAGTGCATCCTAGCAAGGTTTTTGTATGTCAAGTGTGAATAAGGATACTCCTATCTGATTGTCAATTCAAATTCCATCACATTGGGTACAACGCCATCCTAGTTCTCTATACCTTGATGCATCGTACCACATGTGTTATCAAACATAAGAAAATTGGCCCTTTGAAAATCCCAACTCCTCGGCAAGTAGTCATCATCATTTTCATATTCATCATCTTGTGTCTTGTTGAAATGACTTCTTCTCTTTCATCCCTTCTTTCTCATCGCACTAACAAGGTACTATGACATTTGATCATCATCATCGTCATTGTCGTAGCCATCGATCTTGCATCCACAAATCATTAGCATATTGCATCAACATATCATATAGGGAACATATGCATTGCATTTCCATCATCATATAAATATGGTATTATAAGCATTTTCCATAAATTAGCACATCCCTTTCTCATTAACATTGCATCCATTTTTTGCATCACATTGCATTCATCACATAAACCATTGCATAACATTCATTTGCATAAACATTTCATAACCATTTCACATTACCACCTACTTCATAATCATACATAATAGGTACATAAGCATTATAAATAATCCATTGCATATTCACATCACATAAACATCATAAGGTCATCTTCCACATTACATTCATTTTGTATAAAACATCATCATACCACTCTACATTAACATATCATTTCATATATTACATCACATCACAATAAATGCATCACATACATTACATATTTAGGATAATAAATTTGTTATTCTAAGCATCTTAAAACCATCTCATTTGCATCATCAATACATATCATATAAAACACGACCATTACATTTACACCGCATTATATCATCCATTATTCATGCATATTATATAAAACACTTCATAAATAACATCGAAATAATTTGCATAAATCATTCCACATAATTATAAGCATAAATAGGAACATAAAAAAATCCATTACATACAAAGCGCACATCCATCCACAATCATTTTATAAGCATGGTTCACATATCATTTCACGTATACACCATAGATCATCGCCATATCATTTTGCATATTACATTTCATATCACATCATTTGCATCAACATAAATAGATCAACATATATAGATTATAAGTGTACATCATCATCCATTCACATCACATATCATATAAATCCATCTATATATCACAAATAAATAGCATAATATAAGATCCATCCATAATGCATACATCATCAGAAAGAAATGCATCCATATACACATCCATCCTCACATCATAACATCATTGCATAGCGTATAGAAATAGAACCATCCATAAATGCATAAATAAGTGGTACACATAACATCATCTCATATATATCATCATCGGGTAACTGTCATAGTACAAAATAATTGGATCATTGTAAATGTGTGTTAATAAGTACAAAAAGGCCCATCGGGCTATCAAAAAGGATCCCATAAGGCACAAAAAGTATCATCTCGATCAAAATAAGGTCTACCCATCATGTCTGTTGCCCTCGCCCCTGTCACTGTGACCCTCTACTGGTCTATGGCTGGTCTACTGCAAGTAGTCTGGGGCCCACTCTACTCTAGGCATGGTCTGATGATAATGCATACGGTAATAATCCACCTCCTGGACGGCCTCCTTGTAAGACTAAATGGACACTATGCTCTGAGAGGAGGAGGCTGCCATGCTCTCTAACTATTGTCATTGGTCCATCTCTACGGCTGCCTATAGCTTTGTGGCCTACCTCTACAAAATGGCCCAGTCTCTCTCGGCCCTAATTTAATCTCTCTCGGTCCTATCCTAATCCCTCTCCACTATCACGGTCTGAACCCGGGCCTGCAATTGTGCAATCAATGCATCTCGAGGATCCACCTGCCCTGTTGGTTGCCCTGCTAGCTGTGCTCGTGGAGGTTGTACCTAAGGCTGATCCTCACCCCCAGCTCATGGTGGTGCACCTGCCTACTCCTACTGCCTAGCTAGCACCTGTTGTTGATCCTGCATCTGAACATCGGCCTGACCTGGTTGAACTAGAGGCTTGACTAGCTGGTCCTACCATACACCGTCTCTTCATCCTTGTCCTCCCCCTCTGCCCCTTGTCCTCCATTGAGTGGGGACTGCTCCTAGAACTGTCAACCATAGGGGAGGCTAGAACCAGTCTTTGTATCATTGTGTGACGCCTGGATCTGTAGACCCCTAATCGTAAGCCCATGGATGGGCCAAAAACTATCTAAAGTTGTCAACGGCC
The DNA here is from genome assembly GCA_007258455.2 of Sequoia sempervirens. Lineage (NCBI taxonomy): Eukaryota > Viridiplantae > Streptophyta > Pinopsida > Cupressales > Cupressaceae > Sequoia > Sequoia sempervirens. Next base: position 484,640,249 of record VDFB02000015.1, on the reverse strand, counting down.
TCTGAAACAAGAATGTATCAACCCCATGAAGCATGTGACATGGTGCAGGAAAACACGGCCACATAATCATCATCCGGCCAATCCTGTGGCTCGCCAAACTTTCATTGAACGCCCCCGAGTAGGTACCTCTCCACCATGGTATGCTCCTGTCCCTGCATAAACCGGTCCTGGCAGGAAAAGAAGATTTGCTCTGCATTGTCGGCCCATCCGTGCTGACCAAGGTACGGGCACCATGTAAAAGCCTGCATCTCATCTAGGACTCTCCTCCAGTACAGAATCTCGTGCTCGCCTGTGTGTGTGAAGGACACACCACCTCTGTAACGCCATAAAAGGGGATCATCAGGCCCCATCGGTATTGCAATGACCCGCGGCCAAAAAATAGAGATGTGCTCCCACGCCCATACGTGGATAAGTGTGACACCTGCCCTGAGTGCTCTGCCATCGAGGTAGAAATACTCATGTAGATCTCTGTAGAGTGAAGCAAGGAGAACAAGCTCCCAAGCAAAATGAGGAGGCCTATCACGCATCACCATGCGCTCCCAACAGAGTCCCCAACTAGGACTGAAGTACCGGCCTCATCGATCTAGGGCAACAAGACCTGAAATAATAGCCGCAACAGCTAGGTAGAAGAGGGAGGTGAGAGACCTATGATGCTCAAGCTCAATCTGACCCTCACAAATGATAACATCCTTTGTGGTGAGGACTGTGTGATAGGTGTCCTGCTCGGCATCTTTATCAAAAATAACACACCAACTATGAATCAGAAATCTTATGATGCACCAGACATCCTCCAAGGTGACGGTGGCCTCATCGGTGGGAAGGTGGAAAGACGAGGTCTCGCTGTGCCATCTCTTGGCAAGTGTTGACATCATCCCAAGATGAGTACGCATGGGCGTTGCGTATGTGATGTGCCACAACCCCATGTCTTATAATCGTTCCTATTCTCTATCACTAAGGTCTTGCAAGTAACCAAAGAGATCCTGCAACCTATGCTCTTGGGAATACAACTCCCTCACCGCGTCCTGCACCAAGAAGGGTCATCATGTTAAATATTTTGAAAAATTTCATGCCGAGCATTCAAAAATCACTCCAGCGTCACTATCTGTGAAGGCATCGTAGTTTGATTTTTTATCAAACTACGACATTGGGGCACAAAATCACAAAAGCGCACCACCGCGGTGCACTTTTCTTTCGAGCGGCGCAGTTTGAAAAGATTCTTGTTGATAAAGCATCACTACATCGCACTTTGGAAATGACCTCACGGGCCATGACCTCAATGTCAGAATTTGGAGTTTATCCGTTGTGGAGCAATTTGACACCGAGCGGTGCAGTTTGATTTTTGAGAGGCGCTAAATAGCATCGTTGTAGAATAACTAATTTTAAACACATTAAATGAATGCTAAAAATGAGAAATAAAGCTCAAGGATCACTTACTGGTGCCCCAATGTCGGGTGGCCGCTGGTATGTCCGAACTCGATCGGAAATGTGCATTGGGAGCTATTGATGTGCCATATCATCAGGAGGTCAGAGCTCAAATCTCAAAGTTGCTAGAGGGTTGCGTGTGAAAATGAATTGAAAGTGACCCCTTGGAGCCTTTTTAAGCTTGAAAATTAGGGTTTTTTCACCCTAATTGGCTATCTTGCTAGGGTTTTGGACTCTTGAACTTGTTTTTGTCCAATTGAGGCCTGTTTTACATCGTTTTATTGCGTTTAGACACATTTTTGGCCTCCTGGAGCCTTTTTGGACCTGTCAAGCACCTTGTCCTCTTTTTTCATGAGATCACCCAAAAATTAAAATTTTCGTCCAATCTCTCGAGGGGGAAATATATTGGCATGTTTTCTCTCACCGGGTAGTAGTGGGACAAGATTTAGAAAATGAAAAATTTATGGCTTTGATCAAGATCATTTATTCTTTGAACCAACACAACAAATGCATTGCTTCAAAGAGGGGCAAAATGTAGACACGTAAAATGTACTGATTGACATTGTGCATTTGATCCTGACCACTAACACCATTTTGTCCTGAATCATCCTTTGGTCTAACAATTTAATCAAATACCTTTATCTGATTAAATTCATCAATATTCCTCTCTTAATTAAATAAATCAGTTATCTAATTAAGTCACATTTTCTCGATAATTAAATTAACCATTTTGATCTAATTATCCGATTTAATTAAATAATTAATTTTATTTGATTGAATCTCTTAAGTCTATCTATTAAATTAAATAAATTAAAACCTTATTTAGTTTAATCTAACATCATCTATTTTAATTAAATAAATCAAAATGTTTATTTAATTAATCCCTTATCACATTCTTCTCATATTTGATTTAAATAAATCCACAAATTTAAGTCGAAAAGGTCACATCATTTAACCCCTTCATTAAATTAATTAACATTGATTAATTTAATCTCCTCTTATGTCCCATCCTCTAGCTTTTACCACTTGCACATGAAAATAGATTTAATTGATTTATTAAATCTCTATTTTCCTTCAACAAGGCATCTTTTAACGAATATTCTTCAAGTTTGAATTCAAAATCCAAGTTGACATGTACATCCAACAAGGCATTTACTCTCTCTTACATGTCCTTTGCCTTGAGCCAAGTGGCATTCAATGCATTCTTCCTTCCCTCTTGCATGTCATTTCAACAATTTCAAAATTCAAAAATAGGCATTTATTGGCACAATCCTAAAAACTTGCACATTCCTCAACCACTCACAAGGTGACAAGTGGCTCCATCTCATTGGCTAAAACATTATCCCACATTGCTCTCTTTTGAACACTCCTTCAACTTGAGAATCTATAAGTAGAAACCTTATTCTTCAACAATGCATCCACAATCCTCATGCAAAGTTACTCTCTTCAATTGAGAGCTAATTTTGACCATTGCATCCTCATCATTGGCATTATCAAGGGTTGGGAATGGGCTTCTTTCCACATCAAAGAAGCACCAATCCACTATGGGATAGATATGTATCTTGCTTTTATGCTCTCAATTAATTTGTGTTGTTATCTTGTTTATGAGGGCATGATGCATTATTTCATAGGAGCATTTAGTAAGTTTGCATGAACTAACCTTCTTTATGGGGTTTAGAATGTTTGCAGATTTATGGGTGCTTCAGTATCAACACCATGACCCTAAAATTTTATTACAATCATTAAACTAAATTAGTTAATCTTGTATTTCAAAAATGAATTTTAATAAATTAAATTCAATGAACATGCTAATATTTTCTTGAGTATCGATGCCCAAAGCCTCATTCAAAATGTCATCTTACATCGTCATCTCTGTAGTTGCAGACATATCTTGTGCACTAGCCTCTTGAGTTTTTGTGGGGTCATATGTATAAGTCGACCTACAAACCTAACAAGAATGGGATGGAAGCCTACCCCTCAAAGTCTCCCTTGGTGGCACTATACTACAAGACTAGCATGTTGGATGATACTCCAGGTCAAAGATCTGATAGACTGCAAAGTGTCCACCTCAGCACTCTCCTTTGCAATGGAAGGGATAATGACATGCTCATGAGCCGGCCTAGCAAGAGCTCATATCCCTTGTTGTTGAGGATCATGTCCTACACCTGTTCTATCTTGTGCCGACCCTCCACCTCTCCTCTGAAAGTATCTCATATCAAAATAGTTGGGGATTTTGTTGAGGATGAACTCATAGTAGAGTTTCCTCAAGAAATATTGGAGGACTTTGCAATTGTTGCATGGTGGATAGTCAAAAACCATGTCCCAAAAATTGTTCCTAATCCCTTAGTGGTGGCACTAATGCATAGGAAACCTCTTGGAATTAAGGTCAAGATTTTGATTTGTGCATGGGTCAGTGAATAGGGAGCACAAATCATATTTTGTAATTTTTTCATCTTGTACTTCTTTATATGAAACTTTATTTGCATAAAAATCTCTCCATGCCTGCCTCCTATCTACCCAACCACTTAATTGTTTGTTTATTGCATCTACATGTGTTAACATGTCTTTAATTGAACTCGCAAGAGTTCTTCTTTCCACGATTGATCTATTTTAGGATCTAAGACGATTGCTTTCAAAATGCATATCGATTACAATTTCAAAAATTCAAATTACTAAAATGGAATCAACAACACCTAATAAAATGAACAGAATCATAATTCAAAATGAGACAAGAGATAGAGAACGCAAATAAATTGATAACAGAGTTTGTCGTAAGAACGACTAAATCTTTGGGCCCCTCTCCAAAGAGTAGACCGATCCGATTGAAATCTTCAAAAATTCGGCATTACAACAGTTTGCAAGCTCTTCCCTTCAAGCACGACTGAATTTCAGCATTCTCCTGACATACAGGAACAACAAATTATCTCTCCAAAATGCTCTAAGTCTCCAACACCTGAATAATTTCCAATGAAGCCTCAAGCCTCTAAACCTCCCTTTTTATATATTTGGTTACTAACCAATTGATTTTACAAAACAACCTTATCTCTCCATTTTTACAAATACAACTTAAAAATCCGCCTTATTTACACAAAAATCTTCAAATCTCCCGTTTTACATTATTTTTTAAAAACATATAAAATCCCTAAGCCCCTTAATTTTATCATATTTGGGATTATATTGTTTACGGGAGTTTTTTTGTTTCATCCTTTTAGAGGACTTTGTTTTAAATTTGGGCTTATTAATTATTACTTGCTACCCATTAATTTAGTGGTTGAAATTATATATATTTAAGGGGAATATTTTAGTTTTTTTGGTTTACTTGTTTTACCAAGTAAAGCCCACCTTTTCCTCCTTAAAATTTTCCCCAAGTAAGCATGCACCTGGGAGGTAGGTGTGGGGTTTTTTTTTCCTTATTTTAAGGCTTATTTTAGCCTTGTTTTAAGGCTTAGGATTAGGTGCATTTTTTTTTTATATTATTATTTTTATTTTTTTATTCGTCCAGATTTTTCCACATGTCATCGTATGATTGGCTGATGATGATGACTAGATATTGATCATACCATGCTGATGTCAGCAAAGTCAACCCAACTTTGACTGCTCATATCTCGTGCAAACGGACTCTGATTCACGCAAAACGAATGTCGTCAGAAAGCTTGCAACAAGCTCTTCGCATTGACGCAAGTCTTGACCAATTTTGAAAACGTCAAGTTTTTACCCTTTTTTTCTGTGACCTGGGTCCTGGGTTGACCAAGGTTTGACCGAGCATATCTTGGACTTTGTAGCTCCATTTGACTCTGTTTGAGTTGCATTGGAGTCATAATTTCACCCTCTTTCTGATGATTCTGATTTTGAAGATAAAAGAGAAACTTAAATTTTTGGTGAAGATCCTCCAAATCAATGGTTGAACTTATAGGATTGTTCAACCTCATGATTAAATCCTCAATCTATTTTTTGTTGTTTTCAATTACCCCCATTAAATTTTGTTGAGTACTAGGAGGATTTTGAGGAATTGGAGGAGGATTTTTTTGTTGTGGTTGTTGAGTATTTTGTTTGTCTACTTGTTGCTATGGTTGTTGAGGATTTTGAGGATGGTTTTGAGGTTGATTAATATCTCCTACAAATTAAATAAATGAATATCAAAAACAACCTAAAATTACCTATTTAACAACAAATTCACAAAAAAAAATAAACAATGCTTACTTATTTGACCTCCCCGTCGAGGTGGTGGCATCCTGGTGACGAAATTGCAACAATTTCATGAAGAAATTGCAACTTTAGCTCCTTCCAAAATGAAAGTGTGCAAATGTAGGGTTTCTTGGTCATGGACAACAAAAAAATAGTGAAATTGAAATGATGTTGCTTGCTTTTTTTGTTTTAATAAGCTATAACGTGCTTGCATTATAACACGGGCGCTTTATAGGCTCGATGTGATTGATCATTTTCCTCGGTCACACCAAGCCATAACGTGAGCATGTTATAATGTGCTTGTGTTATAGTCTTTCAAATTATTTTTGAAATTTTGTCCACAATTTGGTCCCGCATCTTTTTGCACCCACCCCTATGTCTACAAAAATATTTATTATTCTCTAAGTCCCTCATTAGGATTACCCTCTTAATGATTATGGAGCTCAAAGTGTAAAATACTAGGTCTAATATTGTCCCATTGGCTTCTTCTTGTCCTTGGTTCAATTATAGCATTGTCATCTTACCTAGATAGACTTGATCCCCTTGTCTAGGTGTTGTGTCATCCCTTAGAGCTAAGGATAGAAATGAAAAGAACCAATAGATTGACATCACTACCAAGAACTAGTGATTTAAGGGTTTCATTATAAAATTATATAAAATACAATCATATTGTTGACCTAAAAAAATTCATGAGATTATTATGTTCTATTCAATTATTTATAGGTGTATTGAACTACTTGGCCTATCAATTTAAGCCAAGATATTCTAGTTATTGAATTAGTGTATGAAACCTCAACTGGAGATTCAAACTTAGAAGATTATTTCAAATTTGAAGAGTAATATTATGCTCAATGTTTATCCCTCTTTGGGAGTTGGTGGCTCCATTTATAAGTTTTTAAAATTTATTTTTGACAATGTAAGTTTCTTTCTTAGATCTAAGAATTATTTACCTAAAAGGAGAATTTATGTGAAGTCAACAATATTTTTCCATGTTTTCTAGCTTTCCTTATTATTCTATTTATAAATTTTGGTCCTCGGTTGGTCAACCTAAATATAGGTTTTGTGGATATTATTCTAAGGTTTGACACCCTTGACACTTGGAAGACTATCCAAACTTAGGGATTGGGATCAAACACTCAAATCACCAACAAATTAGTGTCGTTTATGGGGATTTTTTTAAATTAGTTTGTGTTGATAAAGTGTGAGCCCAGTGCATATGTTGAAACACCTTTGTAACTTGTTTTCCAATTTCAGCCAGTGGAATAATATTTGAGCAAGTTTGACATCTAGTCAAATTAATGTCATTATTAGGGATAATATTTTGATTTTGATTTTGAAGACCTTTACAAGTAAAAATAGGGAATTGTTCTTGTCTAGTATTTGAAGTATTATCTATTTAAAAATACTTTTATCTCTTCAAAGTGAAGAGTGGCTACTCTGTTTCAATTAAGCCATAATTAATAATTAGATTAAAATATTTTTTGGTGGATAAAAAAAGGTAGCCCATGTACGAGCATGGAGAAAATACAACTTCAACTAGTACATGAAGATATTCATCTTGGGAAGCTCTAAGTAATAGTATAATTTTGTTCTATAGATAGAAATAATTCATGCATTTATTTATAAAATCAAAACCTATATACTTATAAATATTCAAGTAGCGGCATAATCAAGAAATATAGACAAATTTCTAGGTTTGATTATAAAAATAAATGATATGGTTGTTGGTAGAACAGATAGGTATGGACATTGTGATGAGTTCACTTATTAGCCTATTTTCTGTTGTTTTTATACATACTTTCAGACATTATCAAACAATCCTTTCAGACAATACTCCTATTCTATGCTATCTTTTAATGCTTATTATACAACCTCAGACATAAATTATAGTAATGGAAATATAGTCATGATATAGTAGCATTGCATTGTTTATATGTGAGTATGTATTAAATGTGGTTGGAATTCTATGTTTAATCATGGCAGTTAGCTTTGTGTATATGTTTTGTGGATTAACCTCTTGAAGCTCCCAAGAAGACATTATAGCCCACAGCAAAAGGAGGACTTGGGAAGCAAAATAGGGGAAGTACCAAATCAAGCTAAGTGTGATAACAACCATGTGGAGGCACCTGATGGAGTTAGTCATACATCATTATGACAGCTAATAAAACATTGAGAAGAAGAATTCTTTTGTTGATAGGATTTTGATGACTATTTATGTGTTTTACATGTAGATCTATTTTGTAGAGTTTTAATTCTATTATAACTCTTGTCTCTTTTCAGTTATAGTTTGAACAAGTCAATATTAGCTATATACTTTGATATCTAGGATTTGTGTTTAGAATAAACTCCCTCGTGCTTGTATATAGTTGGTGGTTGAGTCCTTAGATAGTTAGTTGATTTAGTATTTTGTTATTAGTTACTTTTCAGTTTTAGTTATCATCTACAGACATGTTGATTATTTAGAAATGATTTCTTTGAATATAATCTATGAGGAAGATTTTGTGTAATCTTTTATGATGCATAATGAATGAAGTTCAAGTTTATATGAATGCGTAGAATTTAAAGATATAAAAAAAAATTTAGTTAATCGAATACAACCACTTAAGCAAGCCACTCAAGGTAACTATTATTCACTATATTTATAGTTGTTTATTTCTGTTTAGTAGTATTTTTTTTATCATTACTTCATAAATTGCATGCAAGTTAAAATGGATTCTAATATTTTGATTATTAGTAATGAATGTTCATGAGAATGAATGCATTTAGTTAACTTGTAGTACTTCAGAGGTTAGAATACATTTAATTACTAGTCTTGATCAGTTTTGAGTTAGTTTAGTAATACTTTGTTAACATTAATTCAATTACAAGTTAAGTTGTAGGCACCTGTATCCATTAGCACTAGTTTTCTTCTTTCACTGATATGAAATTTTGTGATTTTCCAGCAAGTAGAATACCTTAAATAGGATAACCTATGTAGCCTCGGGTCTCTGAAGGCACATATAGTGCAACACTATCACAAGTTTACAAAACTTGGTTGACAATTTAATGAATTCTTTACAATGTTGAGTGGACTGTTTAACTAGTCATACCTCTAAATTGTGTGGTTTCTACCAAGTTTACAAGATGATGCTACCTTTGTAGACTTTTTTTCCAAGCTTTCATAGTTTACACTTTATTTTCAACATTAGAACTAATAGACTTAATATTTTTCAACACACCACCCTAAATAATGGCCACAACCTTAGCAAAATTGGAACTAGTAGCAACCAAATCCTTGATCACAAAAAAAAATTTCAGGGTTCCAATTACAATCCCCAATGGTCAACACAACAAAACCAGTGGTAGCCTCAATGGAAACAAGGCCAATAATGGCAACAACAAAACATGAATTATCAGTACCCTACGCTTCCTTCTCAACCCCAACAACAAGCCATTATTCCTCCATCAAATCCTATATCTCAGCTACCCATACCACCACAATTACCTTCCCAAACTATAGCTAACCCTAACAACAAGCCTATCCAATAGGCTTATACTAATGAGGATATTTAATACCCCACTTATGGGGTAGAGGTGAGTGATGTCCACCTCAAATTAGGGAAACAACTAGTTGTACCTTCATACCCTCAAATCACTAAGATGGAGGATGAGGAACCTGTAGTTAAAGCTTTAGAAAAATAAACTTTGGAACCTAAGTCAAATCAGGTACACCAAACTACCTCAAGTCCAAAGCCTCCTTTCCCTAAATGCTTAGCCATTCAAAAGCATCACACCCATGCTAAGATAGGCCTTTTGGGTCAACTTAGGGATGTCAATATCAAGATCCCTCTCATCCAATATATTAAGGACATTCCAATCTATACCAAGGCAGTCAAGGACGTATGTCTTAAGAAACCCAAGAGGAAATGGAAGGATCCTCAGATAGTTCATGTCCTAGGAAACATTGCACATATCATGTTAGGGAACATAATTGTCCCTAAATACACAAACCCTGGTAGTCCAATAGTGGAAGTTAAGATTAATGGAACCCTTATCAACAACACCTTGATAGACTTAGGGGTAGCAATCAATGTCATGACTAAAGAAACAATGCAATTACTTTAGTTAGCCAACCTTAGACCTACACAAACTATTTTATAGTTGGCTAATAGGTCAACAGTCAATCCTGAAGGAATCATTAAAGATTTAGTTATTACATTAGATTCTTCATAATATCCTGTTGATTTCATAGTCATACAACTAAAGGTTAATCTTGCAATATATCCACTCATCCTAGGAATACCATGGTTAGCTACAGTTGATGTATTCCTAGGTTGTAGGTCTAGAAATATGATAATTTCTAATGGGACTGTGACCAATAAATTGGTCCTCTACCCTCCAACCCAACCTTATGTTGATCTTGAGCAAACCATTTTCCCCACTTTGGATGAGGAAGATAACTATTCCCTACAAACTTTGATGACAATAGAACACAACAATCTATTAGATGATCAAGATGAAGATGAGTTGATTGCTCATATAATACAATTCATGACTGTGGAAGCAGCCTGTAACAACAAGACTTCTCGCATGCCTACAAGACCCCTTGCAAATTATTATATCTGCCAATTCCTCGAAACAAATAACTTGAATCTTTCATTTCTTACTACCACAACAGTTTGTACCAATCATTCCTATCCTTGACGTCTCATCTGTTGAAGAATCATCCAAAGAACTAGAAGTCATGCCAAGAAAAATGTTGAACATAAACAATGCATTGACTGAAGAGTGGAAGAATTCCTTGCACATAGTGTTGTAGGCACACACAACAGGATATGCATGGGACTAACATGATATGAAAGGTATAGATCCTATCTTATGTATTCATAGGATCTATATAAATGATAGCTAAAGACCCAGTAGATAGCCACAAAGATGAATGAACCCTACCTTGAGAGAAATAGTCAAAGCTGAAATTCAAAAACTCCTTGATGCAGGATTCATTTATCCTATATCTGACATTGAATGGGTCTCACCTTTAGTCATTGTTCCCAAGAAAGGTGGAAAATGGAGAGTATGTGTAGATTATAGCGAATTGAACACAACCACTAGGAAGGACCACTTTCCATATCCCTTTATAGATCAAGTGCTTGACTCTTTAATAGGGAAGTAATTTTCATTCCTAGATGGTTTTAGTGGTTACAATCAGATAAAAAATGCTCCGAAGGATTAGTACAAGAAAAAAATTACATGTCCTTTGGGTACTTATGCCTACTCTATTATGCCCTTTGGTTTATGCAATTCATCAGCTACTTTTCATAGGGTATTTCTCAACATTTTTTCTAATTATGCCCATGACTGTATGGAGATATATATGGATGACTTCACCACATATGGGGAAACATATGAGGAGGCCCTTAGCAATATGGAAAAGGTATTAAAGAGATGTAAAGAACATAATTTGTCCCTCAGTAATGAAAAGTGCTTTATGATGATGACTCGGGGAATTGTTTTAGGGAATTTCATATCCAATGCAAGGATTCAAGTTGATCCACATAAGATAGAAATCATTTCTACATTACCTATTCTATAGAACCAAAGAGATGTTAGAAGCTTCCTTGGCCATGCAGGCTATTATAGGAGGTCCATAAAAGACTTTAGTAAGATTGTTGCACCCTTGTTTGTTCTACTGACTAAAGATATAGAATTTGATTACACATCGGAGTGTTAACACTCCTTTGAAAAACTAAATAAATCCTTAACCAAAGCACATGTTTTAAGGGGGAAAAATTGGACCTTAACCTTCCATATACACACAAATGCTTTATATTTTGAAATTGGATCAATTTGGGACAAAAAGAAGGTAACAAAGAATATGTTATTTACTACATTAGCAAGAATCTTTAGGGAGCATAGTTAAATTATACTATTACAAAAAAGGAGATGCTATCAGTAGTATATGCCATTAATAAATTCAAGCATTACATCACTGGTTATTTAGTTTTTGTTCACATAGACCATACAACTATCGGATATCTTATGAAAAATCTTGTAGTAGGGGTAGATTAGTCAGGTGGCTACTCCTTCTACACAAGTTTGATATTACAATAGTGGAAAAGCTTGGTAAAGCTAATGTAGTAGCAGATTTTTTGTCAAGGTTGCCAACACAATCAAAAAAAGGGGTACTAGATGACTCATTTCCAGATGAGCACTTGTTTTCTCTTAATGTACATGTACCCTAGTATGTTTACATTGCAAATTATTTAGTGATAGGGTAGATTCCACAACACTTTTCTCCAAGGGAAAAGAGACAACTAGTACATAAGTGTTTTCCATACTCTTGGATATCTAGTACTTGTTCTACACTGGCCCTAACAACATTATGAGAAGGTGCATAAGGGAAGATGGAATCCTTGATATCATGAAGGATTTTCATGATGAACTATGTGGGGGTCATTTTGCAACAAAAAGAACAGCATTCAAAATCCTCACAACTGGTTATTATTGGCCTACTTTACACAAGGATTCTATCAAGTATACAAGGAGTTGTGATAGGTTCCAAAGAATGGGTAAACCAACAAGGAGTGATCAAATTCCATCCCAGCCTTATTTAACACTAGCTCCCTTTGAAAAGTGGGATCCAAATTTTATTGGACCAATCTCACCTACTTCTAACAACAAGGATTATATTCTAGTTTGCATTGATTATCTGACTAAATGGGTAGAAGTGAAAGCATTACAGTTTTTCAAAGATGGCAATGTGGCTAAATTCTTGTATGAGGAAATTTTTACTAGGTATGGAGTACCTAGGGAAATTATGACTAATCAGGTTCCACAATTTACTTTAGACCTCATCACCAGATTGGTTGAAGAATACCAAATCAGGCACAAAAAGTGAACACCTTATCACCCTCAGGCCAATGGGCAGGTTGAGGTTATGAATAGACAAATTGTAAGTATTCTAACCAAGGTAGTGTAATTACATAGGAAATATTGGGTTTTTGGGTTACTAGAAGCAGTATGGGCATATAGAACAACCTAGAAAATAACAACTGGTTTTACACCCTATGAGCTAGTATATGGAAAAAAAAATAGTCCTCCTAATTTGTTATCATGAAATCTAGCAGCACTCGTTCCACAGATAACCCCCTACAAAACTTGTCCATTTCCTAGGATTCATGAAGTTCAAACACGCAAAACGAAGTGATTTTCAAGTCACCTCAAAATGCGCTCCAAGTTTCAAACATTTGTTTTGAACGTTCCCCTATGTTCGCCTCATGAAGACCTTCGAAACGAGCCCCTTCGCGAAGTCTCACTGTTCATACTTAGTTAATTGTGAAAAATGCAGTTGCACTGAAAAAGTGCACTCCTGCTCACAAGCCAAAAATTGGCTAAGTATGAGAAGTGCAGTGGCATTGATTTTCAGCACCCCTGCATGAAAGTGAAATCTTTAAAAATGTAATAGCGCTAAAAAAGTGCGCTATTACACTTCTTACCCACACTTAGTCTTTTTCTGGCCCTGGCATGTTTCTTCATGTTTTTCACATTTTTCGTTCATCGTGCCACTTTTCGTGCCTAAATTTATTGCTCGACTTGAGTTAGGTATTTTGAGTTACCATTTACTTAAAAGTGTTTTATTGTTCCTTTTTCATTGTTTATGATCTTCAACTATATTCCTTCTTGGTGGGCGAAATCATCTCAAGCTACAAAACACCTTTTGGAGAAATCTGAGGTTCCTCTCATTCGAATTTTGTGCTTTCTCCTCGTAAGTTCTTCTTAATATTCTCTCCATTTCTCCCCATTTTTTTGTGCACGAATTTGAGGTTTACATATGCGTTTTTATTAATTTTTATTTCCTTCTCCCACGCATTTTCTTTTTCTCCATTCGTGTTTCTTGGTCTTGCACATTTTTTCCATGCTTCTTCTTCATGGCATTTTTGTATGGCATCCTCCTCTTACTCATGCATTTTTTTGTATGCCCTCATGCCATGGAACTCTTATGACTTGTTTTGGCATGACTTTCTTCTCCCACACATTCTTCTTTCTATTCTTTCAAACTCCAACGTTTTTTGTTTTAGTGTCTTCCCACGTCGCCCTTTTAGAAATGATTTGGTGCGAACATTGAAGAAACTCACATTCTGTGAGTAGAATTTCTTGGTTCTTATCCACATTTACAATGGCGGTGAAATAAACTTCAAGTGCAACTCCATACATAGAAACAATATTTGTCTTGAACGTTCCCATGCTTCAAAATTGTCAAAGCATTGTTTTCAAACATCATTGCATTTGTTTCTAGAATGATATCTCAAATGCAGAGGTGCTGAAAAAGTGCACCCTGGCATTTTGATATTTTTTCTAACCCTGAAAAAGTGCACCCTTACACTTTTCACAAATTTTCCCAGAAGTAATTCAAACCTGCCCGTTCTAGTTCTGAACCTGGCTCCTTCCATTTTGTGCCTCGTTTTGCATGCCTTGTCATCTGCTCCACTCTTGCTCATCATCGTTGCTCATTTTTCACATCCCCATGCTATCTAGCAACTAATGTTTGTTTTGATCTAACACTTTGCAGTCTCTTTTCAAAGATCTTCAAGGTTGAGTGATCAAATTTTTAGTTGTTCTTGATGGCTACCAGTAAACCTTCATCTTCTTCAAAAGCAAAAGGCAAAATGAAGTATAAATATCAAGGTGTCTATCCGCTGACTGTAGTGGTCTCCAAGGTGGAAGAAATAAAAGACACAGAGGTTGGCCATCAAGACTTAGTTGATTTTGCAAAGCAAACAGAAATGAAACCTCTTCTTGATCCAATGAGAGCAATTGTACACAGTAACCTGCATTTGGTAGCTATGTTCCCTATAGCTGCACACAATATGGAGTTTTTTCTTCAAGTGGCATCTCACTACATCAAATAAAGTAGAAGTGTGATCGATTCTTTTGGGCACGAGATTCTAAGACTCGACCCTAATTTCTTTGAAATTGTGTTTAAGGTTCCTCAAATGGAAAAATACATTGATATCTCTATACAAAAAGCACAAAAAGTCTTTGATGCTGATCCCAACAAGGCTAAAAACCTCATAAATGCCCAATGGTTGAAGAATCCTAGACAATCTATTTCCAGATGGCCAAAGGACTCCTGCGAAGTGATTTCAAAGATGACGTCAAAGATATGATCACATTTTTAAGTAGAGTAAAAGGCTTGCTAGAATCGTCCACTTTTCATGATTGGATGTATGAATACATTAGGATTATAAGAAGAAAAAAGGTGCACATTGACTGGGGCAAATAGATTAGTGATGAAATACATGAGTAGCTGATCAATGCTCCTTCCACATTGAAATTCTATATGACTTCTTACCTGGTGTACGTAGCAACTGTAATGAGACAATTCCTAGGTCTATCTACAAAAGGGAATCAGATGGTGGTACCTGTGTACATATTTTTCTATCAACTAGAGCTGAAGGAAATCTTTCATCACTTCAAGCGTGTCACAGATGCTTTCTTCACACCTTTTCTTTCCAATTTTGATCTAGCTCTCGAAAGGAGGAGGGTATCTGATGAGGCTTATAAGGTGGTAAGTAAAGTTTGATGCCTATTTCTTCAATTCCCAACGTTTACTTATTTCAGAGTAGGGTGCTACACTGGTTGTCCTTACATGTTGCCATGTTATCCTTCAGATAAGTGGGTTCTCATGGAGACATGCAGATAGCTGATTTAGTGCAAAAAGAATGAAGAAGTAACCACAAGCATGGATTCAAGTTCCCACTGACCATTGGCAGATATACTGTCCCAACTATTAAAAAGGCCAAGTCTATTTATGCTGAAATGTAGATCATGACAATCAAGACCTACAGGTATAGGTTTGATTTTGATTACCGAGATTTCAGAAAAAGATTACAAAAGGGTCATCATCACAAGTACCGTTTTGAAGACATATGGGCTAATTGTAGAGATTAAGAAGCCATTCACAAAAATGGATTATTGTAGGTTGACTGTTCAGCAGATTAGAGACCTTGATATTGCTGACCTACCAAAGGATTTTCCAGATCCTGGTGATATCATGAATGCGGTCTATGATGAGCAAGGAGTTGCTAAAAGGTCATTGGCTGCAATTCAATGGTCTAGGAAAGAAATTACCAGCATGAGAGAGAGATTAAAGCCAATCCTGGCCAACACTGCAGAATGGTTGCATAAGTATGGTTATGAAATGAAAATTTTCAGAATGGATTTGGAAGGAGAAGAATCTAAAGCAGAAGCTCGCCAACAGTAAGAACTCCGCGTGAAAAATAAATCAGCGGTTGTTTCCACTTCTTCACGAAGAGGTCCCAGGATCAAGTTTACTGTTGGCAAGAAAAATACCCAGTCTATCCCAGAAGGAGAAACTGTAGAATTTGATCCATCTCGCTCTAAAGGTAAAAAGTATATTCCAGAGGAGATAGATTCTAATGAAGAAGGAACTTCAAGTGATCAATCCACTGAAGATGAAGACTCAGAAGAAGCAAACTCTGATGCAGAAGAGGTTTCTGAAAGTAGGCAAGAGTCTGAAGAAGATTTTGAAGAAGAATCTGAAGGTGATTTGAAGGTGAACCAGAATCGGAGAGACAAGAGGGTGATCAACAGGAACCCGGGCATGATCAAGAAAGAACTACTTCTCCTCCTGAGAATGTAGTTGAGGAAATTCCTAGAACGTCATCGCCTGTGATTTCCAATGTTCCTAATACCCCTCCAAGTTCAAGAACTCTTCCACCTCTTCTTCCCTCATCACCTATTCCTACCACATGCATTTTTGTAGTTGAGATATCCACTATTCCTACAACATCAACCCCACTTGATACTCCCTCAGTGACAAGCATTCATACGGTTGATATACTTTCAAGTCCTCGATCATCCATTCCTATCCTGTCTTCACCAACATATGATATCACTTCTGAAAATGAATTTAATCATTTCATGAATGAGTCAATGCGTGATCAGCTCAATGTGCAATCTACAGGAGCAATGATGATAGACACTTCTCCTATTGTCACAATATCCATGGTAACTTCAGATGTGACAATAACTTTAGAATAAATTATGACAACTGAGTTGACAGTGAATCCAGAAGTTCACACCTCCTTTCTTCCCCCTTGGCTGATATCTCAAGTGTCAAAGTGGAAGAAGCAAATGATCTCGCCAGAGGAGCTTGACCTCGAAGAGATAGTCCCTCCAAAGGCTAAAGGGAAGAAGAAGGAAAAATTATACTCAAGGCTGAACATTGATAATTCTAGCCACAAGTATGCAAAGATTTGCATACCACTGCATGAAGAAGGTGATGTCAATATGGAAGACTACACAGTGACAAAAGTCCAGCTTGGCAAGGTTACCAATGAAAGTGCAAAGGCTGATGCGCAAGTGACATTGGATATCTTGGCTGAAAGACTGGATAAAATGAAGCAAGCTCACAATATGTACAAGCAGAGGGTAGAGCATTATGCCACTGTTGTAAAGAGACTTGCAGGATCTCCAACTAATGCACAACCGCTGACTGTGGTAAGTCTTGAAGACCCAGCTGTCAAGAAAGCTGAGAAGTTTGCCTCCAAAGGCAGAGTGTTGTATGATTTTGTTGAGATCATAGAACATAGATCTCAGATCATAATTGTTGCGAATGAGAAAACTACCTTGTTGGCCAAGCTCACCACAGAACTTGATAAAGAAAAAAGTGTACTTTCGCAGGAGCGTAGAGATATCAAAAAATGCATGTTGTCATGGTCAGAGATGAAGCAGGTAAAGCTCAGTAAACTGGTGGAAGTCAGGGTAATTCCTGACAAAGAAAAGTTCATTGAAGTAAGAGAATCATTGAAACATCGAATTCAAGTAATTCAATCTCTTATGGAAGATCTCCACCAAGTGCAGGAAGATGTCGAAGGACATCGTGTTATTCTTGAGAAAGGTATGAAATATTTTCCTGGTCAACTTCTTGAGGAGAATCGTATCTTCCTGCCGGCCATAGAAATATCTCAGATCTTCAAAGAAGCCATCATGAAATTGATTCACAGTTCAAACTTTTCAGAAGCCTCACTAAACGTCATTTGTGATACAAGGCTCACATTGGATAAACTAAAAACGCATCTTGACAGGTGCAAGAAGGTTCACTCATCTTCCATGAGATCAATCACGAGAATTCACACCATTGTGGATTACATTGTTGGTCCGTATGAGAAGTTCATGCAAGAGACCAGGAAGAAATATGAAGACTTTCGTGCCCAAATCAAGGAAACATGAAGAAGCTTTCTGATCTCTAGTGTTAGACATTTCTAGTGCATCCCTTTATGCATCTTGTAAATATTTCCTGACATCTTATATGTATTTTTGTAAATTGTAATTACACCAAGCTCGAAGATGTAATCTTTTGAAAACAAATTACACTTTGACTTTGGTCAAAGTTAGGTGAGATCTCCTAAAATCGCTCACCTAACTTTCCTTGATTTCCTTAATTAGATTCCTAATTTTTCTCATCTCTCTTTCTATATAATGTGAGGGATTTCTATTGCAAATTTCATCCTTTAGTATTTTGCAACGAAGTGCTGCCCTTTTTGAAGTAGAATTGTGAAACTTTGTGTTCATACTTTGTGAATGAAATTTGATCAATAAAGAAGAGGATTGCAAACCAGACTTTGTGTTGGATTCAATACTTTTATGAAATGATCTTATTTGGTGGTGATTAGCTTATGGAATCTAAAGGACTCTAAGTAATTTATGAAAACTTTGTGTTAGATCCATTATTTAGATTTTCAGTTGTGTTTTTTTTATCTTTTGGTTGAATGATCTACAAGACTTTGTGTTTGTAATTATTCACGCTCTTTGGATACTATTGTTGAATGATCTACAAGACTTTGTGCTTGTAATTGTTTATGCTTTTTGATAATTTGGTAGGATGATCTACAATACTTTGTGCTTGTAATTGTTCATGATGTTCAAGGAATTGCTGCGTCTAAGAAGACTTTTTGCTTCTAACGTGACCAACGACACTCTTTTCATAGATCCACCATTGAAAAAGGTACGGAACGACTTTGTGCCTTCGTGAGCTTTCCCTTTTACTTTATTTGTTTATTGTTAATTACTTTTGGTATCTCTACGCTTTGCTTTGACAAGATAGAGGTATTGGTATTACTACTAGTTGATCGTTTAAAGTTATTAAGAATTGAGAACTTCCAACAGTGAGGCATTGTAAACATATTCTCTGAAAAAAGAGAGAAGGATGAATGTAACACACCCCCCCACTTCGTAAGTATTGTGTACATTTTGTAATTACTTGTTTGTTTTGCTATCACTTCTATCAGAAGTAAGAAGGGCACCTCCCCTTTCCGAGAGGAGAGATTTACATCTCACATAGCTGTGGCTGAAGTCCTAGTTGTGTAATCTATCAAAAAGTTGATTACATAATTTTCACCCAACAGTTTTTTGGTGACTCCGTTGGGGAACAACATATGCAATCTAAGCCTCATGCTTTCGATTGAAGTAGATAAGTTTCCTCTTTCTTGTTCTTTTGTATATTGTTAACTTTATAACATCCATCGTATTCAAATCTACATTCTAGCGAACTAGATATATACACGAGGATTAAGGGCTCAAGGAGTAGTAGATCCACTTTTTGAAGAGTTGTTGCAACGCAATTTTCCATTTACTCTTCCACGAGTAAGGTCACCACTGCAATGTTCTATAAGCTACCCTCCATGTAGCCAAAGATCTCTCCCAAGTGTTTGGTATTTTTACCATAGACGTCCTGTTCAGGTACCTGTTGTGCAACTAGTCATGGCCGCACCACCTACAGGACCATGGGGAAATGCTTTTGGTCCCCTTTGTTTGGCTATACCTTTGCATGAACTGCTATGTGTATCCAGGAAGCATCTCCTGAAGTTTCAAGGTGATGGAAAACATCACCCTAATGAGCACATATCCACATTCTACATCATTTGTGGCGTTCTTGGCATTGAACATGAAGATGTTTCTATAAGATTGTTCATTGAATCCCTTCAAGGGGTGGCGGTCGAATGGTTCTTCACCCTTCCTAATGCCTCTGTCACCAATTGGGCCACTCTTCGCACTAAATTTGAAGAAAGATTTAAGCCTGCTGAAGATTCACATGCTCTATTGGCGCAGCTCACCACCATGCGTAAAGAAGCTCACGAGCCTATGCGCGAGTTTGTGGCAAAATTCAATAAATTGGTGACATGGATCCCAAATCATGCAAGACCAATGGATCATAACCTAAAGTGATTCTTCATCAACACATAGTTACCCAAGGTGAGTTTCTACTTGCGTAGGGAAAATCTGGTTAATGTTGAAGCGGCCTAGCAATTGGCTACCAGTCTAGAGGACGACATGATCCTTGCTAGAGAAATCAGGATGGGAACTAATGGAAATAAAAGGATACAAGCTTCAGGTTCTTTGGCATCTAACGTTAGCACTCCCAATGCCAGTTCAAATTTCATGGATCCCATGGTCCAAAGGCTGGAAAATGAATTTTTGTCTCTCAAGAAACAAGTTTCAAGCAATAACAATAGTAGCAATTACAAGGACGTCCCTAGGAGGACTTTCCCTAATTATGTTGGCAACAAAAATCAAAACCGTCTCCCATCACCCCCAGGAAGGCTTGCTCTGGAAGCCCCACCCACTAACAATGTTGCAGGATACTATGAGACTGAACAAGATGATTATGTGCAGCCTAAATACCCTGAAGAAGAAAATGTCGATCTCTTCCAAGAAGAAGAAACTGAATTGACTGGCGACTCCAAGATTAGCTATTTGCAGATGGCGGAAGAAGAAGAAGAAGACAACTTGGTAACTGATACTTACGCTATTTTTATGCGGCATCAACAAAATCAGCTTGATAAAGCCCAAGCTGTTGTTGTCCCTAAAAAAGAGAATCCGCCGATAACGATCGCAAAAAGAGGATCTCCCCTCCCTTGGCAACCAAAGAAAGCAGCAAATTCACAAGTGTACCTCACTCTCCTTCGTCAACTCTCGTTATTCCTAAAGCTAGTCCTCTCGTTCCAAAGACCAGTGTACCTTTTGTAAAACCAATCAGTGAAGTTATGACTTCCAACCTACAAATTTATTTCTAGTATTTTGACATTATTGACCATGCCAAGAAAACCAAGGTTCAAATGTCTGAGGTTGAATACCTCAAAGCCAACCCCGACCAATTTGATAGGCTTGTCAAGTTCGTGAATGATGAAAGAATTTCTCCAAGTCAGGATACACCTCCCGACATCCCTGTTACTCCTAAACCCAAGATATCATAGAGTAACCTTGTATCTAATCCTCCAACCACCTCCGGAAGCATTGATCCATTTTTCATCTCCCTACTTGTAAATGGTTTCAAGCTAAGTAACTGTGTCATAGAATCTGGTGCATTCGACAATGTGATGCCCACCAAGGTAGCTACTGCTTTGGACCTCAAGATGACCAAAACTTTCAGCCGTTGTTTTTCCATGGAGAATAAACAAGTGCCATTAATCGGTTAGATCAAAGATGTGCAATACACATTCACCGCATACCCGAAGAAGAAAATAAAAATGACGGTCCTTGTGGCCGATGTACCATCTTCCTACGGAATCCTCCTCGGACGCAATTTTTGCAAAGATGTTGGAGGAGAACTAAGTATGGATATGTCTGAAGCAAGAATACCAGTAAAAGGTGTGATGCAAAAGTTGATCCCTAAAAAAGAGTCAAAGTTTTCAGTTGCCAAATCAGATGATCCCAGAGCTCAGATTTTGTTTGAATCCTCAGGCGTGGGAACTTACTATCTACAGACGAATGAGGTAGGTGAATCCTCGACTCAAAATGAGTTAGAAAATGATGATATTTCTTCCACTTCAAATGAGATGTCATCAAGTGATTTTTCTATCTCCGACCATGAATCTTCGTCCGATGATGAAGCTTTGGACTTCAACACAATTAGCATTGGTGATTCCAATGGTGTTTGGTTGCTCAAATTTGATGGTAGCTGCTCTTTGACCGGCTCTAGAGTAGGAATGGTTTTTATTTCACCAACAGGAAATTTTTTCCCTTTCTCCTTCAAGTTGCAGTTTGATAACACCAATAACACCGCCGAGTATGAAGCCCTGTTGTTGGGAATGCAAGTTGCGCTGAAGAAAGGTATCAAAAATCTTCATGCACAAGGTGATGTCGAGTTGATAGTATGTCAAGTGAGAAATCTCTATCAGACAAATAATGATAGACTCAGGCATTATCATAATCTAGTGAGGGATTTCGTTGAGGAATTTGAAGCTTTTGATATCTCTATTGTTCCCAGATAATACAATACTAGATCTGATTCCCTCGCAATCTCTGCCATTCTCTTGGTGCCACACAAAGACTTTCAAGGTTCTACCTACACCATAGAGTTGTTTTTCTACCCAAGTGTCCTTGACAATTCAGAGAACTGGCCGATTTTCAATGATGATCATCAAATCATCGCCTTTCTTGAGAAAGCAGAGAATTTTGATGAGTTGTATTTTGAGGGCAGCAATTCTCCACCTCAAGAATCTGTGTCTAATATAGATCCTGTTATGGGTGATGAATATTTGCAACTCAAAGGGAATAAGATTCCCAAAGGATTGGTATCCTTGGAAAAGCTTTTTGACAAGCATGATCGCCATGTGAAAAAGCAACTCTCAGATTCTGACTCATCTAATGAAGTGGAACAGATAAATTTAGGAACTGAAGCTAACCCTAAGATGGTGAACATTGGCAAATGTTGCAAGGCCGAAGAAAGAAGACAGTTTTCTCAGCTACTACAAGAGTATATTGATGTCTTGGCATATTCATACGAAGATCTAAAATCATTTCAGCCTAAAGAAGTACAACATGATATTCCTCTCAAGGTTTGAGCTTTTCCTTACAAACAAAAGTAGAGGTAGTACAATCCCAAGATCTCTGGAACAATTTTGGTGGAAGTTCAAAAGATGTTGAATGCATGGATAATATTCCCTATCCATCATTCAACATGGATAGCCAATATCGTCCCCGTTCGTAAGAATGGTGAAATCTACATTTGTGAAGATTTTAGAAATCTAAACCAATTGTCTCTCAAAGACAATTACCCACTTCCAGTGATGGATCAAGTTCTACAAAATGTAACTGGATCTGAGATGCTCTCCATGCTAGACGGATTTTTGGGCTATAATCAAATTGAAGCTAATTCAAGTGATCAACACAAAACCGCTTTCACAATGCCATGGGGAACCTTTGCATATCCTAGGATGTCGTTTGGTTTGATCAACACTGGCGCTACATTCCAACGTGCCATGGATCTCACTTTCTGCAATGTGATGGGCAAGTTCATTGTGGTGTATCTTGACAATCTCACAGTTTTCTCTAAGAAACGTCATGAGCATTTCTACCACTTGAGGCAAACTCTTGAGAGATGTTGTCAACACAGTATTTCCCTAAATCCCAAAAAGTCAACTTTTGGGGTGACAGAAGGTAAACTTCTTGGTCACATTGTATCTACAGAGGGAATCAAGATTGACTTGGAAAAATTCAATGGAATTAAATCTCTCACTTTGCCGTCGAGCAAGAAAGTTGTTCATTCTTTCTTCGGCAAGGTAAACTTCTTAAGGAGGTTTCTTCTAGAATTTGCTGAAAAGACACATCATATTGTGAATATGAAGAAGGGTAATGCCACATTCCATTAGACGGTAGAAGGAAAAGCAGCATTCGATGATATTAAGGAGGCCATTGCTCATGCGCCTGTGTTGTTCTACCCCAACTACACCAAAGATTTTGTTATGTACAGTTATGCTTCCGAGAATACACTATCAGCAATTCTGGTACAAGAAAACGATGAAGGCTTTGAATCCCCCATTGCATTCATGAGCTTCCCCCTGAAGAATTATGAATTGAAATATTCTCAAATGGAGAAGCATGCTTTCATAGTTGTAAAGGTTGTCAAGCATTTCCAATTCTAGATTCTAAGTAGCCATGTGAAGGTTCTTGTCCTAGATTCGACTGTTAAGTCTATCCTAACACACCAGGAATTTGGAACAAAAAGAGGCAAATGGATTTACAAGATTCAAGAGTATGATCTGGAAATTAAACCCACTAAGTTGATATGTGGATGTGGACTTTGTCAGCTTATTGCCGAAAATAATCTAGATAAAGAAATTTCAGAGGATGAAGAAGTTTCAGACGAGGAAGAGGTTGATCCGAGTACACTTCCAATGGTACTATTTGTTAGCACCACTGATGAATGGTATTCCAACATTGCTCACTTCCTCACATATGGAGAATTCCCAAATCACTTGACTCCAAAAGAAAAAAGAACCATCAAGCTGAAATCAGCTAATTTTGTCTTATGGGACAACGGCTTGTATAAGCGTGCAATGGATGGGACTTTTCTCAGATGCGTTGATAAGGAACAATAGAAAAAGTTGTTGAAATCTTATCATGATTTGGCATGTGGTGGACATTTCTTAGCCCCAATAACCGCTCACAAAATCCTGAGAGCGAAGTATTGCTGGCCCACACTTTTTCAGGACATGTACTCTTGGGTGCGTAAGTGTGAATTGTGCAAACAATTTCTCGGCCGACCCAGGTTGGCATCTTTGCCATTAAAACTGGTTGTGATCGAAGAACCTTTCCAGCAATGGGGCATCGACTTCATAGGTGCAGTTAATCCATCATCAAGTGCTGGACATATCTATGTTTTGACTGCTACTGACTATTTTACCAAATGGGTGGAAGCGATACCTACCAAGCGTGCTACTTCAGAAGTAGTGTGCAGTTTCTTAAAAGAAAGCATTATTTCCAGGTTCGGTGTGCCGAACAAGATTGTTGCTGACAATGCTTCCACCTTCTCATCAAATGAGATTACTGAGTTTTGTTTTGAACACGGCATAGCTTTGTCACATTCTTCCGACTATTATCCACAAGGCAATGGTCAGACAGAATCTAGCAACAAGAATCTAGTGACTATCATCCGCAAGCTGGTGGATGAGAATCAACGTTTGTGGCACAAGGCTTTGTTCAACACTTTGTGGGTAGATAAGATAACTCTGAAGCGAGCAATCGGCATGTCTCCTTTTCAACTCTTGTACGGATTGAATGCTGATATTCCTATAACTTTGGAACTACCAGCCCTCAAACTGGCTAAGGCCATTGAGGATGAGACGTTTGATAACTCTGTTGATAAGCGCATCATGTATCTCTCTGAACTGCAAGAGAACTGGGTTCAAGTGGCTGACTGCATCGCGCAACACCAGGACCAAGTGAAGAATCTTTTTGACAAAAAATCCAAGTCTCAGGAATTTCAAATTGGTGACCTCATTCTCCTATGGGACAAACGAAGAGAACCAAAACGTATGCATGGGAAATTTGACTCACTATGGACAGGACCTTTCCAAATACATCAGTTGCACGGTGAGAACAGTTTCTTATTGGCATACAGAGATGGAACACCATTTTCCCTTCCTCACAGTGGGAAACATCTCAAGCACTTTACACAATAAAGCAATTGGCGTTGGTATGTAAATACTTTTTATTTTTAAAGTCCTTTTCAGTCTTTATGTTTTAAGTTTTGTCATCGTCGCCTGACTCTAAGCCCAATGGATGGATAAAGGCACTTGAATTCCGGAATTCTTCTCCCTTCATTCGATTTAAAGAATGGTTAAAGGAAGATCCCCAGCAGGAGCCGGCTGTTATCACAGAATCTAGCAGCACTCATTCCATGGATAACCCCCCTACGAAACTTGTCTGTTTCCTAGGATTCGTGAAGTTCAAGCATGCAAATGAAGTGATTTTCAAATCACCTCGAAATGCGTTCCAAGTTTCAAACATTTATTTTGAAAGTTTCCCTATGTTCGCCTCGCGAAAACCTTGAAAACGATCCCCTTTGCAAAGTCTCACTATTTGTACTTAGTTAATTGTGAAAAATGCAGTTGCACTGAAAAAGTGAGCTCCTGCTCACAAGCCAAAAATTGGCTAAGTATGAAAAGTGCAGGGGCACTGATTTTCAGTGCCCCTGCATGAAAGTGAAATCTTTAAAACTGTAATAGCGCTAAAAAAGTGCGCTATTACACTTTTTACCCACACTTAGTCTTTTTCTAGCCCTGGCGCATTTCTTCATGTTTTTCACATTTTTCGTTCATCGTGCCACTTTTTGTGCCTAAATTTATTGCTTGACTTGAGTTAGGTTTTTGAGTTACCATTTACTTAAAAGTGTTCTATTGTTCCTTTTTCATTGTTTATGATCTTCAACTGTATTCCTTCTTGCTGGGAGAAATCATCTCAAGCTACAAAACACATTTTGGAGAAATCTGAGGTTCCTCTCATTCGAATTTTGTGCTTTCTCCTGGTAAGTTGTTCTTCTTACTATTCTCTCCATTTCTCCTCATTTTTTTGTGCATGACTTAGAGGTTTACATATGCATTTTTATTAATCTTTTTTTTCCTTCTCCCACACGTTTTCTTTTTCTCCATTCGTGTTTCTTGGTCTTGCGCATTTTTTCCATGCTTCTTCTTCATGGCATTTTTGTATGGCATCCTCCTCTTACTCATGCTTTTTTCTATACGCCCTCACGCCATGGAACTCTTATGACTTGTTTTGGTGTGACTTTCTTCTCCCACGCATTCTTCTTTCTATTCTTTCAAAATCCAACATTTTTTGTTTTAGTGTCTTCCCACGTCGCCCTTTCAACAATGATTTGGTGTGAACATTGAAGAAATTCACGTTCTGTGAGTAGAATTTCTTGGTTCTTATGCTAATTTACAATGGCAGTGAAATAAACTTCAAGTGCAACTCCATACACAGAAACAAGACTTGTCTTGAACGTTCCCATGCTTCAAAATTGTCAAAGCGCCGTTTTCAAACATCATTGCATTTGTTTCCAGAATGATATCTCAAATGCAGAGGTGCTGAAAAAGTGTACCCTAGCATTTTGATATCTTTTCTAACGCTGAAAAAGTGCGCACTTACACTTTTCACAATTTTTCCCAGAAGTACTTCAAACCTGCTCATTCCAGTTCTGAACCTCGCTCCTTCCATTTTGTGCATCATTTTGCATGCCTTGTCATCCACTCCATGCTTGCTCATCATCATTGCTTGTTTCACACATCCCCATGCTATCTAACAACTAATGTTTGTTTTGATCCAACACTTTGTAGTCTCTTTTCAAAGATCTTCAAGGTTGAGTGATCAAATTTTCAGTTGTTCTTGATGACTGCCAGTAAACCTTTGTCTTCTTCAAAAGCAAAAGGCAAAATGAAGTATAAATATCAAGGTGTCTATCCACTGACTGTAGTGGTCTCCAAGGTGGAAGAAATAAAAGACACAGAGGTTGGCCATCAAGACTTAGTTGATTTTGCAAAGCAAACCGAAATGAAAACTCTTCCTAATCCAATGAGAGCAATTGTACACAGTAACCTGCATTTGGTAGCTATGTTCCCTATAGCTACACAAATTACAGAGTTTGTTCTTCAAGTGGCATCTCACTACATCGGAGAAAGTAGAACTGTGATAGATTCTTTTGGGCACGAGATTCTAAGACTCAACCCTGATTTCTTTGACATTGTCTTTAAGGTTCCTCAAATGGAAAAATACATTGATATCTCTATACAAAAAGCACAAGAAGTCTTTGATGCTGATCCCAACAAGGCTAAAAACTTGATAAATGCCCAATGGTTGAAGAAGCCCAGACAATCTATTTCTAGATGGCCAAAGGGACTCCTGCGAAGTGATTTCAAAGATGACGTCAAAGATATAATTACATTTTTATGCAGAGTAAAAGGCTTGCCATAATCATCCACTTTTCATGATTCGATGTATGAATACATCAGGATTATAAGAAGATAAAAGGTGCACATTGACTGGGGCAAACATATCAGTGATGAAATACATGAGCAACTAATCAATGCTCCTTCCACATTGAAATTCTATATGACTTCTTACCTAGTGTATGCAGCAGCTATAATGAGACAATTCCTAGCTCTATCTACAAAAGGGAATCAGATGATGGTACCTATGTACAGATTTTTCTATTAACTAGAGCTGAAGGAAAGATTTCATCACTTCAGGCGGGTCACAGATGCTTTCTTCGCACCTTTTCTTTCCAGTTTTGATGTAGCTCTTGAAAAGAGGAGGGTATCTGATGAGGCTTATAAGGTGGTAAGTAAAGTTGGATGCCTATTTCTTCAATTCCCAACATTTACCTATTTGAGAGTAGGGTGCTACACTGGCTATCCTTACATGCTACCACGTTATCCTTCGGATAAGTGGGTTCTCATGGAGACATGTAAATAGTTGATTTCAGTACGAAAAGAATGAAGAAGTAACCACAAGCATGGATTCAAGTTCCCATTAACCATTGGCATATTTACTGTCCCAACCGTACAAAAAGCCAAGTCTGTTTATGCTGAAATGCAGATCATTACAATCAAGACCTACAAGTATAGGTTTGATTTTAATTATCGAGATGTCAGAAAAAAATTACAAAAGGGTCATCACCACAAGTACCGTTTTGAAGAAATATGGGCTGATTGCAGAGATGAAGAAGCCATTCACAAAATGGATTATTGTAGGTTGACTATTCACCAAATCAGAGACCTTGATATTGCTGACCTACCAGAGGATTTTGCAGATCTTGGCGATATCATGAATGCAGTCTATGATGAGCAAGGAGTTGCTAAAAGGCCGTTGCCTACAATTCAATGGTCTAGGAAAGAAATTACCAGCATGAAAGAGAGATTGAAGCCAATCTTGGACAACACTGTAGAATGGTTGCATAAGTATGGTTATGAAATGAAAAGTTTCATAATAGATTCGGAAGGAGAAGAATCTGAAGCAAAAGCTCACCAACAGTAAGAACTCCGCATGAAAAATAAATCAGTGGTTGTTCCCCCTTCTTCACGAAGAGGTCCCAGGATCAAGTTTACTGTTGGCAAGAAAGATACCCAATCTGTCCCAGAAGGAGAAACCGTGGAATCTGATCCATCTCGCTCTAAAGGTAAAAAGTCTATTCTAGAGGAGATAGATTCTAATGAAGAAGGAACTTCAAGTGATCAATCCGCTAAAGATGAAGACTCGGTAGAAGCAGACTCTAATGCAGAAGAGGTTTCTAAAAGCGGGCAAGAGTCTGAAGAAGAATCTGAAGGTGATTTTGAAAGTGAACCAGAATCAGAGAGACAAGAGGGTGATCAACAGGAACCCGGGCATGATCAAGAAAGAACTACTTCTCCTGAGAATATAGTTGAGGAAATTCCTAGAATGTCATCGCTTGTGATTTCCAATGTTCCTCATACCCCTCCAAGTTCAAGAACTCTTCCACCTCCTATTCCCTCGTCACCTATTCCTACCACATGCATTCCTACAGTTGACATATCCACTATTCCTACAGCATCAACCCCACTTGATACTCCCTCAATGACAAGTATTCATATGGTTGATATATTGTCAAGTCCTTGATCATCCATTCCTAGCATGTCTTCACCAACGTATGATATCACTTCTGAAAATGAATTCAATCGTTTCATGAATGAGTCAATGCATGATCAGCTCAATGTGCAATGTACAGGAGCAATTATGACAGACACTTCTCCTATTGTCACAATACCCATAGTAACTTTAGATGTGACAATAACTTCAGAAGTAATGATGACAGTGAATCCAGAAGTTCACACCTCCTTTCTTCCCCCTTGGCTGATATCTCAAGTGTCAAAGCGGAAGAATCAAATGATCTCTCCAGAGGAGCTTGACCTCGTAGAGATAGTCCCTCCAAAGGCTAAAGGGAAGAAGAAGGCAAAAGTATACTCAAGGTTGAACGTTGATAAGTCTGGCCACAAGTATGCAAAGATTTGCATACCACCACATGAAGAAGGTGATGTCAATATGGAAGACTACACAGTGACAAAAGTCCAGCTTGGCAAGGTTACCAATGAAAGTGCAAAGGCTGATGCGCAAGTGATATTGGATATCTTGGCTAGAAGACTGGATAAAATGGAGCAAGCTCGCAATATGTACAAGTAGAGGGCAGAGCATTATGCCACTGTTGTAAAGAGACTTGCAGGATCTCCAACTAATGCACAACCACTGACAGTGGTAAGTCTTGAAGACCCAGCTGTCAAGAAAGCTGATAAGTTCACCTCTAAAGGCAGAGTGTTGTATGATTTTGTTGAGAAGATCATAGAACACGGATCTCAGATCGTAATTGTTGCAGACGAGAAAACTACCTTGTTGGCCAAGCTCCCCACAGAGCTTGATAAAGAAAAAAGTGTACTTTCCTAGGAGCGCAGAGATATGGAAAAATGCATGTTGTCATGGTCAAAGATGAAGCAGGTAAAGCTCAGTAAACTGGTGGAAGTCGGGGTAATTCCTAACAAATAAAAGTTCATTGAAGTAAGAGAATCATTGAAACATTGAATTCAAGTAATTCAATCTCTTACGAAAGATGTCGAAGGACATCGTGTTATTCTTGAGAAAGGTATAAAAGAGTTTCCTGGTCAACTTCTTGAGGAGAATCGTATCTTCCTACCGGCCACAGAAATATCTCAAATCTTCAAAGAAGCCATTATGAAATTGATTGACAGTTCAGACTTTTCAGAAGCCTCACTGAACGTCATTTGTGATACAAGGCTCACATTGGTTAACCTGAAAATGCATCTTGACAGGTGCAAGAAGGTTCGCTCATCTGCCATGAGATCGATCACGAGAATTCACACCATTGTGGATTACACCATTGGTCCAGATGAGAAGTTCATGCAAGAGACCAGGAAGAAATATGAAGACTTTCATGCCCAAAGCAAGGAAACAACAAGAAGCTTTCTGATCTCTAGTGTTAGACATTTTTGGTGCATCCCTTTATGCATCTTGTAAATATTTCCTGACATCTTATATGTCTTTTTGTAAATTGTAATTACACCAAGCTCGAAGATATAATCTTTTGAAAAAAAATTATACCTTGACTTTGGTCAAAGTTAGGTGAGATCTCCTAAAATCTCTCACCTAACTTTCCTTGATTTCCTCAATTAGATTCCTAATTTTTCTCTTCCCTCTTTCTATATAATGTGAGGGATTTCTATTGCAAATTTCATCCTTTAGTATTTTGCAACGAAGTGCTGCCCTTTTTGAAGTAGAATTGTGAAACTTTGCATTCATACTTTGTGAATGAAATTTGATCAATAAAGAAGAGGATTGCAAACCAGACTTTGTGTTGCATTCGATAATCTTATGAATTGATCTTATTTGGTGGTGATTAGCTTATGGAATCTAAAGGACTCTAAGTAATTTATGTAAACTTTGTGTTACATCCATTATTTAGATTTTCATTTGTGTTTTGTTTATCTTTCGGTTGAATGATCTACAAGACTTTGTGCTTGTAATTATTCACGCTCTTTGGATACTATTGTTGAATGATCTACAAGACTTTGTGGTTGTAATTGTTCATGCTTTTTGATAATTTGGTTGGATGATCTAAAAGACTTTGCGCTTGTAATTGTTCATGTTGTTCGAGGAATTGTTGCATCTAAGAAGACTTTGTGCTTCTAACGTGACAAACGACACTCTTTTCACAGATCCACCATTGAAAAATCTACAGAACAAATTTGTGCCTTCGTGAGCTTTCCCTTTTACTTTATTTGTTTATTGTTAATTACTTCTATTATCTCTACGCTTTGCTTTGACAAGATTGAGGTATTGGTATTATTGCTAGTTGATCATTTAAAGTTATTAAGAATTGAGAACTTCCAACAGTGAAGCATTGTAAACTTCTTCTCTTAAAAAAGAGAGAAGGATGAATGTAACACACCCCCCCCACTTGATAAGTATTGTGTACATTTTGTAATTACTCTTTTGTTTTACTATCACTTCTTTTAGTAGTAAGCATGGTACCTCCCCTTTCCGAGAGGAGAGATTTACATCTCACATAGTTGTGGTTGAAGTCCTAGTTGTGTAATCTATCGAAAAGCTGATTACATAATTTTCACCCAACATAATTGAATTTGAGTATAAGACATTAAGAACAACAATAGATCTAGAAATGGATCTAACAATAGCTCAAAAGGAGAGTTTACACCATTTAAATGGACTAGTTGAAATCAAGATGGAGGCCATCCATCACACTGAGATAGTACAAAAGTAGAGGAAAAAGTGGCATTACCAATAAATCAAAATAAAGGAATTTAATGAAGGAGATTAGGCCTTATTATATGATTCAAGATACAAGGATTTCAAAGGAAAAATCCAATCCAGGTGGTTAGAACCTTGTGAGATCATCCAAGTCTTTCCTAATGGAGCACTACAATTACATATGATAGATGCAATGAGGTTCTCACTCCTGGTTAATGGACATCGATCGAAACTTTATAAGGAACCAGTACATAAGGAAGATTTTATTTTTCTCAATTTCAGCAGTATGCACCTTACAATGATCAAGATACATGTTCTGAAACACAAAGTAATTCCTTAGTAGTAGCAACTGTAGACACCTAAAAATGGTTTGGAGAATCTAATTAATTAAATACGACTTATTTGGTTAATTATTCCTAAATTCATCTACTTAGTAAATAAATAGAAATATTTATTTATATTAAGTTCACTATTAATTCTTCTATTTTATCATATTATTTTCCTCTTAATTAAATACTTTGTTTTATTTAATTATTATCATTATTATTTCTTCTATACTTTATCCATCAATTCTATCTTAAAATTAAATACTTTGTGTTGTTTAATTATCTCATCATGTTTCTTCTTAATTAAATAAAGATATCCTAAAATCTTTAAATTAATTATCGTATTTCTTCTATTTAATTTAATAAACAACTTCTATAGTTTGTTTTATTAAATTATTTATCTTTCTTTTTGCTAATTTAAATAAACCAAAAATATTTAAATAATGCATAAATCAAATCCCTCTATTCACTCACCAATAAAATTAGATTTTTTAAAATCTAATTAATGCAACTGTCATTCACGGGAAGTGCCTCAGGGACAAACCTATAGGCAATCCTCTCAATCTTCTGCCTCAAATCTTTCCTCTCATCTTGCCTGGTGTTTCCATGGGCAGGAACAATCCTCCATGATCAACTCCACCTCATCTCATACCATTCAAATCTCCAGATTGAATCTCAACCTCTATTGTGTTATCCCTGTGCAAATGTGTTGTCGGAAATCTATATATATAGCCTTCTGAAGCATCAAAATCATCGAAGAAGATCCGAAAATCATCATCCTTTATGCAAAATTACTCTACAGGAATTAGTACTCAAGCAACCAAGCAATCATTTAGCATTAGCATTTAAAGTATCAACATAGCATCATGGCATCAGTAGATTTCATATCACGGCAGCAGCATAGTTTCTTTTTACTGTAGCTTTCATCCATCAAGCTTCATTTACAGTAGCTTCATATCATCTAGAATTCATTAGAAATCATTACATTGTAGCATTTAACATCCATTCCATTCTCTAGATAGGCATTTTAAACAGTTACGGTGCTTACAAATCTGAGAGCTTCTGTAATTTGATAAATCTTTGGAGATAGGAGACAATGAGATGCTTTCAGGATTTTCTCTATTTAAATTAGTTTAATTGTTGATTAATCTTGATCTAATGTTTCATTAAGAGGTGTATTTAATTGTAGTTTGTTTACATTTTTCGTTTGGGCTCTAAAATTTGAACAAGTGGTTTCTATGTTTGAATGGTTGATAGGCATATGCTCTCCCCTTAACTGGGTGATCCAAAAAGCCAGAATCATCCTTTTTATGAATTCTTCAAAAGATTTATTACATCCTTTAGAAGGCCTGCCATAGTGGGAAAAAGTACTCACCCTACGGGAATGACCTAAGTGGGTTCAAACCAAAGCCAGGTTTTTCCACCCCACTATAAAATTTAAAGCAAATCTGGGGAAACCCACTTTTTCTGGAAGTTTGAAAGATAACCATCCCTAAAATATTTTTTCTAAAGGTTGGGAGGTCTCCTGGGGGAGTCTATTATTGCCGCTCTGAACATAAACCCTTTCTAAGAACCTAGTGTAGTATCCAGTTGATTCAGTAACCAGACATTGTAATACTCGCAGTGCAAGGGGAGGGAAGAATATGCCCCCAAGACACTCACCATATAATTGCCAAGGACTATTTGCTCAGGGGATCCAGTATCCACTTCCGTCACTCTGAGTATGCACCTGGAAAAGACAAAAACACAGGCGCCCTCTAGAGGGTGACATGGTTGTGTGAGTCGACATAATTTTAAGCTGTGGGTTGTTGAGTATAACGATGACCTTTTGACTATTAAGAGTGAGTCTTTCTGAAGTGTCTTCTTGTTATCAAACCAGTAAAAATAGGACCATGCATGGTTCTTTTGAACATACACTATCTGTTTAGATTACAACTCTTTAAAAAAATTGTCTTCATTTGAGTGTTGTGTATTCCAAAAATCATTAAAATTCAGATAAAAGATCATCCTGAAAAATACAAAATCATACATGATTAGAGATTGGAAAACCACTTAGTTTGTCAAAAAATATTTGGCCAAGAGAATTAGAAAACCCAAGAAAACACTTAGTTACAAGCATCTTTTGCAAAAATGACATTTCTTGTATCAGAATAGAAAGACATTGCTTCACCATAGAACATTCCTCCATAGGTTCCATGATTTCAATAGGGGTTACACTAATGATTATGTTGTAGAACCTTTGACTTCGCTAGCCTATATTCAAAGAAGAGCTCTTTCACAGGAATCTAACCATAACCAACGCATTCGTCAATCCTCCATTCCATGACCTGCCATAGAATACTCCACTAGACCAGATCAGTTCTTACGGTAGACGAAACTTTGAAAACTTTGTAGTTAAATGGAAAATATAGCGCTTCAAACCTCTATTTTAGCGCTTTCGGCCTTTGTTTTAGCGCTTTAACCCTCTGTTTTAGCACTTCAACAATATATTTTGGCGCTTCTGAACAATCTTATAGCGCTTCTGTCACAACATATCAAACCACCAGGAAATTCCAGTATCAAAATTTTAGCACTTTTACTCTCTATTTTAGCGCTTCCACAGAATAACATAGCGCATCTGATTTTTGTATTAGCGCTTTTACTCTTTGTTTTAGCACTTCCACAGAATAACATAGCGCATTGATTTTTGTATTAGTGCTTTTACTCTCTATTTTAGCGCTTCCACAAAATAACATAGTGCATCTAATTTTTGTATTAGCACTTTTACTCTCTGTTTTAGCACTTTGTTATTCAGAAAGAACTATCAGAACAACCATCAGATAGACCAACAGCAGAAACATAATATTTTATCAGTTAGAAAGATTTTACAGACTAGACAGTGTCCTAACATCATGAAACAAAGTAGGTTCTTACAAGTTAAAACTTTTTTACACGAAAGCCAAATCTTGCAAAATACAAAAGTGTCAAAATCATCAAAACAAATCTTGGATTTGTGAGCCAAAGTTTCATCATCATGATTTTTGACATCCTATTATCACGAGACAAAAAGACTCAGTAATCAAGAATTTTTAAGTTAGCCTCGTCAATAGAATATATCATTCTATTTTGGCTTCTTTTTGACACTAACACCACATAGAAGATCTAAGTTTAGTGAGGGAAAACAACAAAAACTTGTATGCCAATCTTAACAAGGTTGCAAAAGCAAAAAATCAGGGAAAAGGAAACCAAAAATCTAAACATGGCTGAAGAGAATCCTTTTTTTTATACCAACAAGATGAGAACAACGAAATAACACAAGAGGATATACAACACGCACAACAAGACCCAAATTTTCATAAATTTATGGAAGAGGTCTTAGAACAAGACATGGAGAAATACATCTTAATGTTAGCAGAGTTAGGTGCCAAACTTCTGAAAGATTTTGACATCAATCGGTTGAAGGAAACACCTAGAACTAATGAGATGGAACCAAATCATACTCAGGATACAAATCAAGTAGTAGCTTTAACAGCTCAAATGCAAATTCTACAGCAACAGATTCAAAACATGCAAACAGGAATGACAAAAACATATTTTTTAAAGGAAATTTGTCCTTACCCTTTTCATCCATGTGTGGATATGATACCCTTCCCAAGACATTGTGAGTTTCCTAAATATGAAAAATACAATGGAAAATCAAACCCAATTGACCATGTATGAGAATTTAGAACAATGAGCCTAGAATTTGCGCAAGAAGATACATACCTCATGAGGTTATTTCCTAGGAGTTTGGGAGTCCATTGCATGGAATGGCTCTCAAAATTGCAACCAGGGATAAGATCCTTTGAAGAATTGGTTAAAAAAATCATCTCTTAATTCTCTTTCAACATAACACATGACGTAACCATAAAGGATCTCTATAATCTAAAACAGAAAAATGGTGAGACATTTTTATCATTCTTACAATGATGGAGAAAGTTGTTTGCTAGGTATCCTCGATCTATACCTGAAGAGGAGAAGATTGAATTATTTATAGACAACTTAAATGATCAAATGAGTTATCAACTTGAACTACAATGTCCATCAACATTCAAAAAAGTAATTAAGAATGGGCTCAAAATTGAAGAAGCCCTAATCAAACGAGGAGTGATCAAGCACTATAGTGAAACATCCAACAATGTGAATCACTATGGAAACAACGACAAACCAAAATTTTGGCAGAAAAATAAAAATACTGGAAATAATGAACCTACAACTGACAATGTAAAACTAGTATTCAATTTGACAGCATCAACTGTCAAAGCAAACCAAAATAAAAACAACAACCAAGACATAATCCAAAACAACACCAACAAAGGAGAATCACAACCATCATACCAAAGGCAATCAAATCGACAAAAATTCACCCAATAAGGACAAACTTTAGAATCGGCAATGAAAGAACTCATTGCGAACAAACTTATCACTTTACCAAAAGCTCGAAACTAGGAGCCAAAGGTAAAACCATCATGGTGGAACGATGCAGATTATTGTAATTTCCATAAAAATAGAGGACATAATACAAACGACTGTATGCAACTAAAACACCTAATACAAGACTTGATCGAAGCCAAGAAGGTGTTTGTTGAAGGGCCTCAAACAAATAATGATCACAGTGCGTTTATCAATCCATTACCCAACTATGAAAAAGGAGAGCCTTCTTCTTCTAGTGGTAAGGGAAAAAGTATAAACTATGTCTATGACACCACCATTCTTTGCCTTTCCAAAGTAGAGAAAAATGACATTGACACTCAAAAGGGTAACAAAAATGACAATGACATTGAATCCCTGAATATGAGAACAAGCATTGGAACATTTGATAATCAAATCAATGTTTTAAAAATAAGGGAAACACAAGATCATCCACAAGTCAACATAATGACAAGAGGAAAATCTAGGGTAATATTGAAAGGAATTTCCTCCAAAAATAATGCTCCCCCATCACATCAATACAATATCATTGACCAATTACAAAAGATACCCACACAAATATCCATTTTA
Organism: Sequoia sempervirens; assembly: GCA_007258455.2. Taxonomy (NCBI): domain Eukaryota; kingdom Viridiplantae; phylum Streptophyta; class Pinopsida; order Cupressales; family Cupressaceae; genus Sequoia; species Sequoia sempervirens. The sequence goes on along the minus strand of VDFB02000015.1, from coordinate 484,603,224 downwards.
GAACTTCTCAAAATTTCACCATCACACAAGGAAGTTTTAGAACAAGCTCTCATTGCTACAACAGTACCTAATAATTTGGATGTTCATCCATTCCAAGCTATGGTGGGACATCTCACCACACCTCATTGTCTATCGTTCTCTGAACAAGATGATGTATCTATACATCACCCACACAATGAAGCCTTGCATATTGAAGTTATCATCGATAAACACCGTGTTAAGCATGTTCTAATAGATGGAGGAGCTGGTCTAAATATTTGTACCTTGAATCTAATTCATGCACTAGGCTATTCTGACAACGCCATTGACACCAAAAGAAAAATAACGATAAAGGCATATGATGAAGAGGAAAGGTCTTCCAAAGGACTTATCATACTTCCAATCCAGGTAGGACCGATTGTCAAAAACATTGTTTGTCAAGTGTTAGACAGAGATCTAACATACAACATACTATTGGGTCATCCATGGATCCATGACATGCAAGCGATACCTTCAACATACCATCAATGTCTAAAATTTCCAGTAAATGGACAGGAAGTCACCATATCAGTTGACAACAAAAATCCACAGATTTGTAGCATGTTGAAAGCAACTCAAGACACTATGATCCTCATAACCGAGAAGTCAATACTTCCAATTCATCTACTAAGGACAGCAACCCAATTTTATATCTAAATGGGTTGAGAAAAAGAATCTAGAGAAGGAAATAACTGTCATAGACACATCAAAAGCCAAAGGTTCTATCAATGAATTATCACAAAAAAATTTAGAAAAGGTTCAGATAAAGGAAGAGGGTGTTGGAGAAAATTCTCTTCAGCAATCTTTGTGCTTATCATAGTTACTCCCATCACTGAAAACATATGGACAGCCCATATTAAAATCTCCAAAATCATCACAACCCATCACAGCTCTAAATGAAAGGTTCATAAAAGAAGGTACACTCAAAGAGGAGTCCGAAGACATAGCCATTCTCAGTTGGCTATACAGAGACGAGGAAGCATCATCATTAGCAAGTGTCAACATCAAAACAGATCAATATGGAAAAGGGAAGGCTATTTTAGATAAAATGGGTTACAAAGGTCAAGGACCAATTGGAAAGAGAAAGGATGGTATTGTTGAACCCATTCAGCCTCTCACGTTACAACCAAAAGACAAAATAGGATTAGGCTACAAAACTAAGCAAAAAGATGAAGAGACCCAAAAAGCAGTAGGAAGGATACTACAAATGAGAGATGGCTCTGACACAGACTCAAATGAATATGAATGGGATCATCTATCGGCTACATCATATACTAATAAAGAGATTGATATTATCCAAACATATACACCCTTACAAGAGGAGGGACAAGGCTCAGGAATTAGAACATTTGTTATGGGATCAACAAATATTGGTAACTCAAGCGAGGACGATCAGACATCAAGTGAGTCAGAAAACTTGGAGGTGAGTACCATCATAAACCTTGAACATCCTACAAATAACTTTGACCATCTAGTCGTCATGACACTTACAACAGTTGACCTTGTCCAATCTAATGACTTGTTACCATTAATACACCCCGAACTGATTGACTGGGAACCCATTGAACCTAGCCTTATACCATTTTTTTCAAATGATAATGCCATCATAAATTATCTATGTTGTGACAAAACTGATACAAGTACTATCCATAACACTCATATCGATACTTTAGATTAGGAGGGTGTCAAATCTTTCAGTTGCAAAAATGATAACACGGAAAATAAATCTAATCATGAAAACCTCTCTAAGGCACCATTAGATTTTGAAAAGAGAAAAATAAAGAACATATCCAATAGCGAAAACCTTTCTGAGGCACTGAAGGATGAAAGATTTGACACTCTCCCAGAACACTATCATGACAGGTCATCAGTACTGGTAGAGCCAACATAGTCTATAAATCTGGGAACATCTGAAGAAGCAAAGATCTTACATCTAGCAACATCCATGACAGAACAGGAAAAGCCGACATTCACAAGATTTTTTGAGAAAAAACAAATAAATTTTGCATGGTCTTATTCAAACATGCCAGGATTGGATCCACAACTTCTAATGCATCATTTATCACTACCAAAGGGAATCAAACCAGTCAAGAAAAATTTGAGATAGATGCACTCCCACATCGCCCTTTTGGTTAAAGCTGAACAAAAAAAATTATTAGATGCAGGCTTTATCAGATCCATAGATTATGCATAATGGATCTCAAACATTATGCCAGTATCCAAACTTGATCATAGCATTAGAATATGCACAGATTTTAGAGATTTAAACAAGGCATGCCCAAAGGATGATTTTCCTTTTCCTAGCATTGACATAATTGTTGACCTAATGGCAGGACATGCCATGTTATCTATAATGGATGGCTTCTCAAGATACAATCAAATCAAAATATCACCTGAGGATCAAAAAAAGATGGCATTCACTCGCCCTTGGGGAACATTCTGCTGGAATGTCATGCCTTTTGGATTGAAAAATGTGGGTGCAACATATCTGCAAGCAATGACCACAATTTTTCATGATATGATGCATACTTTCATGGAAGATTATGTGGATGATATCTTAGCAAAATCACACACTAGGGAAGGACATCTAGAAATACTTGATAAGATCTTCACCAGACTGGAAAAATTCAATGTAAGATTGAACCCAAAGAAGTGTATCTTTGGGGTGACTTCAGCAAAACTTCTTGGTTATATAGTTTCAGAAAAGGGTATTGAAGTGGATCCAGCTAAGGTTAAGGCAATCATGGAAATGCCACCTAAAAACATTAGTCAACTAAGGTCCCTACAAGGCAGGTTACAATCCATCGGGAGATTTATCTCACAGCTAGCACATAAGAGTCACCCATTTAATCATCTACTTCATAAAAATGTTTCATTCAAATGGGATCATAACTGTGAAACAAATTTTGACCAGATAAAGCAATATTTGGTGACACCTCCAATACTCATGCCACCCATAGCAAAAAGACCACTATTACTATATATTACAACAACTGAAATATCTTTAGGGCCTCTATTAGCACAAGAGGATTCTGAAGGAAAAGAACAAGCAGTTTACTACATCAGCAAGACTCTCAACGGATATGAAATAAACTATACATTCATAGAAAAGGCTTGTTTAGCAGTAGTATTTGCAACTCAGCAATTATGACACTACAGGTTGACTCATACAGTTAGGCTCATAGCAAAAATAGACCCATTAAAATACTTACTCAGTAAAGCTGCACTAATAGGAAAACTGGCAAAATGGGTCATGATATTAAGTGAGTTTGATATCCAATATGTTGATAGGAGAGCCATCAAAGGACAGGTAATAGCAGATCAACTAGCTGAAGCTCCATTACAGGATCATCAACCAATGCACATTGAATTTCCAGATGCTGACATCATGAATATAACAACTCAACAATGGAGATTATACTTTGACGGATCATATACACAGAGAGGAGCGGAGGCAAGAATTCTATTTATAACACCTCAAGGAAACACTATTCCCAAATCTTATCGGTTGATGTTTCCATGCACAAACAATATAGTTGAATATGAAGCACTAATTATAGGCATCAAAATAGCTATTGAATGGAAAACCATAGAAATACAAGTGTATGGGGACTCACAACTTGTCATTTATCAAGTAAATAATGAGTATCAAACAAAAGATGAGAAGCTCATGCCTTATAAGCAAATAATGGATGATCTAAAGAAATACTTCATGGATATCAAGTTCGAGCAAATACCATGAGCAGAAAACAAAGTTGCAGATGCCATGGCAACAATTGCATCTCTTTTGCAATTACCAAAACAGAAAGGTCGATATGAGTTTATGGTTGAACAAATATCTAGTCCAGCATATGATAATCCTAATTCATAGACCATATGCCACATACCCAACATCCAACCATCACAATATGGAGAGATCTATACTTACCTCAAAGACAACATTCTTCCTCTTGACCTCTCTAGAAACCAAAAACGTAACTTTATCCATCAATCAACAAGACATACATTAATCGCTGACATCCTTTATAGTCGAGGTTTAGATGGTACTCTTCTCTAGTGTCTGGAGCATAAAAAATTTGAAACATCCTTACAAGAGGTCCATGAAGGTATTTGTGGGACACATTCAAGTGGGCTAACCCTAGCTAAGAAACTCCTCTATTTAGGGTATTACTGGCCAAATATGGAGAAGGAAGCATATCAATATGTTAAAAGATGTCAAAAATGTCAGATTCATGGTAATCTAATTCATGCGTCGGTGCAAGAATTACAACCATTCACATCCACATGGCCCTTTTTTCAATGGGGATTGGACCTAGTGGGGAAAATACATCCTTCTTCATCAAATGGCCACAAGTTCATCATTACCGCAACAGAGTATTTCACAAAATGGATAGAAGCAGTTCCTTTGACAACTGTCACTGGAAAATAGATTTCATCATTTATACTCAACTATCTCATCTGTAGATATGGGATACTTCAATCCATTATTTCAGACAATGGAAGGCCTTTTAAAAATTAGGACGTCCAGGAATTATGTGAACAATTCCATATTCAACATCGCTTTTCAACACCATACTATCCACAGGGAAACGAACAAGCAGAAGCCTCAAACAAGACAATCCTGAAAATACTAAAGAAGATGGTAGACGATGGTGGATGTGATTAGCATGTTCAGTTAAATCCTACATTATGGGCCTACAAAACCAGCATCAAAACACCAACAGGAGATACACCATACACCTTGGTGTATGGATTAGAGGCCATTCTACCAATTGAGATAGAAATACCATCACTCCGTGTATCACTAAAAGGGCTCATAGAAGATGAGGATTATAGAATTTCAAGGCTACAGGAGCTGGAGTTACTAAATGAATGTTGCCAACAAGCAGTAAATCATTTGAAATCCTACCAACAAAGAATGTCAAGAAGTTACAATCATAAGGTAAAACCTAGAATTTTTCAAGTTGGTGACTTGGTCCTAAAAGAAAACCCTAAAAATTAGCAAGATAGAGAAAAGAAAGGGAAATTCGAACCTAACTAGTTAGGTCCTTTTGTTATCATATCAGTGTATGGCTCAGGAGCATATCAATTGTCTACACCCAAAGGGGATCTATTTGATGAACCTATCAACAGTATTCATCTCAGGAAATTCTATACCTGAATCACTTAGTGCATGAATTAGTTTTTGAAAATGGTTACCTTGATGAAAACCTGGTAAACAAGCATCCTAGTGACACAAAAATACAAATATCAAAAAGACAGAAAAATACAAAACAAAACAAAAATGAAAAGATGCAATAAAAACAAATAGTGAAAACCTAGAAACAGGCACTATTTGTTATTTGAATCAGCTCTCCCATCTATTTAGACACATGTCATGGTTGTCACTTCCACTATCATTTTACATCCATTATCGTATCACATCACATGGTCGTGTCTCACCCTGGCCTGAGGGAAACATCTGAAGATCATTGGGGGAAACAAAAATCTTGAGCTTCACAAAATGGAAAAAAAGAAACAAAAAGAGCGATCAAAACACAACCCAACATGAATCATCAATCACCATCGGAAACACATTGAACTTCCATATCATATCAGAAAATAAAAAACAAACACAAGTCAAAAAGTTAGTCTCAGAAAAGCCAAAAAAACATGAGTCAGTGTCAGTCGAACTACATGGTCTCTGCATCTATAACATAGGCAAGGCTAACCTTTGATCAACCCCCGAGGCCCCTAGGATAGGTCTTTTGGTTAGTTTTGATCCAAAATCTTGAAAAACACAAAAACATCACAAAATTAGGATGGATGATCTAATCTGAATAAATGATCGAATACTATAAGCAAATGAAAGATATGTTGTACTTTTGATCAATGTTATCATTTCTTTAGAACAACTCAATGATGTATTGAACTAGAGAAGCCAGGAAGAAGAAATGGTATTTTCTTTGTCTGTTGTCTGTGAATTAATCATAATTAGTGTGTGAATCGTCGTGGGAAGTGCTCTACAAAGTATCATGGATGACATTCTAATTCACATAGGAAAGTGGTTAATTCTTATCTGTTTAACACAAGAAATACTCAGGTCATCTTGTTTTAATTATACCTCGATGCTTGTGTTCGCTTGCAATATCAAAAATCATGAAAGTAGTACTCAGGTCATCATGGTCTAACTCATACCATCGATGCTTGTACTCACTTTCAACATTTTAAAAGCTCTATGATGATACAAAGCACAAAAGTACTATTAATATGCCAATGCTTGCATATGTAGATCTGCATGGTTAAATTAGATTGTATTCATATTAGTTTTGCATCTGCATTAAATAGATTTTTCACATCAATTGATGATATCTATATCGGCCTGCACTAGATGTAGAATCATGTCCCACATCTTTGGGAAGAACTCTAAAATCCTCCTATGATCATAACATATTGCAAATCAGCAATATTATCAATCAATCAGTCTATCAATCTATTCAGCTCTGGTGATACTTTGATCAAATATCATGAGTGAGTATCATTGAACCTCGCCTATCATGAGGTCAATCAATCATCAAACTATCATTGATCCTCGCCTATCATGAGGACAATCATCAACCTATCATTGATCTTCACCTATCATGAGGTCAATACATCAAATCAACCTCGCCTATCATGAGGTCAATCATCAAGCATCATTGAACCTCACCTATCATGAGGTCAATACATTAAATCAACCTCTCCTATCATGAGGTTCATCAATCAAACTATAATTATTCCTCACCTATCATGAGGATAATTATCATCACTCAATCATCAGACCTCACCTATCATGAGGTCGAACATCATCTAGTTGATCAGGAGCATCAATCAATATCGAATCAAAGGCTGACACGATTTAAAATCATCAAACACAAGGAGGCAAAGTAGGGCCACTTTCTTCATCAATTATCGGGAGATAAATTATTTCGTCATCAAATCTTCATCAAATCTAATCAAATCATAAAAAAAAATCAAAAATTCCAAAAAATCAAAAATATCAAAAATTCATTAATTTATCTCCCGAGGGGGCATATATCCATCAATCACCTAAAAAAAATGTTTGGGGCATTCTGAAAAATTTGTCGTTGATACTAGCAACAACAGCACAAAATTTTCTTTGAAGCAATGTGTAAACACATCACTTCAAAGAGGGGAAAAATGTAGACACCTAAAATGGTCTGGAGAATCTAATTAATTAAATACGACTTATTTGATTAATTAATCCTAAATTCATCTACTTAGTAAATAAATAAAAATATTTATTTATATTAAGTTCACTATTAATTCTTCTATTTTATCATATTATTTTCCTCTTAATTGAATAAACAAAATTAAATACTTTGTTTAATTATTATCATTATTATTTCTTCTATACTTTATCCATCAATTCTATCTTAAAATTAAATACTTTGTGTTATTTAATTATCTCATCATATTTCTTCTTAATTAAATAAAGATATCCTAAAATCTTTAAATTAATCATCATATTTCTTCTATTTAATTTAATAAACAACTTCTATAGTTTGTTTTATTAAATTATTTATCTTTCTTTTTGCTAATTTAAATAAACCAAAAATATTTAAATAATGCATAAATCAAATCCCTCTATTCACTCACCAATAAAATTAGATTTTTTAAAATCTAATTAATGCAACTGCCATTCACGGGAATAGCCTCGGGGACAAACCTACAGGCAATCCTCTCAATCTTCTACCTCAAATCTTTCCTCTCATCTTGCCTGGTGTTTTCATGGGCAGGAACAATCCTCCATGATCAACTCCACCTTCTCATCTCATACCATTCAAATCTCCAGATTGAATCTCAGCCTCTGTTGTGTTATCCCTGTGCAAATGTGTTGTCAGAAATCTATATATACAGCCTTCTGAAGCATCAAAATCATCGAAGAAGATCCGAGAATCATCATCCTTTATGCAAACTTACTCTACAGGAATTAGTACTCAAGCAACCAAGCAATCATTTAGCATTAGCATTTTTAGTATCATCATAGCATCATGGCATCAATAGAATTCATATCACGGCAGTAGCATAGTTTCTTTTTATTTTAGCTTTCATCCATCAGGCTTCATTTACAGTAGCTTCATATCATCTAGAATTCATTAGAAATCATTACATCACAGCATTTAGCATCCATTCCATTCTCTAGATAGGCATTTTAAACAGTTACGGTGCTTACAAATCTAAGAGCTTTTGTAATTTGATAAATCTTTGGAGATAGGAGACAATGAGACGCTTTCAATATTTTCTCTGTTTAAATTAATTAGTTTAATTGTTGATTAATCTTAATCTAATGTTTCATTAAGAGGTATATTTAATTGTAGTTTGTTTACATTTTTCCACACTTACAGCAACATATATACCAAGTCCTTCAAGTGATTTAGAGATTGAGCTACATAGCTCAATCCCTGAGATCACTTAGGTTTAATTTCTTATTCCATCTCACATGTACACACAACATAGTTACAATGATGTACATACTATTTCCAGAGGGACCTATCTTATATACAACTATCAACATTTAGTAAGGGTCTTATTGCAGTAGGGACCTATAGCATAACAGTTGTCAACATACAAAAAGGGACTTGATACCGAAGGTAACCATAATGTCATCTAGCAAAAAAATAAATCAAATCAATTGGCACCACATTAATTGCAATTCATGCATTTTCACCTCAAAATTCTCACATACAATAACCATCTTATCATAATAAGTACCTGCAACATGCCTAACTTATTTCCTACTACCTATTCAAATTTTAAACATTTGAACTATCACATCACCAACTATTATCCATCTATTCTATTTCATTACCATGTGTCTGCCACCTCACCATTCATTCACCTGCAATTACTTCCAGTCACATCAAATCATATTGTGGATACATGCTATTCAGCTCACACGTGCAATGTTTAGTTAGTCATCTTCAAAAGGTACGTAAGGTACACTATCATAATTATCATAGATTTCTTAAATATTTCATTATGTATTTCATATTAAATTAAGCATGAAATATATTTATAACATTTATTTCCATACTTTCTAATCATACCTTTGCCTATCACAAGTTGAAGTGAGGTCATTTCAAACCTTAAGTTGAGGGGAGGGTACAATATTAGCCAGTTTTTTCATTTTTCTCCACCTAAAACCAAATGCAAACAGCATATATAACATGCAAACCCTTTTGTCCTAAAAATTACACCTACTTTTTGCTGATAGTTTCAATATCTAATTCCCTAATCCTGTGATCTTAAGCTAACTCAAACCCTAAACCCATTTTTAAGCTCAATTGAGCTAATACAAAGAAGAAGGGGAGTTGTAGTTACAATATGGTAGTGAAAATGCATGAGGAATTATCAAAGTAAGAGAAGGGTTTGAGGGTGGTGAAGTGAAATTGAGTTGAATTTTCAAGGTTAACACATTGAGCAGAGGTAAAATAGGTTCATAATTGGAGATGATGTTATTAGGAGAGAGTCGCCAACTCATAAGTAGATACTAGAGAATGAAATGTCGATATTGCCTATCTTTACAAGAGTGGGTTGGCTCGATTATTTTCTAAAGCTGAAAATTTTTGACAATGACATAGCAAGAATATTTGCAACCACATTGGAGCACGATGAAGCAATGGTAAAAGGGTTTTCAATAGATGAATCTGAAGTTTCCATAGCATAGGTATCTGGGCTGCCTAGGACTGGAGCAAAGTTTCCAGTTAGGGTAGATGTAGTGGTTGCGAGAGAAGAATTCTATGAGTGAGGAGAAATTTTGGATTCATCATCACAAGGTACAAATAGACTTTCTCTTCCATGGTTTTGGGCCAACTGTGCTTCCTATATCATCAGATACCTTACTTGTGATGGTAGAAAAAATCTTTTGTATACTGTACATTTCAAATTGCTTAGTCACCTTTTCCATAATAGGCTAGTAAATGTGCCAAAATTTCGTTATAATATGCTAAAAGGATGGCATCTGAGTATCAGAGGAAACAGAGTGACACGGCCTTATCACATCACTATTTGATTTCCCTATTAGTAAAAAGAAGCTTGAGAATTCAGTACCCATAGGTAGCCTGGGAAGATTTTGTGAAATGTGAAGATATCAATAGTTTACTTGAGGCACCTATAGTACCTGAAGCTTTAGAGCCACTTGAGCTAAACCTATAAGAGAAAGTTCTCCTATATCACCTATGACTTCACCTACCCATAGCTAAGGTGAGCCCGAGGAGCACAATGTGCCAAAGTCTAGGTCACGAGTAGTGGAAGAAACCCCATCTTCCCCAAAACTACCAAAACCCCATAACAGAAGAGGCAGTACATCCACAATATCCACACCTTCCAAAACACAGAAGAAAAATAAGGATGCTCAAAAGAAAAAGAATGATGTTGAGAAGGAGAAACCTACACCTAGGCATTTAGGTTGATTGAAAAAGCAAGGTGGTATGAGGGGGAGTGTGGAAAAACCTAAAGAAGAGGAAAAGGGCAAAGAATGGCAGGAGGAAGATATGATGTTGGTTGAGACAGACTTTGAAGGGAAGGGAAATATCCCTGGAAATGTGCATACACCTATGAAAAGGAAGAGATATGTGTCTACCACTTCATATTCAGATTTAGAAGATGTGTATGTTGCCAAGAAAACATAAAAGAAAACCCTAGATACTCATACTTATGAAGACTATGATTGTACAAGGGGTGGTAATGAGTAGCTTTTGGAAACAAAGGAAATATTTATAGAAGATAGAAATTTCAGGAAGGATATTTAGGAAGATTTGGATAGAATTAAACATTTGAAAGAACTAGTGCAAAGTTATGAAAAGAAAGACAAGGAAAGGGAGAAAAAAATACAAGAATTAGAAGAAAAATTGCAAACATATGGCCATGGTGCAAATTTGGATCTATTGGCACAATTGGCCACTACCAAAATAGGGGATGGATAACTTGTAGTGCCAAATCAAAGACCTCCCATAAAAACTCCAATTCACCATACCACTTTGTCTCTTGGTTATCAGCTATGGAAGGTGAATGATGAATTTGCATAGGAAAAAGAAAAGTGGAAGAAAGAAAAAGAAACTTTGATTGTATAACATGATAAAGTGTTGGAAGGAAAAGAGATTGAGCTAAGAAGATTAGCAGAAAAATTAGAAGAAGTGGCAAATAAAGTTGCTCAAATCCTAAGATGTAGACCTCCAACAAGAATGTATGCACTATTTTTGCAAGAAAACTTTTTGAGTTTTCAGTTTAGTAGGCTAATCAGTAACCAATCAGTTGGGATGAGCAAGAAATTTGAGTTTCTTAAAGTTTTTTGTTGATTCTACACCAGAAGAGAAAGATCAACTGTGTGAATACTATTTGCACAACTATGTAGTGTCAAATGAAATAGAGTGGAATCTTCTAATGTTTGTAGGGGATGTCCAGGTAAGGGCACTAGCATCTTATTATAGGAATGAAATTAGTTGCTCTCCCAATAAGGAAAGATTCTAAAGACCCTGATGCACTTATAGATGAATGGTTGAAACTCATGGATAATAAAGGTGTAGGAAGAAATATTATGAAACTAAGAAAAGAGGATTATACAAGAATGCAAACATTAGTTGTGGGCTTGGGTCAGCAATGTTACAATTATATGCAAAATAGATGGAAAATCTTGACCCTAGAGTTGTAGAGAAAGGAACCTCACTCAGTATAAAATTTTACCACCATGCTTGAGATGGTGCATAGATACATGAAAATTGGTGCTGACATAGGAATTCACTGGGTACCACTCACATTTCAGCCACCTATGCTACTATATCTAGTTCCACATTGGACCGGGGAAAAGGGTGAGGAGTGTGAGAATTTTGGGATCATCTGAATGAGACAACTTGTATCTTACAAAGGTTTATACTTAAAGAAAATCAAGGGAGTTGATGTTGTTATGGACCTTAGGGAGATCACCCTACATTATAATCTATACCCCTAGTGTTTTTCTTGAGGACAAGCAAAACTATAGTTTGGGGGAATGATGGGTTCACTTATTAGCCTATTTTTTGTTGTTTTCATGCATACTTTTAGAAAATAGTCCTATGCTATGCTATCTTTTCATGCTTATTATACAACCTTGGACCTGAATTATAATAATGGAAAT
>VDFB02000015.1:483965568-483990952 GCA_007258455.2 Sequoia sempervirens | reverse complement strand
TAGGTTTAAAATCTTTGGGTTTACCAGAAGCACAGAAAATACAATGAATCTTAAAATCTCAAATAACAACAAAAACTAAAATCTAAAGAAAAGTATTCAGTGCACCATCACACAACCAAAATTTATTGTTTTTATTGTGGTTGGGTCTTGTGGTTATGTGAAGGGTCAGCCCAGATAGTTAGGTAAGATTCAGAAAGCTTGCTTTCTAAGTCAATTTGAAACTTGGACAGACTAAATGATTTTGACCTAAGAAACGTCAGCTGTTGGAAAAGACAGGATTGATAGTCCAAACATTTCGACCAAATATGTGTCTAAAGGTTGCTTACTTGTCGGCATAGTAATCTATAATGTAAATGTAGGATTACCAAGATGCAAAGAATCAGTAAAACTATGTTACCTTAATTTTGTTAAGTTGGGTAATGTAAATATTTGTTCAAGGGCAATATAAATGAATAGTACTTACAGTAAGGTGGGAAGATTGTGACATATAAAGATCTCCCTATCTCTTAGTAGGAGGAAAAAATGATTGAAAGTAAAATATTTGGTTCTTTAATAATATTTATTTTGTTTGTCTAAGTTTTATAATTTTTTATAGTGTATTTTAATCAAATGATTTGAATTTATGATCTTTTGTTTTTAAGAAAATAGTTTTATCAAAAATTATATTGTTTTATACATACGAAAGTGAGATTGGTTCTCAGGACTATTTTTACAATAAATTTAGAGAGGTAATAATTTTATAGACAGGTGGGATATAGAATTAATAATACAAATGTAGAAATAGAGAACATATGTATGTATGTACAAGGGATAAATAAACTACATTCAATATAATATTTGCTATAATCTGATTTTTATTTATTGGAATAGTATAATGTTTAGTATAACTTTATTTTTTCAATATGATATGTTTACCTTGTATGATCTAATCTTACAAGAAACTAGAGAAAACATACAAAAAAGTTGATTAGTTGCATGTGGTTACCTCTATTATAGAGAAAAAGTACAAACAAGTTGATTGGCTAAATTTGGTTACCTCTATTATAGAGAAAAAGTACAAACAAGTTGATTAGTTATATTTGGTTACCTCTAGTATTATAATGGATAACATAAAATTTATTTTACAATATGAAAAAATTGAAAAAAGTAGACTTAAAATAAGAGTGATTTGAAATAAGTAGTGCTTAACGTTTAGAGTGATTAAGATTGTGACATAAATTAAAAAATCTAGAGGTCTTAAACAATCAAGATATTTGGTTTTAATATTAGTCCAAATAAAATGGTTTGTTGATTAACAATATTCATACATGCACCCACAATTAGTCAATAAGGAGGTCAAAAAGAGAAAAGAAGGTTACATGTGTGACAAGCCATCATGCTTTTTATTCTAATTAACATAGAATGTGCAAACTATATGTGTCAAAAGTGAAAAAGAATGAGTTGACTATTTACATAAGGATGAAAAAGTTGTTATTTTTTCTATTCATTGCATGTGAATTATATTTTTTTGAACACTATGAGTCCTAGATTCTATTTTTCAACTTTGAAAACTTAGTGAAATAATGATCTCTATTCCACATTAATGAATCTACAATTGAAATCATAGACTTTACTTCCCAATGGATAACGATTACTTGTCATCATGTACCATTTTATAGTCTATAGTCTTGTGTCATGAATAATTTTCTTGGATCCTATATTTTTGTTGTTTCATATATAATGACTCAATGTAATTTTAAATTTTTGTCTTTTATTTAAGGAGGAAGAACATTAGTTAGTGTAGAATGTGTAGAATATTTGTTTGAGGGTAAAAAATTAACATTTTAACTATTTACATGATGATAAAAATTATGTTTTTAAAATTGTATTTCTATCCTCAATGAAGATCACCTTAAAATTTTACTTTTAAGAGGTCAAAGACTCAAATTTTTAACAAAAAAACTTGTGAAAAAAAGATCTCTCTTTACATTAATAAGTTTACCTCTGGGATATAAAAATCAATGTGTCGGTGAATACATTTTAGTTTTTCATCATCCATCACATTTTATAGTCGCCTTGGAAATTGTTTGTGTCACATGGATATGTAATTTTTTGGATATGTTTGTTGTTCCGTGATTTCGACGTGGGGTTTTATATAAAGCCAGTGAGGGAGGGTGAAAGGACATGCTTGATGACCTGGCTGTTTTGAAATAAAAAAATGAGAACCAAATGATACTTTTGTAAAAAAAATGAGGGTAGAGTGGTGAGTGATAATCTAGAGAATCAATTAGTTTCCTAAAAAAATTAGGCCTAACAACACTCCTGACCTTCATTTTACATGGGTTCACAATAATTTCAATTTTAACATTTACGTAAGATTGTCTAATTAATTTTATATATTAAATATTATTAAATATTACAAATGTAAGAACATAAATAATGTAATAAGGAAGGAGTGTAAAGTTTAATAGGTTCAATGGGTCCCATATCAATTTAATATTTAAACTTGTTTAGTTTATAATGTATTAATCCGTATATAAGGCACACATTTATTTTAACCATAAGAATGTTGTATTATGATTTTATTTTTTATTTTTATTTATTTTTGTGTTTAAAGATAGTTGAAGGTTAGGTTAGAGTTTGAATTAGTTATTAAAATTTTCAAGAGAATTAATGTAATAATAAAATAGAAATATAATTTCAAAATATTATTATCTTTTACTAGAAGACTATCGATAATTTTTTTAATGTAGATAATTTATTTTTTATATAAAATAATGAAGGATCTATAGGGGACTCTAGTATTGAAATAAAAGATAAACATCAAAACAAAATATTGCTACATAGGAGAGATATAACACTTATAATTAAAGAATGAAAAATATTGCATAAGCCATAAAAAGTAGAACCAAAAACTACCTTCCACCACTTTGTAAACATAACCAACCAAAGGACCAAAATATAGTTTTATAAACCATTCCTCACCTCTTCCAACCATCTTGTTGCACTTAATTTTTGTCTACTACTTCTTGCACCTAGGAGACATGCTTATTGCCTACCTAGCATTTGCAAGAGATAGCAAGAATGTGAAAAGTGAACCACTTAATATATCTCACACTGATGTTTAGAGTACCATGGATAGAAAGTTGACTAAATATGGGATCATGAAATCACTACTTAGCTCCAATCACTCTCTATAATGGTGAACATATAAGAAAAATAAAACTCTATCTATATTTCTATAGTAGACCCTAAGAACCTAAATTTCTCTCTATATCTAATCCAAATCATTTGAAACTCATCCCCTATAAAAAATTGGGGTCAAGCTTGCTCCCTCCCCTTCCATAGTTAGAAAACTAGTCCTTGCCACTTGGTTTATGTCCAACACCATCATCCTTTCAACTTAGTTTGGATAAAAAGGCTTAAACAACAAAATATGAGCTTCACCATTTGGTAGGTAGAGTGAAAATTTATCTATAAAATCTTATCTTAATTCCACCTTTAGTAGAAAACTATACCTAGGATTCATTTCTCTCCACACAAACTTTACAAACTCTAACATTATTAGGTTCTTGTAAAAAATAATCATTATAATTCCCTATACATGATACCTTGTGGAATTATCAACCCTCCTCTATTCATAAGGAATGAACCCTCCATACTTATGTTTCTTAGAAAACTAGAACCAATACCTACTCTAATGCATAGAGAAAGACCTCAAACAAGAAGCAAATATAATTCTTCAATCTCTACAATATATAATAAGGTTACTATTTCCAACATGTTGTGTAATGAGAATACATCATGCCAAACCTAGTCATATATCAACATAGTTCAATAACCTTATATAATACTTTACATGTGTAGAAAATTGCCACCTTCCATATCATGATATCTTGATAACCAATACTAAATAGTAATAACAATTCAATCATGGTTAATTACCTAGCCAATTAAAGGTACCATCTAAGGGAATATCACCCTACATCTTCCAAACCATATTCACCTTCACTAATAAAATAATTAGTAGTTATATTGCATCCCTTGAACTTGAAGTTAGTCTTTTACCTCTAAGTGGTTTTGAAATAAAATTTCATTCAAAACAACCCAATAGATTGGCCAATGGCTATATATAGTTATTAAAGAAAAATGTAGCATACCTTCATTTGATAAATAATTCATTTCTCTATTGATATTCTTTTAAATGGACATAACTAATATCATCAATGAAAATATTCATTTGATGCCCTCTTTAACATACCTATTAAACTTTCATCTTGTATTGAAATTCTAATCAATGTGTTTTACTAATATCATAAAATATCCTTTCATCATCAAATTCTCATATTTAACATTTTAGAAACACCTAAACCTATTAGAAAAGCTTCCGATTCTACTTCATTATTAAAGAAAATGAGTAAAAAAATGGTCCACTATATTTCGTTTTTCCTAATGAGTCATGAAGTAGAAATCCTCCTTTAGCAAACCCTATATTTCTTTGGTCACTCCATCAATATTTAATTTAAATTAATCTTTGAGAGGGCGAGTGTACATGAAAATCATATTCCTCCTTGATACTACTTTACTTCAAATGACCACTACATACATTGTGACCCCCATCCCTTGAATATGAGTTGATGTGGCAATTTCAATTTTATTTCTTCAATAGAAATGAAATTAAGTCTCAATGTATGAAAATAAATGTATTTTAGTAATGGATGGGATATATTTGTCATTATGAAATAAGTTGAGTGCTATGTAAATGATATTAGATTATTTCCTTTATGTTTTTGGTTATATATATATTTTCTTCATATCTTGATCGAATAATTTGTGTTGTAGGATTTAGTGGTATTATTTATATCATCCACATATAGTAAAAAATAAAAAAATACACATGCTATATTGATGATCTTATTTATTACCATCACATACATATTGATTACCCATTTCCCATGTAAGGAGTGAGGAGAGAAAAATATACCTAATTCACGCCCCTCTTGAGTTATCTAGATGGCCATTTAATTCTAATCCACTTTGAAATCCTTTATACCCTTTTCCTTTCAATTTTTATTTTGGTTTTTCATTACTTTTAAGTAAAACTATAGAAACCTAGAAAAAAATTCACCATGGAGGGAGTAGAGAGAAATCAACCATTTCATACCAGTCATCTTCACATATTTATTCCACCATTTTCTCACTATGCATCAAGTGGTGAGTCATTGAAACAATTTAAATGAGTGTGATTACCAATTTTTTTAAAAAATTATTACAATAGAAGAAGGTTCCTTATATTTCTACATTTTCATTATTGAAACTAGCTCAATGAATAAATATGCTCATTGTTCTTGAAAAAATATTAAATTATCCATTTATGATGATGTATCTATGATTATTCTCATTGAAATTGTTTCTATACATGCTACCAATAGACTTAAACACTTTAATGTTGAATCTACTTTGATTTATAATATCTTAGAGAACATGTTTTTATCTAGGTTTGGATATGCTAAAATGTACATCATGTATGATTGATGAACATTTATTCTAATTAAAAAATAAAGAAAAATATATAATAGATTCCATAGCATGCTTCAATATATTACCAAATATAATTCATTATCGTTGCTTAACTGAATCCTTAAAATTGACATTCCTTATTATTGCTTTGCTACTTAAAGTTAGACTTATTTTGGAGAGAAGCGAAGGATTTGATATTGGGGTTGTATATTAATAAACAATCGATATAGATGATGGTATTATATATCCATGAAAAATGAAAAAGAAAATACAAAGTATCTAGTGAATATTCTACAGTGAATAATCATAAAATTCATTTGTGAAAATCATAGTTTTAAAATAGTAAATGTTCATTTTTCATGATAAAATTTTAAAAAGTAAATGAACAGTATTATAAGTTTTACACTATTATTTAATTTTATTATTGTCGATAGAAGAAAAAGCATCTAATTTGCAAATAAATTTGTCAATAAAATTTATTATATTCTATTTATAAAAAATAATACTTAAATACTTCACAAAACTTATAACAATTCTCTCTTATCATTCACTTTACATAGATATACCCATTAGATAAAATTTGATCATATCTCAAATTACTCTTCATCCTCATGCTCATCCATAAATCACTCTTCAACCTCATTCTCATCCATGTATGAATTTTTCAACAACTGAAAAAATTTGAAGAATACCAACTTGATGCATTATATCTATCTTTTCATTTATCCCTAAAATGAATTATTTTATAAGGGATATTAAAAAATATTGAAGGATTTTTTTAAATTATTTCTAAGGTAGTTACAAGCATGGTGAAGTATGTTTCTTTGAATGTTGGCATGTGTTTTACATGTAGTGATAAAAATCAAATTGATTTGATGAATTTTATTTTGCATTCATTCATATATATTTTTCTTTATAAAATTTATCAAAAAAAGAGAGAAAGACTAAGTTTTATGAAGCTCAAGATGTGACATAAGTATAGTACAATGGGGATAAAAGAGGGTCAAAAATAGGTTTTTTTTTCTTCAAATTAGTGAAACATGAACTTTAATAAGTAATTAGATATGCCTATACTCATATGGATGTTATAAGAATAAAAATTATAGTCCAAATAAAATGGTTTGTTGATTAACAATATTCATACATGCACCCACAATTAGTCAATAAGGAGTTCAAAAAGAGAAAAGAAGGTTACATGTGTGACAAGTCATCATGCTTTTTATTCTAATTAACATAGAATGCACAAATTATATGAGTCAAAGTGAAAAAGAGTGAGTTGACTATTTACATAAGGGTGAAAAAGTTGTTTATAATTTTTTTTTCTATTCATTGCATGTAAATTATATTTTTTTGAACACTATGAGTCCTAGATTCTATTTTTCAACTTTGAAAAGTTAGAGAAATAATGATCTCTATTCCACATTAATGAATCTACAATTGAAGTCATAGACTTTACTTCTTGGTGGATAAGGATTACTTGTCGTCATGTACCATTTTATAGTCTATAGTCTTGTGTCATGAATAATTTTCTTGGATCCTATATTTTTGTTGTTTCATATATAATGGTTCAATGTAATTTTAAATTTAGAATATTTGTTTGAGGGTAAAAAATTAACATTTTAACTATTTACATCATGGTAAAAATTATGTTTTTAAAATTTTATTTCTATCCTCAATGAAGATAATACACCCAAATTTTTACTTTTAAGGGTCAAAGATTCAAATTTTTAACAATTTTTTTTTGTTGAAACAAGATCTCTCTTCTACATTAATAAGTTTACCTCTAGGACCATAAAATCTATTGTCCAATAAATACGACACTAGTTTTTTCATCTTGTATCATTTTATAATCTATGGTCTTGTGTCATGAATAATTTTTTTGGATCTTATATTGTGTTGTTCCATATAATGATTTAATGTGACATTGGCATTTTCTCTCAATAAATGAGGGAGAAGGTGAGACATTCTTTAGTGAACTTTTTTTTTTTTTTTGAAATAAAAAAATGAGAACCAAATGATACTTTTGTAAAAAAAATGGGGGTAGAGTGGTGAGTGATAATCTAGAGAATCAATTAGTTTCCTAAAAAAATTAGGCCTAACAACACTCTTGACCTTCATTTTACATGGGTTCACAATAATTTCAATTTTAACATTTACGTAAGATTGTCTAATTAATTTTATATATTAAATATTATTAAATATTACAAATGTAAGAACATAAATAATGTAATAAGGAAGGAGTGTAAAGTTTAATAGGTTCAATGGGTCCCATATCAATTTAATATTTAAACTTGTTTAGTTTATAATGTATTAATCCGTATATAAGGCACACATTTATTTTAACCATAAGAATGTTGTATTATGATTTTATTTTTATTTTTATTTATTTTTGTGTTTAAAGATAGTTGAAGGTTAGGTTAGAGTTTGAATTAGTTATTAAAATTTTCAAGAGAATTAATGTAATAATAAAATAGAAATATAATTTCAAAATATTATTATCTTTTACTAGAAGACTATCGATAATTTTTTTAATGTAGATAATTTATTTTTTATATAAAATAATGAAGGATCTATAGGGGACTCTAGTATTGAAATAAAAGATAAACATCAAAACAAAATATTGCTACATAGGAGAGATATAACACTTATAATTAAAGAATGAAAAATGTTGCATAAGCCATAAAAAGTAGAACCAAAAACTACCTTCCACCACTTTGTAAACATAACCAACCAAAGGACCAAAATATAGTTTTATAAACCATTCCTCACCTCTTCCAACCATCTTGTTGCACTTAATTTTTGTCTACTACTTCTTGCACCTAGGAGACATGCTTATTGCCTACCTAGCATTTGCAAGAGATAGGAAGAATGTGAAAAGTGAACCACTTAATATATCTCACATTGATGTTTAGAGTACCATGGATAGAAGGTTGACTAAATATGGGATCATGAAATCACTACTTAGCTCCAATCACTCTCTATAATGGTGAACATATAAGAAAAATAAAACTCTATCTATATTTCTATAGTAGACCCTAAGAACCTAAATTTTTCTCTACATCTAATCCAAATCATTTGGAAACTCATTCCTCATAAAAAAATTGGGGTCAAGCTTGCTCCCTCCCCTTCCATAGTTAGAAAACTAGTCCTTGCCACTTGGTTTATGTCCAACACCATCATCCTTGCAACCTAGTTTGGATAAAAAGGCTTAAACGACAAAATATGAGCTTCACCATTTGGTAGGTAGAGTGAAAATTTATCTATAAAATCTTATCTTAATTCCACCTTTAGTAGAAAACTATACCTAGGATTCATTTCTCTCCACAAAAACTTTACAAAATCTAACATTATTAGGTTTTTGTAAAAAATAATCATAATAATTCCCTATACATGATACCTTGTGGAATTATCAACCCTCCTCTATTCATAAGGAATGAACCCTCCATACTTATGTTTCTTAGAAAACTAACCGATACCTACTCTAATGCATAGAGAAAGACCTCAAACAAGAAGCAAATTAATTCTTCAATCTAATTATAAATCCTGCTCTATTCATATGGAATGAGCCTCCATACTTATGTTTCTTAGAAAACTAACCGATACCTACTCTAATGCATAGAGAAAGACCTCAAACAAGAAGAAAATATAATTCTTCAATCTCTACAATATATAATAAGGCTACTATTTCCAACATGTTGTGTAATGAGAATACATCATGCGAAACTCAGTCATATATCAACATAGTTCAATAACCTTATATAATACTTTGCATGTGTAGAAAATTGCCACCTTCCATATCATGATATCTTGATAACCAATACTAAATAGTAATAACAATTCAATCATGGTTAATTACCTAGCCAATTAAAGGTACCATCATAGGGAATATCACCCTACATCTTCCAAACCATATTCACCTTCACTAATAAAATAATTAGTAGTTATATTGCATCCCTTGAACTTGAACCTAGTCTTTTACCTCTAAGTGGTTTTGAAATAAAATTTCATTCAAAACAACCCAATAGATTGGCCAATGGCTATATATAGTTATTAAAGAAAAATGTAGCATACCTTCATTTGATAAATAATTCATTTCTCTATTGATATTCTTGGGGAAATGTAAAAAACTAATAACATTAATGAAAATATTCATATTTTATGCCTCTTTAACAAACCTATTAAACTTCCAACTTGTATTGAAATTCTTAATCAATGTGTTTACTAATATCATACAATATCCTTTCATCATCAAATTCTTCATATTTAACATTTTAGAAACACCTAAACCTATTGAAAATGCTTCCCACTATTCATTATTAAAGAAAATAAAAATATGGTTCACTATATTTCATTTTTCCTAATGAGTCATGAAGTAGAAATCCTCCTTTAGCAAACCCTATATTTCTTTGGTCACTCCATCAAGATTTAATTTAAATTAATCTTTGAGAGGGCGAGTGTACATGAAAATCATATTCTCCTTTGATACTACTTTTACTTCAAATGAATACTACCTAAATTGTGACCCTCTATCCCTTGAATATGAGTTGATGTGGACAATTTCACTTTTTATTTCTCCAATAGAATGAAATTAAGTCTCAATGTATGAAAATGCAATTATTTCAATAATGGATGTGATATATTTGTCATTATGAAATAAGTTGAGTGCTATGTGTAAATTAGTTAGATTATGTCCTTGTGTTTTTTGGTTATATATATTTTTTCTTCATATCTTGATTGAATTTGTATTGAATTTGTATTGGTAGGATTTGGATGGTATTGTTTATATCATCCACATAGAGATAAAATTAAAAAATTATACATTATAATTATTGATGATCTTATCTATTACCATCATATGCATATTGATTACCCATTTCCATGTATGAGTGAGGAGAAAAATATACCTAATCCATGCTTCCCTCTTGAGTTATGTAGATGGCCATTTAATTCTCATCCATTTTGAAATCCTCTATACCCTTTTCCTTTCAATTTTTATTTTCTTTTTTCATTACTTTTTAGGTAAAACTATAGAAACCTAGAAAAAAATCCACCATAGAGGGAGTAGAGAGAAATCAACCATTTCATGGTCATCTTCACATATTTATTCCATCATTTTCTCACTATGCATCAAGTGGTGAACATTTGAAACAATTTAAATAAGTGATTACCAATTTTTTTTAAAACTTATTGCAATAGAAGAAGGTTCCTTATATTTTTTACTTTTTATATTAAATTTAAGTTTCTTGGAAAAATATTAAATTATTCATTCATGATGATGTACCTATGATTATTCTCATTGAAATTGTTTCTAGACATGCTACCAATGGACTTAAACACTTTAATGTTGAATCTACTTTAATTTATAATATCTTAGAGAACATGTTTTGATCTAGGTTTGGATATGCTAAAATGTACATGTATGATTGATGAAACATTTATTCTAATTCAAAAATAAAGAAAAATATATAAGAGATTTTATAGCATGTTTCAATATATTTCCAAATACAATTCATTATCATTGCTTAATTGAATCCTTAAAATTGGCATTCCTTTTTATTGCTTTGCTATTTAAAGTTAGACTTATTTTGGAGAGAAGCAAAGGATTTGATATTGAGGTTGTAAATTAATAAGCAATCGATAGAGATGATGATATTATTTATCCATGAAAAATGAAAAAAAAGATACAAAGTATATAGTGAATATTCTAGAGCGGATAATCATAAAATTCATTTGTGAAAATCATAGTTTTTAAATAGTAAATCTTCATTTTCCATGATAAAATTTTAAAAAAGTAAATGAATAATATTATAAGTTTTACACTATTATTTAATTTTACTATTATCGATAGAAGAAAAAACATCTAATTTACGAATAAATTTTGCAATAAAAATTTATTATATTCTATTTATAAAATTAATACTTAGATACTTCACAAAAATTATAACAATTCTCTCTTATCATTCACTTTACATAGATATACCCGTTAGATAAAATTTGATCATATGTCAAATCACTCCTCATCCTCATTCTCATCAATAAATCACTCTTCAACCTCATTCTCATCTTTGTATGAGTTTTTCAACAACTGAATTTTTTTGAAGAAGGCCACCTTGATGCATTATATCTATCTTTTCATTTATCCCTAAAATGAATTATTTTATAAGGAATATTGAAAAATATTGAAGGATTTTTTTTAAATTATTTCTAAGGTAGTTACAAGCATGGTGAAGTATGTTTCTTTGACTATTGGCATGTGTTTTATATATAGTGATAAAAAACAAATTGATTTTGATGAATTGTATTCTGTAATCATTTATATATATTTTTCTTTATTTGTTTATCAAAAAAAAATTAATTCTAAGTTTTATGAAGCTAAATATGTGACATAAGTATAGTACAATGGGGGATAAAAGAGGGTCAAAACTAGTTATTTTTTTCTTCAAATTAGTGAAACATGAACTTTAATAATTAATTAGATATGCCTATACTCATATGGATGTTATAAGAATAAAAAATATAGTCTTTTGAATATATTTTTAAAATAATAATATTTTTTTTAAAATAGTATTATTAAGAGGGTCAAACATTAAGTGAGCACAAAAGTGTTTTGATTTTTATTACTAAAAAATAAGATAGTATTTGGTGTACATTGATACCCCACCCACAATCTCTCACCAATTTTTTGCTTGATTGAGTATTTTCAAAATCAATTGATGGATAGATAGTTAAGAGCATCTAGTAAATGCTATATATATATATGGGTGATCCCACACTAGTGGTTTACAATTTTTGGCCAAATTGGACACTAAAATTATTATTTTTAACTAAATCTTCACATTCTAGCACCTATAGCAGCTATACTGTGAGGAATTTGAAGATGATGCAAACTAGAGTCTCGTTACATTTTGTCTGTAGATTCTAAAAATGTTTTTGTCAAAATTTTTGGAATCAAATTGCACTTTTTTTCCATCTCCCACGAAAACTAGTTTTTTTCAGAAAACAACATTTTTAAAAAGTGATGCACACCGTACATAACACAACTTTTTTTCCATAAAGGATTAAATTATAATTCTTTCAAATTTAGATTTGTAACTCCGATATCTAGTGCTTCCACTTGGTTAATAGGTTTTTATTGAATATTTTTTCTTCGATCAAGTTTTGAAGTCAAACCAATTACAATTCAGACATAACGCGACCGTATAATGTGTAACTTCTTTTGTATATATCAAAATTCAAATTTTTTTTGTTGGATCAAGGACTCAATATATGGTGCACTCATAATTTTCAATTTTTTTTAATAATCTGCTATTTTTCCACACGTGCAGAATAGAGACCTTCATTTTCAATGAGAAACCTAGGTTTAATAAAACTAAAAAAATAAATACATAATAAAACCAAAACATATTAAAATTATATTCATTGAATAGCTCATTCTGAGGACTACTTGATTACAGTTGGGTTTGTGAAGACTCCTCCATTTTCATCCTCAACCTGAGCTTCGAAGCATAAAAAATTAGGTTTTCAAAGTGCCTGAGGAGGAGAATGAGGGAAAAGGGGGGTTCGCTCTCACCCCTATGGGTTTGCTCGAACCCCCTTCCCAAAATGGGTTTTCAATATTTTTTGGTCCGTGCATGCATTAATTTGGTTCGCTCAAACCCTAGTTTGACTAAATGCTTTTTTGGTTCGTTCGAACCCCCAAATCAAAAATTTTTCCATGGGATCGTTTTTTGTGTATTTTCCTTCCTCCATCAAATTTTAAACCACTATTGTGGCTTCACCCATATATATATATATATATATATATATATATATATATATATATATATATATATATATATGTTTTTGATTAGAGGTAAAAAATGGGTTTTGAAGGGGCCCAAAACCCTTTACAAAAGAGAGCAGTTGAAACTAAAGAAAACTACATAAAGTATATATCAGCCCATATGCAGGGAACCAACAACAAAACATCAGCCAAAATGGAGAACCCCAAACAACAACACTACATGTTCTTCGGGATATTAGTAGCCTCCAAATCCCTCACCACAGCCTTCTGACCATCATCCAAGACATCAGATAGTTTTTTGCAAAGAACCCCAACCTGGGCCTTGGTCTTGTTTCTCGTTCTAGCCCCAGGCCCATTTGTATTCACCTCATTAATCAAAAAAATATTCTTATCCCCACCCTTATCAATAGAAACTTCTTCCTCCATCAACTTGCCACCAACACCAATCTCTTCAGCATGGAAAATATCCTTGTGATTCTTGGCACTAACAAAAGGAGAGGTAATTTACCAACATACTCAAATTTAACCACAAGTTTAGTCCCCTCCCCACCCTTGACCATGTTAACACAAATTCTCTCTAGTTGATCCTCCAGGGTGAGAATTCTACCTTCCAGATTTTGCTTCATCTTAAGTGTTTATGTGGATCCCTAATTCTGCATTTGCTCAAAACACACATTAGTATTGCCATTTGAAACAAAACAAAATAAGAACATCCTTATGAAATAATGAAACATGTTAATCATGCAATGAAAGGAATCAAGGAAACTAAACAAAGCATATAAAAAAACATGATCCAACTTTATCTCATAGTGGATAGGTGCTTCTATGGAAATAAGCCCTTTCCCAATCCTTTGCTAAGCTCCATGATGAAGATGATTTGAGTATGATGTGGAATGCTAAGATATGGATTCAAATGACAATGATATGGAGAAAAATCTAAGGATTGTGGAGGATTTGTTGAAGGATGAAGCCTCTATTTAAAGATTCTCAAGTTGAAATAATGCTTATGAGAGAGCAATGTGGGATAAAGATTTGGCCAATGAGATGGAGCCACTTGTCATCTTGTGATAGGATGAGGAATGAGCACATTTTGGTCAATGTGCCAAAGAGGGGGAGATTCAAATTTGAAATTGTGAATTAAATGCTAACTTTGACCTTTACAAGGGACATGTAAGAGACATGTAAGACCTATTAAATGCCTTGTTGGATGTACATTTCAACTTGCTTTTGAATTCAAATTTGAGGGAATATTCCATTTTTATGCCAAGTTGAAAGAAAATGATGAATTTATAAATGAATTAAAATGATTTATTGGTGCAATTGGGAAAAGCTAGAGGATGTGATGGGTGGTTAGATTAGGTTAATCAGGATTAGATTAGCTTAAGTGATGATTAGTTGATTTTGACCCACTTGACTTAAATATTTTGATTTATTTAAATCAAGAGGGAGAAATATGAATTTTGAGATTTAATTAAATAAAGTTTGGTTTATTTAATTAAAAGGTTGATGTTTGATTTATTTAATTTAAATGAACAACCATAGGAATGAAATTAATGAGTTTAATTTACTTGATGAATGGATGAAGGTGAAATAAGTTTAATTGATGAATGGACCTAATTAGATGCATGATGCTAATTTTGCATGTATACATTTTTCCCCTCTTTGAAGCAATGTACTTGCTGCATTGGTTCAAAGAATAAACTTGCCGTGATCAAAATTCAAAAAAATTCTAATTTTTTCGGTTGCCCCAGTGGAAAGAAGTACAATAGTACATTTCCCCCTCGAGATATTGAGTGAAAAGATTCTATTTGAGGGTCGATCTCGCAATAAAGAGGTTCAAAATGGATGGTTATGGATGATGATGCAAATGAGATTGTTTTAAGATGCTTAGAATAACAAATCTATATTATCTTAAACAATTTAAATGATGATATGATGTGAGATGGATGAGATGAATGATGTGATATGGTATGATTATGCAAATGTATGATTTTATGAGATGCTTAGACTAACAAATCTATATTATGATGATGATTATGCATGTGAGATGATATGCAGAATACTGATGGTTTGTTGATGCAGGATGGATGCAATGGTGATGTTATGTTAGCACAGAGAGAAGAAAGAAGAAATGAGATGATGAAAAGAGGATCCAACAAGTCCATGATCTGACAAGACTTTATTAGAGATGGTGATGATGATAGATGATGATGATTTTCTTATCAAGGATTGGGATTTTAAAAGGGCTACTTACCTTATGTTTGATAATACACATAGATACGATGCATCAAGGTATAAAGAACCAGGATGGCGTTGTACCTATTGCAATGGAATTTGACTCAACAAACATATAGGAGTATTCTTGTTCACACTTGACATACATAAACCTTGCTAGGACGTACCTAACAAAGCAAGTATTCGCCAAGCTATTTTACAAGAACATCCAACAAGCACAACAGAAAAAATCATAATGATCGTTGCCCCATTCCTGTCTCTCTAAATCCTTCGTTCAAATATCATCGAGAGGTCCTTGGAATAAGCGCAATAAGATAAATAAAAAAGAAGAGATCAAGTACGCAAACAAGCCAATGTTCTTCATACCTTCAGCCAAAGGGATTTGTTTTGATAGGATAAGAATCCAAGGTGATATCCAAAATGATGCCCATTGTCAAAACGATATATCTGAGGACATGCATTGTATAGGATGATGATGGTTTGATAGGCTATTGATATAAGCTTGATTGACATGTTTGAAAGTGATCAAGAGTTTGATTTTCCGTTTAACGGTTTGTTGCTTCGATTTTGATTTTGTGTTTGAAGTTTGCTTTTGCTGATTGTTGTGGTTGTTTCTATTTATGTTGCCAAAGGATGAAGGTGATGATCAGTTTATTATGGACGATTGATTATTTCGAGTGAAAGTGAGATGAGATGGATGGATTTTTTCAAATATTTGGATGTTTTTGACATTTTTTGGAGTGTTTTGAGGCTGTTTTTTGGTATTTTCAATATTTTACAAATGTTTTGATTTTTGATTTTTTTGAATGTTTTGGGGTTTTCTGAGATTTTATGAATGTTTTTTGGATTTTGATGTCTCGGGGGCTGATCGAAGATTAGCCTTGCCTACATTTAAGCTCAGAGACGATGTAGTTCAGATTCCAATGTTTTTTTTTGAATTTTTTTGGATTTTTGATATTTTTGAATGTTTTTGGATTTTTTGCATGATTTGGATATGGACATGTGTGATGATATCAGTTCTCTATTTGGGATTTTGTTGAAGAACAAGCTAAGGTTGACTGATCGAATCGATGGATTGATGATGATGATAACATTGTTGAGGATACACAACAATGTAAGGATTGGATTGATTAGGATTGATTAGGATTGATGATGATAACATTGTTGAGGATGCACACCAATGCCAGGATTGATTGATCAGGATGTACAACAATGCAAGGATTGATTGATCAGGATTGATGATGATAACATTGTTGAGGATGCACAATAATGCAAGGATACTATTAAGTAACACAAGGATATCCCGAGATGATGATTTTTTGATTGGATTTGATTGATCATGATTGATGAAGCTTGATTTGCAACAAAAGTTGTTTGAATGATTTGATGTGACTTTTGACATGAAAATTAGATGTGACTGATAGTGATTATTTGGATTGATGCTTGATGAAAGATGAAGACTGATAAGTAATGTCTTCTCATCAAAATATGCCATGGGATAGTGATTTGGAATTTTACTCACAAGTGGTGGACCAATTTTATTTCACATTTTCCAATGTTTGAATCACCACATAAGTTGGAGGATATAGATCAAGATTTATTCTTGAAGCAAGATGTAAATATCTACCCCCAGTGTCTAGCAATGTATGAAATGTGATGGGTGGATGCTCGGATAAGTGTACGGATAGATGGATATGGTAAGCACGCAAAGGATTCCAAAGATTATCTTGTGATAAGATAAGGTGTTTAGATAAATAATGATCATTGGATAATGTTTCATGGCTCAAATAACGTTGGATAGGATAGGATCAATGAAAATGACCTATGCCAAGATGTTTACCATAAGCAAGAATAAAGTGTGCACCAAACTTTGTTAAGATCAATATGACTCAGACTATGGATGCAGATGGATGAAAATGTATTGCATAAATGGTTAATGGATGAATGGATTTATTATGGATGAGATGGATGGAATGCTCAATTTATTATGGATGGGATGAGATGCTGTCACCTGAACTGGCGCACATAGATGCTCGATTCTACACATGACACCTGTTTGCCAGGTTTTCATCATGGTCTTGCCCAAAGCGCCACCGTAGTGGTTTTCACTAGAGGACGATTTTTTCTCTTTACTATTTTCAATCATTTTTTCTATTTTTTTTGGATTTCATATTTTTTTTAATTTTTCTGATAGATTTTAGGCTCATGCTAAAGCACAAGGTGTTGTTGATGTAGATGACCCTGTCATGATGTGCCATTGATATCCTACTTGAAGAAGTTGCTTTGCTAAGATATGTGCACTTGAATGCAACTTTTCAGATTTCTGATCTACTTCGTTGATACCAGGGTTAACTCTGTCTCTATCGTGATAGAGTGCCTTCGAATCCTTATGATGAAGGGTTGCCAATACATGGTCAATGTGAGAATTGGATATCATGTGTGGAGGTGTGGATGGAGTGTGTTTAGGGATAAGAGATGGATTGGTTGATAGTTTGGAACCTTTGACTCTCCAAACTTAGGAAGATGAGCAATGATGGGTGGATACGAAAGTGTGCATGGAATTAGGACCAACTGCTTGATACACTTTGTACATCACTTGAAAAGCCTGCTTTTGCTTTTGTGGACATCTTTGATGGATACTTTTCCCTTTTTAATTTTTCCCCATAGTTTATTTGACTGATGGAGTTTGATAGGGATGATCTTTCTTTGTATTCTTTGGTATCCATTTGTATTTGATTTGTCCACTATGCTTTCCAGCTTCTTTTTCTTTGATAACATTCTTCGTACTTTGATTCAATTCTTTCTTTTGACGTTGGTCCCAATTCATGGATGGGGTGATGGGTGGATGAAGATTAGTGACGTGGTTGGTTGTAGTATTGGCATCGGTTTCACCATAAGGATTCTCCATGCTCCCTATGTTGATGCTTGCATTAGATAAAGTTGCCCCCAGTATGGTGGAAGTAGTACCTTCATGCTTTGATTCCGTTTGTTCTGAGAGCTTTTGTTTAGAATGCATTCTTTGATAACTGACCATTGCAGATGATGTTATTTCAATTGGATGCTCTGCTAACTCTAAAATATCTTGTTCCGTTTGACCTACTTCCTTTAGTGGATAATGTTGGATATCTTCATACGTGATGTCTTCAGTCTGGATTTTGGATATATCTGATCCTGATGTTGACAACTCTATTTGGTTGTAGGAATCAATAACCTGCTCTTTTTGTGTAATAATATTAGGAGTAAAGGAATCTTGTTTTGAATGAAGATCATCTACCTGTCCATCCACAGAAAGCATCTCATGGGTAGATGGAGGAGTATATGCTACATGGATATGATCATCTTGCATAGATAGGAGAGTGTCCATTAGATTATTGTAGTATCTTGAAGATACAAATTCTTGATCTTGAATGATTTCGAAGTTGCTCTCGACATGCCTTGGATCAAGTTCTTGACATGGGTTAGTTTCAAAGGATGGATTGCTTACAAAGGGTTCTTGGATGCTGTCTTTAGGCATGGGGAATGGCTTAATATCCTCTTGATCTTTGAGTGGACTTGGATCAAGTGTCAAGTTGAGGATTCCTTTAGTATCTATAACCATGAGGTCAAAGGGGGTCAACATGTCTTGGAAAGGACCATTGCTAGACCTTGGTGAAAGATTTTGATCATGCTTTGGAATGAACTCTTGAGATATGTCCTCTAACTCATCAGGTGATGTAGATACATTTTCATCATGATCATTGGTCAATGAATTGTGCATTATTTCAATAGGATCAAATAATCCTAACACTCCTCGAAATAGATAACTAAAAAGTGGCTCTTGATGTATGGTTAGTTGATCATCCGAGGGTGTAGACACATCTTCAATATGCTCCTTAATTGAGAGATCTTGAACATTATTTTCAAAAATTGTGGTGAAGAGATTGTGAATGTCTTCAACCATAGAGTCAAGTGATGTTGATATTTCTTGAATTGGATCATTGTTGAGTATTGTTGGTGGATTTTGATCATGATCCAAAAGTGACTCTTGACATATGTTGATTTGATCTTTGGATGAGATAGAATCGTCTTCAATGTGCTCTTTGATGGATAGATCTTGATCATTGCTTTCAACAATTGTGGTGGGGATATTTTCAATGCTATCACAAGTGGTTGAATGTTCATCACTATCCCCAATAGCTATCATTTTTTGTGTTTCTGTTTGTTGGGTAGCTTGAGAGGCTTGGGAAAATTGAGAGGCTTGTTGCATTTGTTGAGCTTGTGTTGCTTGTTGCGTGGCTAGATATTGTTGGATGGATTTTTGGTAGGCCTGGTGAGCTTTTAGCGCAATGTTATATTGTCTTGTTGCATTTGGTTTTGGTGGTAGTGGTGGTGGATTTGGAATTATGTTGGATGTAGTCACAAGCCGTTGAGATACGCTTGAAGTGATTGTGGTAGTGAGGGGTTGAGATATGATGGGATTGATTGAGGTGATATGAATGGTCAGAATGACCGAGGTGATAGGTCTTTGGGAGACCATATTTTGATTTGTCAGGATTGATGTTGTCATTTGATTAGATACCATCTGTTGGTGCGATTTCGATGGTATATTCAAAGGATTTGATGTGATGGCTTGATTGGTGCTAGGTGGATTGATTTGGATGGAGTGATTTGTGCTAGGTAAAGGGGGAAGCCCTAAACCAAGGAATGATGTTGATATGGGTAATGGTGGTGGAGATGTCTCTTGGTGCAATGACTCAACTATTTTGGTAAGTGTAGCAATTTGATCTCGCCAAATTTGATCTTGATTTCGATCTTAACTCCCTTGATATAATTGATTTGGATTTTGTTCAAGTAGATTTGGGATGCATACTTGTGGTATTTGAATGGGATCATGGACAAATTGATTTTGGACAATGTTCTAATTTGGGATGATGTTCAGATTTGGCATGATAGGTTGAAATTGAACATTGTTGATGTTGGGAATCACATTGCCTTGTTTTAGGTAACTTTGATTTTGCATGGTGTTACCTTGACTTGGATTAATACATGGAGTTGTTAACGTCTTGTTTGGAATTTGAACAACATTTGTATGATTCAAAAACATATCCATCCCAAATTTTTTTGGATTCATGTTTGGTAATCTTGTACTTGGTACATTCACATTTGGCATGTAGGGATTTGATGAGATGATGTTGTTCGTTTGAAGGCTCATGCATTGATTGTTTGGTTGATAGGCTTGCAGGTTTGGATTTAGATCTACCATCAGGAAATGTGTTCCAATCTTTGATTTGGGCATACTCACACTTGTTGTACCATTGACATTTGTAGAAGGTAATGATCCCATGTATGGATTGTATAAGTGTGAGTTTTGATAATCAATCGACATTGTAAGGCTTTGAAAGTTCAATTGATTTGGATTACTCATGATGTATGGATTAAGTTTATATTCCATGTTCCTCTTGTGTTTTTACCTTGTTGTAAAAGTGACCTCTAAGGTGTTAGGACCAATGATGAGATGAAGGATGAAAGGCGGAAATGATATGAGTGTTGAACATTTAGGGACTTTGGATCAATGCTAGACTTAGGGTTTGATTTTTATTTTCTTTTGATTTGGATAATGGACTTGTAAACCCTAAGATGTTAGATGTGATCTTAGGATAAACTTGTTCAAAGGATTGGTAATTCAATTAAATGTATGAGAAAGGATGCATTCCCATGCACCTAACTAAACAAGGTGAGTTTGATTTGGTTTAAGGATGTACCCAAGTCTAGAATGATGTTTCCAAAAGCTCTAAAGTTGTTTATGGGATGGGATTTTGATAGATGTTTGGATTAATGAAGTGTTTGATTTTGATCCTAAGAGACTTAGAGAAACTTTGTTTACTAGGCCAAGATATTGAAGAACATGCTTTTCTCTAAGAGTAATTCAAAATAAAAAGATCAATGTTTGCATGAAAACCATATGACTAAAAGATGCCAAGCCCATATGTGGGGTCCAATTGATTTAATCTTTGCTTAATGGATTCTTTTTACCACAAACACACTCTTGATTAGATTTTGAATCTATATGTCTAATGTCTGAAATTTCCCCTTATCCTGGAAAGTGTATTATGCGGAAACCAAGGAAATTTGAGGCAAGAGTTACCTATTGTTGACATTAGTAGGAGCAAATTGAGATGAAATCCAAATGCTTAGAAGCCTCTAAGGATATGAATCCCAAGGGAAAGCAGTAACATGTGAATTTTTTCAAGGATATTTTCCTCTCCTAAAGGGTTTGCAATTTTGATGATTCGTTGAATGTTGGTTTCAATGTTTTGGATACAAGCACTGTGTTTTCAAATTGACTCACAAGCAATATAACATCCTAGCTCAATTGGTACATTTTTCTTGGTGGGCTTGCCTCATGCCCTTCGTAGAAGAGATGATTTTACATGCAACCAAGGAAAGAGTATAAAGGTATGTTAAGAATGAAGTCTTAACCTATATACTTTTACCAAGATCGGACATGGCAAGTAACTTCTTGGAATCTAAGTTCCAATGCACCACTTTGATAAACTCATTGAATGGATCAGTTGGTCACTACAAACAAAGGTTTTAGTTCAGACTTTCCATTCGTGGAGATTGAACCATACGGCAAGAGTCCCCTTTCGGATCCATCTCGTCGAAATCAACTGCATGATATCAGTGTTTACTCCAATACCCACATTTATATCCTGGTTGGAAATACTCTTGGCTTTAGAGTGTTACCAGTTGAGTTGTTCCCTTGGGTGAGTATGTTTTCCCCAAGGCAAGCCATCTAAGATAGAAAAAAGTGAATAAACTTATTCATAGTTCGATCGACCCCTATTTAGAAACAAGGGGAGAACACATGCAATAAGCTCACTCACACTCACACAAGATTTTGTTCAATTTTTAAACCCAAACTAAAATGTGGAGGAAATATTTTATACAACTTAATGTCATAAAAAAGACTTTTGATTCTCAAGATCACCATGAAGCGCGAGAGAAGTGCATACGCCTATTTAGATGAGATTACTTTGCATAAGAGATTACGAAACATAAAAAACACATGTTAATTTTAAGCCTCAAAGCAATGATGAATTCATTTTAAGCATTAAAAAATGAAGTGTGAAGTTGCTTGTTCAATTTTAGCCCAAATTGAAACCTCGTAGGTGTCTAAGGTTCAATTTTAACCCTTTGCAATGAAAAATTGAAGTGTTCTTTTTAAGAGCCCAAAAAGAGATGTGAGTTGTGTAAGGAAAATAGAGGTGCGGAAGCAACTTTCCTAATGTCAAAACCACAGGGAAGTAGGAGACAACACTTTTAATTTTTCAAATTACAATCTAATTAAGACACACATGAAAGATTTACAGAAATAGAGATAATACACAAAGACAATGAACAACAAATTTATGTGGGAAAACCCTTTCAGGAAAAAATGCACCACACCAAGCTGAATCTCTTTGTATTACAGTAACAAAAAATTACATACAATGCAGAGATACAACTCTCTGGTATCAGTTCACAGTAGCTTCATTCACTATTCAATCTCTTACAAAAATGCTCTCTCTGATTCTCAATCTATTTTCAACTCAGAATGTTATCCTTTAAATATTACCACATTCTGATTTTTTTCCTTTGTTCATCCTTATCCACCATTGCCCCATCGTAGAAAGCTTCCACTTGAGTATTGATTTTTCACTGCATGGAGTTCAGCTTGAGCATCGCAACTGTTGCAAAAATCTAACTACCATCCATTTGAAATTTGATTCTTTTGATTGGTCCATGAGGCTCCACATAGGATGGTCAATTTGGTCAAAGGAATTCAAACTTTGTTGGCATATCGGTGAGACACTAATAGTGTCTCCCCGATGCCACAAAGTTCTTCACTATCGATATCATCATAGATTCCAACAGTCGGCAAGACAATATAGCAAATTCCATGAGTCATACCAAATCCATCAGCATCCATTGCATTCCTATCGGCAAGAGTTTCTCCATCGGCAAGACATTTTAGCAAGCTTCATAGGTTGCATCGATGTCAGTTTTCCTTTTGGAAAGACTATCGCTCTTTGGTGAGACCACATATCAATATCCTAAGTCACACCAAAGAGTCATACTTGTCGGCAAGACATTTCACTCTTGCCAAGACCTCCCACCGAGTCTTCATGTTGTTCCGAAGCATCCACCAGTCGGCGAGACTCATCACTTTTTCCAGGACTTCATACTAAGGTCCTAAGTCATACCGAGCGCTCCAGTCACCAGTCAACAAGAAATTCATCTTTCGTCGAGACCTTACATCGAGCACCCATGTATTAACGAGTCGGCAATACATTTGACCTTTGCTAAGACCTCATACTGATCGACTTGAGCTACTATGATGACTTCAGTTGTATCCCCGTTGGCGTGACTTTCCATTCTTGCTGGGATATCTCCCCAAGACCCTTGTGTTACCTCGATAGCCATATGCTATCAATGAGACATTCTCTAGTTAGTTGGACTTCTCCCTGAGACCCTTGTGTTTCCCTGATAGCCATATGCTATCAGTGAGACATTCTCTAGTCAGTGGGACTTCTCCTCGAGACCCTTGTGTTTCCCCGATAGCCATATGCTATCGATGAGACTTTCTCCAGTCACTGGGACTTCTCCCCGAGACCCTTGTGTTTCCCCGACACCCGATAAGAGTATTTTGTCGGCCAGAGGTCTCCACTCAACAAAAGGTCACATCAATAGACTTGTCGGCAAGACATCAACTCTGTCTCGGCAACATGAACACTTCAAGAGAATTCAGAACAACTAATTGGCTAGACATGATTAATGTCACAGTGACTTTTCCCTTTAGGAGTTCCATGTCAGTATGGATTGAGGCACATATTCCAACAATCTCCCACTTGACGAAGACCTTACTGACAACTCCAGAGCATAATAAAACTACTAAAATTCATGGGACAAGAGGCCCATCGAACTGGCACACCACCTGTATTTGTCTGTGCTCACAAGCTTCATCAATGCATCTACAAAATTCTCCAGAGGATCCACTTTCTCTAAAGAGACCTTCCCATCCTCCACCATATCCCGTACAAAATGATACTGTACATCTATATGTTTTGTCTTGGCATGGAAATTAGGATTTTTTTCCAAACATATAGCACTCTGACTGTCACAGTAAATTTTAATGTTTCTTGCATCAAAACCAATGTTAGAACACAAACATTTTAACCATATTGCTTCTTTATAGGCATGTGTAGCTGCCATGTATTCTTCCTCTGTAGTGGACAAAGTGACTACAGCCTACCACTTACTCATCCAACTCACTACACCACCATTCATCATGAAAAGATATCCACTGGTGGATCTTCTACTATCAATGTCCCCTACCCAATCAGAATCCACATAACCTCGAATACTGAGAGTCCTCTGTGATTCAACCAAGTTACCATGGTAACAAAAAGCATATTCTGAAGTACCCTTCAAATATCTAAACACTCTCTTCACAACATCCCAATGTGTCCTTCCAGGATTAGCCATAAACTGACTAAGTACTCCCACTGCTTGGGCAATGTTTGGCCTTGTACAGACCATTGCATACATAAGGTTGCCAACCACACTAGCATATGGCACACTAGTCATGTCCTCCATCTCAGTAGGAGATTTTGGATAGTCTTCAACAAATAGCTTTGTTCCCTGTGTAACTGGAACAACTAGCTGCTTGCAATCAGTCATGCAAAATCTCTCTAGAACAGTCATGATATACTTACTCTGACCGAGCCAAAGTTTTCTATTCTTCCTGTCCCTAGTTATTTCCATTCCCAGAATATACCTTCTTGCCAAGATCTTTCATTTCGACTTTTCCTTTAACTAAAGACTTAAGATCATAAATCATTAGCT
>VDFB02000015.1:483790412-483965468 GCA_007258455.2 Sequoia sempervirens | reverse complement strand
TTTTTACATAATCGTTTCTCTTCTCTAAATGGAGAGGAATAAGAGTCCAATGATATGGACGTAATTCTTCCATGAATTTTCTCTCATGGAATGTTAGAGGTCTTACTGACCTCCCCAGAAAATATATTGTCAGAGATACTTTGAAAAAGTTGACTGGTATTGATATTCTGTGCCTCTAGGAAGTTAAAATTTCTGATTTTTTGATTGCTTCGGCTTGTCGGTCTATCTGGCCAGCCAGTTCTATGTTCAGTACCACCCATGAATCTAGGCATGGAGGAGCTGTCACTCTTTTGTCTCCACAGTGGCACTCTAGCATGGTCGAACATGGGTCTGATCCCATGCAGCGGCTTGTCTGGATCCTTCTCAATATTGATAATCATTCTTTCAGGGTCATTAATGTTTATGCCCCAAATGATGCTATGGAGCGCTCTTTACTCTGGCGATGGATTGCTGACTCATTGCCAGTCGCCACCTGGATTTTATGTGGGGACTTCAACATGGTTGAGATGGCCTGTGATAAAGATGACATCCTACCCTTCAGATGGGAAATTGGAAAACGTGAGGTGTGGTTTTACATGAGCAATAAATTGGGCCTTTTTTATCCCAATATTGGCTACCGCCATTCTCATTCTCCCTGGCACACCTGGTGCAATTTCAGGGCTGGTTTTGACATAATTTTTAAGCACCTTGATCGTGTCATGATCTTGGTACAATCATTCTTCTCCTTCGCTAGCTCTTCCCTTCTGGTTAAGCCGATAATGGATGTGACATTGTCTAATCACTTCCCCATCAGTTTCCACATTGAATGGGAGACTAGACAGCCTCACACGTGTAAGACACAATTCTTCCTCAACACTTCTCTTCTCGGCCATAAGGCCACCCTGGTCCACATTCATAGAATTTGGAACTTGGAATGCAGGCTAGCTCATAGTACTGGCTAGATTACATGGTGGAATGATGCCCATATCGCTCGCTTCTTGTGCATTTATGGGTGCCAGTTGGCCATCTTTCGCCAGCAGTCTTACAAGGCAACCACAACTAATTTTCTCTTAGCCAACAAGGCCTTAGCGGCTAGCCCTTTTTCTCCAACTTTGCAAGTTAAAGTTGCAGAATTACGGCACAAAAATCAAGTTGCAGACAACTACACCGCTAGAGGTGCATAAATCAAGGCCCATTTGCATTGGCTCAAAACTGGTGATCGTGCCTCCAAGGAGTTTTTCTTGGCCTTGTGTCCAGGCACTCCTCTCCTGGAATTAAAAAGATTAAATATGGCGTATAGCTCCTTTCAAAGCCGCCTGACATTCTGTAGGCTTTTGTGCGTCATTACGAGCAAGTTTTCATTGCCCAAGACCCCATGCCTGAGTGCCAGCAGGCCCTCCAGGATTGCCTTGCTGTCGTGCCACATAGGCTGTCTGTAGCCCAGAAGAAATTTTTTGACTAGTTGCTTATGCTTGATGATCTGAAAGAGGCTTTACAAAACTCTTTGGGACTATGTGGGTCCCAACTTGTTTCAGGTCTATTTAGAGGCTTTTCATTCCAATTCTTTAGGAGAGCTAATAAATAAAGGGAATATTAAGTTCATACCTAAAGTCGGTGATCCTAAGGATATTTTTAATTCGTGGCCTATTACGCTCCTTAATGTCTCTTATAAAATCATTGCTAAAGCTCTTGCTTTAAAAATCCACCATCTTCTGCCCCTCATTGTGTGTCCGGAGCAGACTGGGTTCATCAAATCCAGGTATATTCTGGATAATATCATCGCCATCTGGAAAGGCATGGAGTGGGCCCGACGCTCTAACTAGAAGGCTTTATTCATTAATATTGACTTTACCAAATCCTATGATCACATTGAATGGCCTTTCATTCTTGCCATGCTGCAAGCTCTGGGTTTTGGGCCCAATTTTATTCAGTCTGTTTGAATACTCTTTGCAGATGCCTTGTCCTGCATCACCATTAATGGTCGATAGTCCTCTGCCTTTGGCCTTTTCCATTCCATTTGGCAGGGTTGCCCTTTGGCTCCCTCACTGTATGTGCTTGCCACTGAAGGGTTTGATTATCTGTTGGCTAATGCGGCCTCATTGTAGTGCATCAAAGGCATTTTGTTGCCGAATTCCTAGTTGCAATTGCTCAATGGTCACTTTGCGGATGATTCTTTTCTCACTCTCGTGGAGGAAGAGGAGACCATTCACGAGGTGATCTGGTGCCTTAATGTGTTATGTCTTGCATTTGGCTCCACCATTCAGTGGCACAAGACGCTTTGCTATCAGCAGTCTGTCCTACCTTGCCCTACTTGGTTGCAACCTCTTGGCTAGAAGTGGATTGGGCCAGGGGAAATTTTCCCATTTTTGGGCATTCCTTTTGCTTTCCAAGCTTCTCCAATGGAGCTTTGGCAGGTTGTGCTTGCTTGGGTGGAGAAAAAGCTGACTTACTAGATCACCAAACCTCTTTCTTTGGCAGGGAAATTCCAGATTTGCTCTAAAGTTTTGGCCGCTACCCATGTTTATTATTCTTCTTGCTAGGCACCTTCTAAAGCTACTTATAGCAAGCTTGAGAAATTGCTTCATGATTTTCTTTGAGCCTCCTCTAATACTCATCATGGCTTCCATCGTGTCACCTGGGATTTCTGTTGTCTCCCTAGGGACTCTGGAGGCTTGGGTTTGCTCTTTACCCAAAGGCAGGGAATTGCTCTATGTGTCAAATGGGTGATTCGTGCTCTCACAGGTGACGAGGCTTGGAAAATTCTCCTTTGCCACTACATTCAGTTTGGTTTCCCCGCCAATAGACCTTCCTGGAAAGGAATTGGCCTCCAGACCCTTTTGGTTATGAAAGAGCCGGTTCAGATAATTGGTACGTTTGTTGCCAAAAGCATTTGGTGTGTTTGGGAATCTGTCAAACCCTGGCTCTGATGGTCTAGATCCGGCTTTCAAGACGGGCTCTCCCTGAACCAGCACAATGTGTGGTGGTTGCCCCTTTTTACCAGAAATGATCAACCTTTGGCTAAAGTGCCTTGGCTTAAAGCTCTCAGATTTCACAAGAATGGTATCTAAACCCTCCATCAGCTTTTTCTCAGACCTGCCATGTGCATCGTGCATTGGGACAAGTTTTGTGCCTTATATATTTTTCATAACTAGGACCGTGCTACTTTTTAGGGTCTAGTGAGTGCTATCCTAGACGATATGCTTCACAAAATTGGTATTCGTGGGCTCAAACCATGGTGGAAAGACTGGAAATGGTACCCAGATACTCCTTTGAAAAACTACAAGCCTCGGCTTGGCTACAGGTGGCTTTCACCTCACTTTCCCATGATCCAAAGTCTGAATCAGATGTGGTTTCTCCAATCTTCGGCTCCTGTCTGGCGTAAATGATTTGCCAACAATTGGTTTGCAAGTGTTGAGCCGAAGCTCGCCCATTTTTCCTGGTGTATTCTTTTCCAAGGATTTCCGGTGGGCTCTCGGCTTGTTCATTTGGGGGTTTCAGACCCTCGGTGCCCATTCTGTGGGCAGTCTGAGACTTTTAAGTATCTCTTTTGGTTTTTCCCTCAAGCCCAGCAGTATTGGACCTAGATACATGATTTTTTTCAGCTATTTCGGCCAAAGTCATTCTCTCGGCACATGATTTTGCTGGGGGATTCACCCAGATTCCCAACAAAGTATACCTAGCTTTGACACACTTTCAAGGTGGAAATCCTTTTTACTATTTGGAAGGATAGAAATTCCTACATATTTTCTCATTCTCAAATGGATTGTCAGATTTCTATGTATTCTAAAACTATTATTTGCTCTAATGTATTATTTCAGATATAGGTGCAAGCCAACAAAGTGGCGTTAGAAGTTGCTCACCTCCAGGTTCTCTTGGACCATTAGGGCAATGCCCCGTGCACTGTGGCCTGGGTCCCCAACTCACCCTCCTCCTCCCGCCACTGGTCGCCCTCTTGGGGCTAGCGGCGGAGTGGTTCTGCTCGCCCTTGCTGTCAGCCTCTGCCTCGGCGGGACTCCCACCCCCCTCGGCGTGCTCGCTCTCCTCCTCCGCAAGCTGGCCAGGGCTGGTTCTCTGGTGGGCCGTCAGGGAGTGGTGGCGGTTGGCCCTCTGATGTTGTCCTGGTTGGCTAGATACAAGTAAAGTCTTTCCGTGGCTGACCCTTGCAATCTTGCCCTGGCGCAAAGAAGAAGTTAAAGAAAAAGATGACGATGGTCAGGCTACTCTTGACGTCAATCCTAACCCCGCTGATGTATGGAGGAAGAAGGATGACAAAGACCCTCCTGGCTCTTCTGGCACTACCTTGGCTGCTTGATGGCTTTCTTTTAATATTTGTTATTTTGGACTTCTAGGCTTGACCTTTGCTACTTGATGGCGGTCTTTTAATATTTGTTATTTTGGACTTCTGGGCTTGACCCATGATTTTTTGATTTTCTGGGCTCTACCCATGTGACCTTCGGGGTGTGCTTTCTTACCACCCAAACTTTTTTTTTGTGAATTTGTATTTAATCTCTTTATTAATATAGATTAGTAGCTTATTCGTCAAAAAAATAAAAAATTAAACTTAATAAAATTTATAAAATTTATATAAAATCTAAAAAATCTAAAAAAATATATAAAATAAAATAAATTTTATAAATTAAAGTTTAAGGCAAAAGGTTGGGGGGAGGTTGTGAACCTCCCCATACGAGGAGGCCGCAGCCAGCCTACGGCTATGCGTAGCAGCCATGGGTTGGCTACGCACCAACCCCCACTACACAAGCAACCATAGGCGGGGTGTAAATAGGGGTACGACATAGTCGTCCCCTCCCCAAAAACATAATTTTTTTTAAATTCACAAGGAGAAAAATAGCATAGGCCCCTCCATATATACACAATCCTCTTTTTTTTTTAAAGAATGAAATTTATAATTTCTGCCAGCATAGACTTATATATATATATATATATATATTTGAAAATAAATAAACAACAGTTTGATTTTCTTTCAGACAAAACACAAATATGGGCATACATGTTTTAATCCTAGCATAAATTTAAGAGGGTTTTCAATAGTTTTAAACAAAAAAAATTAATTTTCCTCATAAAGACTTCCAATAAATTTTCCTACAAAAGGTTTTAAAAACTCACCCAAAACAAAATTCCA
Organism: Sequoia sempervirens; assembly: GCA_007258455.2. Lineage (NCBI taxonomy): Eukaryota > Viridiplantae > Streptophyta > Pinopsida > Cupressales > Cupressaceae > Sequoia > Sequoia sempervirens. Next base: position 483,960,349 of record VDFB02000015.1, on the reverse strand, counting down.
ACACACAATTTTCTCTTAATAAGATCATCAAATTTAGGCACGACGGGCAAGATATTTATTTTTCTTATAGAAACTAATAGAACAAAAGAATTAAATGGAACAAAAATGAACTTGGAGTCCTTTGTTTGATGTCGAATCCACCAACACAACAAACCTTCTTCCTTTCTCGAAATCAATGTTTCTCAACAATTCCTTCTTCAATCCCTTCTACCAAGCTAACTTCTAGATCAATCTATTTTATTTTTCTTTACAAACAAATTAACAGAGAAGTACACACTTTTTTTTTTCCAACTGTTGTTACTTCTTCAAAAACAAAACCATTCCCGTGAAGAGAAAACTTCTTTTTCACAATAATAAAAATAAAGAAAAATAAATAAAGCTCTTTCTTTATGAAAAATCTACAACATGCATTGGTTCTTTTCCCTGATTTTAAAGATCACATTTATTCCACTAAATTAATTAAAAATTCATTTATTTTTTATCTTTATCTTCACAATACAATATCTCTAAATTTTATATTTTTAATATTTGAAAGAGATAATCTACAATTATCAACAACATTATTTATTTAAATTAATTAATTTATACCTTTTAAATAATTAAATAATTTTTAAATTACAACATTTAACTTAACTAGAATTTCCTACAATTAATTTATATCAACGAAATAACATTAATTAATCACATATAAAATAAATATTAATTAAATAACAAACATTTACAAACTAAAATAAATAATCAACACTAAACCATACTAAAATAAAGACGAGGTCAAGACAATGACACCGTAAGACTCACAACGAGGTGATGAACTTGGGACAAGGACACTTCCTTACCAACTCCCTTTTCAACATCATACCCGTTGGGTTTATGGGACACGCTCAGACCTATCAAATAGGTGGAGTCAGTGTCGAGTACCTACATCTTGCATCCTGCATAGAAATAAACGTCAAGTAGCATGTAAATCTCCAATATGGACACACCGTGAAAGGTAATCGTGGGGTAGCAGGGCACTCACGAGCAACCAACCAACCAACAAGTAATCACCAAACAAAACTATGAATCCACACAACCAATCTGGTGAACTAATCACCATAAAAAACTAAGTACAAAACCAACACAGAAGAGTATCTAAGAGTATCAACAACACGAGGGGTATTACAATCACCATATACACCCTTAATCTTGAGGGGAGAGTTCCTCTCTAGCACATGACTCATAGACCTTAAAACTAGTTTTTTCTTGCTTCCTACCTCCAACTCCTTCTGCTTTGTCATAGGGGGTGGAGATGACACCTCACCATCCAATTCATTCTTCTCCTTCAGGCAAGTACTCAACAAATTAGTAGCCACCTCGTCACTGCAAGTCTCATAACCCTTATTAGGGCTCGACACCCCTTTCTTAGACTTCCCCATTGTAGAGGGTTGTGGAGCCACCTCCATGGAAGCAAGAGAGTCTAGTACATAGTCCACATCCTCCTTAGATTCTGACTCCTTTTCCAGGAAAAGGTTCCTCTTCTTCCTGTTTTTACTAATCAGCTCCTCTTTAGAGACTGTACCATACTCCTCCACTGGTTTTAACCGCTTACCCTTAGAAGTAGCAATTGTCTTAGCCACCTCAAAAGACTTAGAATACTCAAAAATTAAAAGAATAAGCCCCACATGCAGAACTAGATTTTTGGGGTTTCTCTTATGGTCCTTGAGACCAGAATCCAACAAAACTAGGAGATAATATGGAAAGGAAATTCTTTTTTTTTGTGGCGGAAATGATTACGCATAAGAAAATGGTAAGCATTTACCCAAGAGAAGCATCCTTCCATGGTGATATATTGCATGAGTTCCTCGACCACATCTCCCCACAATGCCTTGAGAGAGCTCCTTTGGTAACCCCCACTCTTTACCATCTTTAGGTCTTGAGCTTCATCGCCTTTGAAAAAAAATTACATGGTAGTCTACGATTCCTTTTTGTCTCTAAAAAATTTCATTCCATCCGTAGGAAACCCAGTGATATTAGCTATAAAATATTCATTCACAACAAACTCCATTCCACCCAACTTCAACACCCTATTGTTCCATACTTTTGCAAACAATGTCGTCATCTACAGGTTGTTACCATGCAGTCTCTCTAGGTATGGAGTTAACTCACCTTTCTCTAACACCTGTTGAACCTCCAACTTCTTCTTGATGGATTTGCAAGAGAAGGGATCCACGTAGTTCCTATCACCTCCCATGTCTATAGAATTTGCAAAGTCAATAAGCTTGAGAGTGTAGGAGGAAAGCTCCAAATCACCTAGGAACTCAACCTGCAAAACCAACCCTCACATCCGAGAAAAATAATCACAAAATAATGTGATAAGCTTAATTAAAGCTAAGATGATTGAGTATTCATGTACATAGAAGCCTATTAAATAGGCAAGAAATGCGGTGAACAAACTCACTATCATAAAACAAGATAACTCACAGGTAAAACTAACCTTAACAAATATTAAATATATGTGTCCTAAGTTAAGCTTAAGACAATGTGTAAAGGGTAAAAACCTATTTACACCAACACCCCCCCTTAAGTACAAACTTAGGGAGATTATGTACTCATGTACATATGCAAATGAAATCTCTCACAACTGGAGAAAAGGAGAAAACCCAATGGGACAAAACTCCTTCCCAAAAGAGAGATACAATACAATAATGATATCCATCACAAATTCAATCAATCTCTATCCATACAAATGATGATAAGAGAGATCATACAACCTCCCCCCATAATGAGATAACCGGCTGTAAGAAGAAGCACTGGAAGTACACGGTAGAGTAACACTAGAGTCCTGAATGCGGCAAGCAAGGAAAGATACTTCTATTTGCTACTGAAACCATATTAGAGTCACTGATTGACTCAAGTCAGAATCATGATAAAGCAACAATAGAACCAATGCCAAGGAACATTGGAAAAATCACAAACTGGCACAACTCTAGAATCTATGATGCAATAGTTGATTGAGAGATGCTTTGGAACTGAATTGCAAAGAAAATATGAAGAGCACGAGAGTGCAACTGGAGCTTCAAACTTCAATGAGAAATAAATGCAGCCAAACAAAAAAATTCTAAAGAAACATCAGCACCACTGGAAAGTGGAGATCACCACCTTTTTGATGATATTTTGTTTGCAAACTTTTTCCATCTGAATCAAAAGTTATGCAAAAACAAAAAAATGCCTATAAAAAGGCACTTGACACACTAACTGAGTGAAAAATTTTAATACTAAATAGGGTCAAAATTATGGCTCCTGGTTGCACCATATGACCACCTTATTAAAAAAGTATTAAAAAAAATTTAATCACCACAACCATAGGTGGTGAGTGGGCAGATCGGCAGAGTGGGGGTGGTGCCCCAGTGGCTGAGCCACCCTGGGGCCACCCCACCCCATGGTTCTATACAACTGTTGGCTATACAAATATGAGGTCGGCTATGTAAATAAAAGTTTTAGACAAAACTTATAAAGATTGAAATATGTGTACCAAGTCAATGACACTGAACTGAGATGTTGACTTCACAGTGTTTAGATTTGACAGATCTATCCAATGGCAGAGAAGTATGCAGACCAGACCCTAGTAATCGATGTCATAGTTGTCAACCGAGGTACAAAACATTGATGAATGTATAGGGGATTCACTCCAAATGACCCGTGGTGAGAGGAACGTCACCATAAGTAGGTGAATGCTGACCAAACTACAATGACAGTCGAGCAAACACTTAAGTAACCTGTTATAAAGCACAAAGTTGACCAGAATGCCAAGCTTGTACGCCTGCAGGGATCCAGAAGGATGGGTAATGCCAAAATAAATGCAGATCATTGATGGAGAATGGACAGCCTGATGGTGGATAAATGCTAATGCAAAGATATGCAAGTAGCCAGGAACTTGCAAATATTCACTCCTGATTGGAGGAGGATCGTCGATCTAATAAATGTCGATCTTAATGAAAGAAACCCCCAATCACAATCAAATGCACGATGATTGGGTACCAATGCAGGCTGATTGAGGTGACCACATACAAGCCGATGGAGAGATATTCACCCAGACCAGAGATCAGTGATATACTGATGCAGAGGTACGCCGATTGGAGGATAATGTACAACTCGATGAAAATTGGAGGCCGAACCAATAAATAAATCTTATCACCAACAAACTGCTGACTAGGAATTTGTACGTCAATGAAGGCACCAAAACACACCCTCAAACTCTGATGGAGAATTAAGATCGGATCACAAAGCCTACAAAAATGATGGAAATTCCTACCAACACAATGACCCTTTGATAGTGACAAGCCCACGATTGGACCAATCCAATAGATTTGTAGAGGGAAGGACACTGACAGAGGATAGACAGCTTGTATTGGCAATGTGATTGAATAAAAGCTGATGCACCCCCCTTGATGACACCAAACAAGGATGATGATCCAATGATAAGAGAGGCAACCGATGTGAGAAATCAAAGCTGATGCAAACTAGGAGAATAGTCTATGGGAAAATTAAGAGAGACGAGCGAGCACCATGAATACCGAAATTTTTTCACCAGGCAACTGATCAAGCAACATAGGCGCCGAGATTTAACCAGTGATTATGATGATCCAAATATTTTTCCACAATTATGTGATAAAGAAATTAAATCACAAAAATATTTTCTTGAAAATAGGTGCAGGCTAACCACACAGAGGTCTGCCAAAACACTAGTGGAAAAAGATTCTCAGTGGAAGGAAGGGCATGAGGCCTGCTCTGATACCATGTAGGAGCAAAGCTCCAAATCACCTAGGAACTCAACCTACAAAACCAACCCTCAGATTTGGGAAAAATAATCACAAAATAATGTGATAAGCTTAATTAAAGCTAAGATGATTGAATAATCATGTACATAGAAGCCTATTAAATAGGTAAGAAATGCGGTGAACAAACTCACCGTCATAAAACAAGATGAGTCATGGGTAAAACTACCCTTAACAAATATTAAATATATGTGTCCTAAGTTAATCTTAAGACAATGTGTAAAGGGTAAAAACCTATTTACACCAATAGAGAGCTCTGAACGCAATGAGGAGAAACCTCGAGAAGGTGATACAAAGAATTCCCACAATTTGTATGAAAATGGAATTAAGGTAGGAGAAGATAATGATCCTAAAGTTCCATTCCCTATGGATATCAGCTGAGGTACAATTATCTCATTTCAAATTTGACTTACCATCCCTCCACATAATCACTAACCACGTGAAGATAGTCATGCACACCCCAAGCCATAAGAAATCATCAAACAATTTAAATTTGGAAATCATGATTAATACTTGCAATTGCCTCCATAGGGAAGGGGTTGTTCACACCCCATTTCCTAACACCTCTAACTCCAAGATTAGCGAAGAAATCATCTAAGCCCTTGCCCTCTCTCTAAATATGATAAATTTAATACTCATCAAAGGATTTAAGAATATCAATAGAGTCCCTAATAAAAGATTCAATAGTCCATGAAGGGGCAACACAATTCTTCAAATTATTGATGATATTGAGAGAATCCCCCTCAAGCCATACTTTCTTATGGCCTTTAACTTGTGCCAACTTTATACCATGATAGGCTGCATCCGCTTTCACATAGTGGTTTTTTTGGGTTCCCAAAGGGAGCCCCAATGTAGAAATGAGCCTACCATTAGAATTTATGACCACTCCCCCACAACCTACAGGTCTTGGATTCCCTTTAGCAGCTCCATCAAAATTAACCTTCACCCAACCATTTGGATGAGCTTTCCAAACACCATCTTCTCTAGAGGCTTTCCCTTTAGTAACCAGGAGGGAAATATCACAAGGTAGCTTCGACTTATGTGCTATAGAGATATCATAGGGGCTGAGATTAATCTTTGGACCATTGTGAAAAGTGATCCCTTAAACAAAATTTTCTTTAATAGCCGCACAGATTTTATAGGCCATAGAGATAGTAGGGAGGGAAAAACTCTTGAAAAATCCTATTATTGTGCTCAAGCCAAACACCCCAAGAAATGTGAGGAAGAGAAAGAGACCACAAAACCAGTAGAGTAGGATTGGATGAGGGTCCAACCCATTGAGACCAAAAATCCTTAATTGAAGCAGGAAACACCCAACTTAGGTTCCAAAGAGAGAGCACATGGGCCCACACAATTCTAACAAATCTGCAACCAATCAACAAATGGGAAGCATTTTTTACTTCCTCTTCACAAAGAAAGCCCTTGTTAGGCATCATAAAACCTCTCTTGACCAAATTTCCAGTAGTTAATATCTTGTTCTTTCAAAAGAGCCAAAAGAAAACATTAACCTTAGGAATTAGTCTAGAGGACCAAATGGGCCCTCGACCCAAAAAGGAGCAAGACCAACAAAGGAATCATTAATATGAAAATCCAAGGAAAAAAGAAGTTACCATTAGAAGAATGCTTCCAAAAAAAATTATAAAAGAAAGGGAGAGAGGGAATATGAACCAAATAAAGGGCCTTAAAGAGATCCTCCAACCCCAGATCAACTTCGTGCAGCCTTTTCCAACAGCCTCCCTCAATATAATCAACAACAAATCTGCCAAACCTCTGCACACAAAGAACCATGAAAGGTTGAGCCCAAGGCTCATCTTTAAGAGGCCTATTACCAAACCAGGTATCTTCCTATAATAGATTTTTCCTACCATTTCCCATCTACCAAAAAAGACCCTTAGAAACAAGCCTACGGGCCTTAACCATACAATTCCAAAGTGAAGATCCAGATGGGGGGGAGAAGTCAGGAGATAAAAAATCCCTTATCAACACCACATAAGTATTTGCTCCAAGTAATTTTCTCCCATTCACTCTTAGCCAACATAAGGTTCCACAACTATTTTCCAAGAAGGGTAACATTAAACTCTCTAATTTTATGGATTCCAAGACCACCAACCTTTTTGGGTCTACAGAAATCATCCCAAGCAACCAAATGAATTCTTCTCTTATCCTCAACACCAGACTAGAGGAATTTTTTCTGAATTCCTTCTAGTTTATCCACAAATTTCATAGGCATATAAAATAAACTAAGAGAATAAACAAGAAGATTCTAAAAAGTAGACTTAATCAAACTCACTTTCTCGGCTTGGCTTAGCAACACACCATTCCAACCAACCGATTTAGAATTAAATTTATCAATCATCCATATCCAAAAGGATTCAAGAACATTAGAGCATAAGGGAAGACCCAAATGAGATGCAGGGAGTTCACCAATCTAGCACTGCAAGATTCTAGCAATTTTAATATGCCTGTGGACTAGTGTTGAAAAAGAAAAGAAAACTCTCGGGTAAGCTAACCTTTTTCCCTGAAGCAGCCTCATACTTTTGTAAAATAAGTCTAATAGCCTTAGCCTCCTTAATAGATGACTCTCCAAGCATAAGAGAATCATCCAAAAACTGCTAATGGGAACAGATAAGATTACAGAAAGAGGGGGTTAAACCAGACATAACACCAGAGTTAATAAATCTCTAGATGAGATGACCCAAAGATTCCACCATGATAATAAATAGAAAAGGAGATATCAGATCTCCTTGCCTCAGACCCCTAGAACAATCAAAGAGAGGAGAAGAAGACCCATTGATAAGGACTAAAAACTGAGGGGTGGAGATAATCTAAAGCACAAGAGCCACCAATTTCTCCTCAAAACCAAAAGAGGCCAAAATCTTAGAAATCCCCAATTAACTCTATCATAAGCTTTAAGCAAGTCAAGCTTTAGAATAAACCCAACATGCTTATTAATAGTAAGAGAGTGAATATTCTCATGAATAGAGAGAATAAAATCCAAAATTTGTCTACCAGCCACAAACCCATTTTGCCGAGGTGAAATGATGAGAGGTAGAACCCTTTGCAATCTGACCACCAACACCTTAGAGAAGATCTTATAAACTGAGTTGCATAAGATGATATGACAGAACTCATCAAAAGAAGTAGCACTGGGTTTCTTAGGCACAAGGACAATAAAAGAGGAATTCAATTCCTTCTAAAGAGGGCCAGACCTAAAGAATTCCTTGGTAGCCGCAACAACATCCTTAGAAATAATTTCCCAAAAGGACTAAAAAAAGAACATAGGAAAGCAATCTAGACCCAGTGTCTTATTTCCTTCAAAAGAGAAAACAACACTTCTAATCTCCTCCACCAATGGAATGCACACCAACTACTTATTAATATCATAATTTATGAGCTAAGGGATATCCCTAAGAATATCCTCTTGACAAGCCAAGTCAAGCTCCCCCTCCACCGCAAGCAGATTAGAGAAGTAAGAAGAAGCATCAAACTGCAAATCAACATCCTTCTCCAAAACTTGATTATTGAGTTTGATCAATTTTATGTGGTTAGAATCCCTGTGTTTAAGTCTAGAGAGGTGAAAAAAATAGTATTCATATCCTCACTTTTCAACCACATAATTGTAGAACACTACTTCCATAATTCCTCCTCCTTAGCAACAATATTATGCAATTTGGAGAGTATGTTTTGTTTCATAACCAAGGCATGATCATACCCAGACACTTGGATAGATTTTTGCACAACTTGAAGCTCCTTAGACACCCCCTCCTTCTCCAAAAAACTGTGACCAAAAGAAGTCTGATTCCATTTTCTAACATTATCCTTAACATTAGCAAGCTTTTTAGCAACTCTAAACATAGCCGAGCCATCCACTTGAATTCCATATATATACATGTGTGTGTGTGTGTTATATGCACATATACATACATATATATACTTACATATATGTATGTATGCATGTATGTATGTATGTATGTATGTATGTATGTATGTATGTATGTTATATATATGTATGTATATATATATATATATGTATATATGTACATATATATAACATGTATATATATACATATATATACACACATATATATATACATACATATATACATACATATACATATATATATATTGAATATTTTTATGATTTTTGAAATGGGTGTACCTTGAAAATATAATTTTTAAGTGTGAATTTCTCTTTAAATTGTGGTTTCATATAATTTCATTCTAAAACATCTAAAACTAACAAGAAAGAAGTTCAAATATGCTTTCCTTTTTAAAAAACTATGGATTTGAGTATCTAAAATGTAGGTCTAACACTTAGTCTTGGAAAATTAAAATAATACATGGGTTTAAATCTCATATATGATTGGTTTAAATTGAAACATGTTCATGCTTTAAAATAGCTATGTTACACTAAATTTGACTAAAATATAATGCAAGTACATTATAATTTACTTATGTAAAATTTAGTCATATTCTTAGTAACACAAGGGAATCACATTCAAATACACATGGTGAGTAGCGGGAATCAAAGTGGGGGTGTAGATAGTGAGGGAGATGCTAATTCTGAAGATGAGGAAGATGGTTTGCATTTGGTGCTTCCTAACAACTTGCTTCCTGGATTCAATAGGGAAGTGGTTGGCATCTCTCTAAGAGATGTTGCTGTTGGTTTTTCTGGGTTGATACTAACAATGACTTTCTTGTTGTTGTCTGGGGTAAGGTAGGGTTCTCCTAAGTCAAGATTGTGTTGGGATTTTTTTCTTTCTCTTAATCTTGACTGGAATGTCAAGGAGGATGGGGTGCTTAATGGATTGTTGGTTCCCTTTATTTTTCCTATGAGGGTTTTCCTTACCTCCATGTTGGACTATTGATGGTGGACAGGTTGATATCAACAGTAGGATTGCTTCTGGTGGATGTTGTTGTGGGTTACTTCTTGGAGCTCATGGTTGTTGGTGTGCTCATGTCTAGAGTGGCTTTTATTGCTATTACTTTGGTGTCTTCTTTTGTATTCCTTACTTTTTGGAGGATTTTGCTAATGGTAGAAGGGTTGCCGCTAATAGTTAGGTTACTGTTGGTGGAAGCTATTGTGGGTAGCTTTTGGGTGCTCATGTTGTTGGTGGGTTCATGTTTGATGCGACTATTGTTGTTGCTACAGGAATTTCTTTATGGAAGATTTCCTTTGCCAATTGTGTAGCCCCTTTTGCATTTGTGGCTTTACTAGGGGTGAGGTATGGTTTTCCTAAATCAAGAGTGTGTTTGGATTTTTGGCCATCTCTTATTCTTGGCTGGCATGCCAAGGAGGATGGGGTGCTTAATTGATTGGTTAGCTCTCTTGATTTTTCCTGTGAGGGTTTATTTTATCTTCCTAATGATGGAAGGGTTGTTGTTGCTAAAATCTATTGTGGGTAGCTTCTTGGAGCTTGTGATTGATGGTGTTGATTCCCTTTTGAAGGAGCTTTTGGTGTTGGTGGTGCGAAAAATGGTGGGGTTCTATTGTGCTTGCTAGGTGGGGTTTGTTCCTATCTCACCTTTGGGTTTTTTTTGCTTGGTTCTCTTGAAGCTTGTGCTTCCAAGGGAAGTTAGGTTAGCCCTTCCTACTGAAGCTGCTAACCATCAGAATCTTCAACTATTGTTTCCTATTGAGGGGGAGTTTGCAACTTTTGAGGTGGAGCTCTAGTTACTTTTGAGGTGGAGCTTGTATGGCCTAAAGGGATGGGTTTTTGGTGGTAAGGGTTTTCTTTTCATCCTCCCCTATAGAGGGGTGCTCTCTCTTTTAGAGGTGGAGGTTGGGTTGGATTTTTGGGTGGATTGGAGATATAGGAAGGTTGATTCTTTGAAGTGTTCGACTAAGCTCCTTAAAAATCTTATCAAGGTGGGTTGTTTGGTTTTTCTGGTTATTTTAAAAATCAAGGTTTGGTGGGTGTTTTACACCTTTTTGTTTTCTAGTTTCTTGGGCACTATTTTGACTGCTTTTAGTAGCTAGTCTGTTGATGCCTGGTTGATTTAGGTTTTCCCTCTTTTTTTTGGTCCAGTGATGTTGCTATTGAACATATGGTTTGTTGCAACTTGAATTCTTTGTTGCCTAATTATTTCAAGAATTTTGTTAATCTCTTAGGGTTCTTGGTCCTTGTGAAAACTTGGTTGTTAAGGGTTTAAGGTCCCTTCAAAACCTATTTGTTGCAGCGTGGTTTGATTTGAATATATTTGTTTAGTTGCTATTGTTGGGTTCTGGATTAGTATGTTGATTATTTCTCTAGCAACATATTTTCCTTGTAAAGGGTTTTAGGTCCCTTCAAAACCTTCTTGTAATGGGTTTTGGGTTCCATCAATTTTTTTTTCCTCATCAAAAAAATAAGTGTGTGATTATTTAAAATAAGTGTTTGGCCTTTTTTTTGGCCCCCATGTTTGTGCACATTTTTTATCCTCCAAAATTTGCTAAAAGAAAAGATTTCAAAGAATTATAATTTGAATATTTCCTCATCAAAGACAATGATACTTTTCTTGTGATGAGCAACCTAGTTTTGAAAGGTTCTCATTATAGATGTACAAAAAGTAAGTAAAACAAGACGCTAATCTTGTTGTACTAAAAAATGAACCCTTTTCTCCTTTATCAAGGTATAAATTCATTCATCTACTATACATTCTAGGTCTTTCTCTATTGTAGTCGATAGTGAACCCCACAACTCAAAAAAATCACCTACAACTTGTATAGGAGTGAATTCACACCCCTTACGCAAATTCCCCTTTCACATAACTTATCCTTAGAAAATCAAACCCGAAGGAAAAATTCCACGTCACCCAATTTCCTTCCTTCCACTTGGCATTTGTCTCTTGTGCTAGTGAGAGAATATTTTTCAAGGATGCGCACATGGTATGCCTACATCCCTGATAGATTCCTGCACCTAAAGTTGTTAGAGGCATTACACTTTCAATTGGGGTTGATTTGTAATGTCCCTCTTCAAACAACTGACCCCAAAAATGGTAGATTCTTCCCACCTCTTCTTCAAATTCATCCATCTTCATCTCATTTGATCCTCTAAGAAACAAATAGGCATTATCTTCACTCTCAAGCAACACTTCAACACTCCATTGTAGTACCAACACTCCATCAACTCCACAAAGCAAGCATGAAGCAAGCCGTAGTAGCGTGGGCTTGGAGTCTTGCTAGACATCCTTCCATCATAGTCAAGAATATGGTGACCTTGCCAAGTCTACTTTCTCCTCCATTGGCCAGTGAGCTTTTGGGTGGAAGTGGTAATGTTTCATTCCTCTCCTTTGTGATTTGGTTGAGTATCACTTTTCTATTGTGTAGTGTTTATTACATCTACTTTCTTTAGTTCTTTATCACATATTTCTCTCCCGTTGCTATTTGGCTGTCCATGGAGGTGGAAACACCAAAACGGGGGTCTGACTAAGGAAAATCCCTATACAGCCCCAACAATTTTCCCCTCTTTCTTGTGTGTAGGTGAATGTGCATTTGGAGCTAGCTGGTGAACTAACACCTTGGTGAGATCATTTTCATTACTTTAGCCTTTATCTATCTACTTTATCATCTTTGTTTGTATTTTTTGTACTTTACTATTCTATTTTTCTCATTCAAGAATAGTTACCTAGGTCATTAGTTCATCTTCTAGTAGTTTCTATTGTACTTTCTGTCCTCTAGCCATATTGACACCAGCACGCCTGAGAGACGCTAGTGTGTCACACTATCGTCCCAAAACTACACTTTCGTCCTTGGACAAAGAGTTGTTTGAGGTACAATATTGACTCTGAAAACCAACTTTCTGCTATGCCCTTAATATTATTGTACATCGGGTTATGAATAGTCGGCTTGTGGCTATCTTAACTCTCTATTAAGTCATATTATCATTAGTATATTGTTATTTAGTTGTTTAGGTCGGCCTAAGTCTTATATAGGTGTGTCTAAGTCGGCCTAGGTGATATCCTTGGCATAAATAGGTATATATAGGAGGTTGTGAGTCTTTTTTTATCATCAAGTTGTGAAGTGTGTTCTCATTAGAGATATTTGGAGGTTTTCCCCCTCAAAGTGGCTTGTTATTCTTAGTTATTATCAAGTATTTGCAGCATATTTCACATCATATTCTTCTGTTGTGCAAGTTATTTCATAACAAGTGGTATCAGAGCATGATCTTGGCACCATAGAGGCAAGGTTTTTCTCAATTTTGGAGGCGATTTTGGGAAGAGCATATCTTTCAGATTTTGGAAAAAAAAAATTTGATTTTTAAATGGTTTTTGAAGAACATATTGAAGAAGCTACAGTCCATATTTTAGAAGAATTGGAGCAGAATTAAGCGAATTATTGCAGAATTAGGGTTTCTACACTATTTTTTTGGAATCTTTATATCTCACACATCTTGTTGAATTAGAGTCTAATTTTTATTGGGTTTTTGAAGACATACTAAAGGAGATTACAGTAAAAATTTGATAGAATTTAAGTTTCATTTGTGTGATTTATTTCAACATTAGTGGTTTCCATCATGACAGGGCCTGCAACAAGGGGTAAAAAGAATGTTGTCACTCCGGGGAAGACTCCTGATAAGGATGGTGAAACAATCAAGGATATTACTCATAATGAAGAAATAAATAAGGTCAAGGAAGAAATTTCCTCAATTAAGATGGATATGTGTGACCTAAGAGGAGATATGTCGGACATGCGAAACATGTTAAGCACCTACATAGTTGAATCAAGAAAGCAGTTCTCAAGCGGCCAAGGTGAGAATTCTAGGTCAGCTACTACTAACACAAGCTTTATTACTCCTATGGGATCTAGGAATTTATTTCCAAAGGTGGATATGCGCAAGTTTGATGGTAAGGATCCTCTAACATGGATAAACCAAATGGATATTTTTTTTGAAGTACACCAAATCCCAAATGGACAAAAGGTCATGATGGCTTCCTTATATTTAGAACCAGATCAATTCATTTGGTATCGTTGGCTTTGCACTCATCGAGGTAAAAAGGGGCTCACCATATCATGGTCAATTTTTACAGAGGAACTCCAAGCACAATATAGCAATAGCGTCACAGACAACTTCTTCAGCCAGCTAGCTAAACTTCAACAAATAGGATCAGTTAAGGATTATATTCAGCAATTCCAAAATCTATCCTTAAGGGTGGATTCAATTACGGAGGAAAACTTGAATGAATTATTCTTGGGTGGTCTCAAGGATCACATTCAACATGAGGTATGCATGTTTAGCCCTAGTTCCATAAATGAGTCTTTTATCTTAGCACGCAGAGTAGAGGAGAAATATTTGATTCCTAAGAAGCAAGGGGATAATGTGATAAGAGAGAAAGGATATTCAACACAACCTACTAAGTTGACTCCACAAAAAATTGAGGAGAAAAGAGCAAAAAGCTTTTGTTTCAATTGTGATAGCAAATATAGTCGAGGACATAAATGTAGTGAAAAGAAATTGTTTTATATCGAAGGTCCCAATGAGGAAGAAGAGGAGGAACCCATACTAGAAGATGAAAGGGAGTCAAATGAGGAATCACATGATTCTCAACCAATCATTTCTTGTCATGCACTCTCATGTTTCAGTGCTTCACAAACTCTCAAGGTGGTGGGGTTCCTAAAGAAGCAAAAGGTAACAGTGTTGATTGACTCAGGTAGTACTCATAATTTCATCAACAAAAAGTTAGCTACTCGTCTAAATTGTTTCATATATCCGGCTCCAGAGTTTCAAGTTTTGATTGCAGATGGTGGTACAGTTAGTTGTTCAGGGAAGTTTCATAGCATTAAATTATCCATGGGAGATTATCAACTTGATACCCCAATGTATGTGATATCCATGGGTGCAGTAGATATTGTTTTGGGAGTACAATGGCTTACTACATTAGGAACAATTGAGATGAACTTCCAAGAACTATTCATGAGATTTCAATCGGAAGGAAGGCTAGTAGAGCTAAGGGGGTTGAAGGAAAAATCTCCACACAAATGGTAAGCTCTCATCAAATGCAAAAGTTGCTTAAGAAAGGAGTGGATGGATTTGTGGCCCAACTATGTTCATTAGAAGTCTCCCAATCTATACTCCTACTCATCCAGATTTGCAAGCTATAATTGATCGTCACTCAGTTGTTCTTGGAGATATGCCTAAAGGACTTCCTCCTAAGAGGGATCATTATCATTCCATACAGTTAGTCCCAGGGAGCCAACCACCAAACATCAGGCCTTACAAGTATCCACACATACAAAAGAGTGAGATAGAAAAAATTGTTGAAGAGATGCTAGAGGCAGGAATCATTAGGCATAGCCAAAGTGCTTACTCCTCAGTGGTGATGGTACATAAGAAGGATGATACTTGGCGCATGCATCCGATTATAGAGTGCTCAATATGTACACCATTAAAGATAAGTTTCCAATTCCAGTCATTGATGATTTGCTAGATGAATTAAATGGAGCTATGTTTTTTACCAAGTTAGATCTTAGATCTGGTTATCACCAAATTTAGATTAAGGAGGAAGATATTTGTAAGACAACATTTCAGACTCATGAGGGTCATTATGAATTTTTGGTGATGCCATTTGTCTTACCAATGCACCATCTACATTCCAAAGTTTGATGAATTCCATTTTTAAGAAGTTCTTGAGAAAGTTTGTGTTAGTATTCTTTGATGATATATTGATTTATAGAAAGACTTGGGAAGAACATTTGCAACATGTGGACCAAGCATTACAAATACTTGAAGATCATAAACTCTATGCTAAGCCATCCAAGTGTGCTTTTGGTCTTACAGAGGTGGAGTATTTGGGACACATAGTTTCACATGAAGGAGTAAAGGTGGACCCTAACAAAATTAAGGCTATCATGGAATGGCCTATTCCAAAAACCATTAAGAAACTAAGAGGATTCTTGGGATTGACAGGGTACTATAGAAGATTTGTGAAGAATTATGGTAGTATAGCAGCACCTCTCACCACTCTATTGAAGAAGGATTCTTTTCATTGGAACGAGTACGCCAATACAACATTTGAGAGATTGAAGGAGGCTATGTGTACAACTCGGTACTTGCCACTCCGACTTCATCAAAGGAATTCATTGTGGAATGTGATGCTTCTAGAAATGGGATAGGAGCGTGCTTATGCAAGAAGGTCAACCAATTGCTTTTGAAATTAGATCAATTAAAAGGTAAGAATCTACTAAAACCTATTTATGAGAAGGAAATGCTAGCAATACTCCATGCAGTGAAACAATGGCTGGCCTTATCTATTGGGTAGACATTTCAAGGTTAAGACAAAATCATGATAGCCTAAAATATTTTTTGGAACAACAACTTTCTTCGAAGAGAAACAAAAATGGGTCACTAAGATGTTAGGATATGACTTTGAGATTGTATATAAGAAAGGGAAAAATATTATCCTTGATGCTGCTGTCAAGGAAGGATGAGAAACATGAAGCCTTATTGTGTGCCCTTTCAATATTACAAGAAAATTGGGTGGAGGGAAGCCAAAGCAGAGTGGAAAAATGATGTTGCGACAAGTAATCATCGAGCAATTAAAAAGTGATCCTAGTAGTTCAGATAAGTTTTGTTGGAAGGGAGATACTCTTTGGTATAAAGAGCGTTTGTATCTCTGCAAGAATTCCAACCTTAAAATCAAGATTCTCACAGAGTTGCATGAGTCTCTAGTGGGTGGTCATTCAGGATTTTTGAAGACATATCATTGAGTCAAGCAAGATTTCTTTTGGGAAGGGCTAAAGGGTGATGTTCAAAAATTTGTGGCTGAATGTTTGGTGTGTCAAAGGCATAAAGGGGAGACAATTAAGACACCAGGTCTCTTGCAACCCTTATCTATTCCTAGCCAGCGTTGGGAAGAGGTATCCATGGACTTCATCACAGGGCTTCCCAAATCTAAAGGTCATAATGTCATCATGGTGGTAGTTGATCGGCTCACTAAATATGCACATTTCATTGCATTAGCACATCCTTTTACAACAAGTGTAGTGGCTAAAGCTTTTTTGGAGAATATCCAAAAGCTACATGGTACACCTAAAGTTATTGTTAGTGATCGTGATCCTATCTTCACTAGTCACTTTTGGAAAGATTTATTCTCATGTTTGGGTACTCAATTGGCTCTTAGCTCTTCATACCACCCTCAATTAGATGGGCAAAAAGGTTGTTAATAAGTGTTTGGAAGGATATCTACGTTGTTTCACTTCAGAGAAACAATCTCAGTGGGTAGATTGGCTACCACTTGTGGAATGGTGGTATAACACTTCTTTTCATAGCTCATCAAAAATGTCTCCATTTTTGGCACTTTATGGATATCATCCTCCTTCCATCACATCATCAATTAAGGTGTCTCCCAAGAGTTCAGGCAGTAGAAGACCACTTGCTTCATCAACAACAAGTACTTTCAGGACTCAAGGAGAATTTAGCCATGGCACAAAATTGAATGAAACAACAAGCAGACCAACATCATAGTGAAAGAAGTTTTGAAGTTGGGGATTGGGTCTTCTTGCGATTGCAGCCTTATAAGCAAATCTCACTAAAGCAGCAAAGAAAGAATAATAAGTTGTCGCCAAAGTATTATGGTCAATACCAAATCATGCAGAAGATTGGTAGTGTTGCCTACAAGCTTGAGTTGCCACCTACAACAAAGATACATCTATTTTTTCATGTTTCCTATTTGAAGAAGGTAATTGGGTATAATATTCCCACTCAAACAACACTTCCCGAGCTGGATGAAGAAGGGAGAATCATTTTGGAACCAGACTGCATTCGTCAAACACGCACAAAGAAGCTGAGGAATAGAACTATCACTGAGTATCTCATCCAATGGAAGAATTTACTAGTTGAAGATGCCACATGGGAAGACAAGGAGTTCATTCAAAATTTTCCAAACTTGATTAGCATTGAGGACAATGCTTCTTTGAAGAAGGGGGGCATGCTATGCCCTTAATATTATTGTACATCGGGTTATGAATAGTCGAATTGTGGCTATCTTAACTCTCTATTAAGTCATATTATCATTAGTATATTGTTATTTAGTTGTTTAGGTCGGTCTAAGTCTTATATAGGTGTGTCTAAGTCGGCCTAGGTGATATCCTTGGCATAAATAGGTATATATAGGAGGTTGTGAGTCTTATTTCATCATCAAGTTGTGAAGTGTGTTCTCATTATAGCTATTTGGAGGTTTTCCCCCTCAAAGTGGCTTGTTATTCTCAGTTATTATCAAGTATTTGCAGCATATTTCACATCATATTCTTCTACTGTGCAAGCTATTTCATAACACTTTCCTAGCCTAAACTTGGATTTCGGGTCTAAAGAGTGATCAAAGTAATTTATAGTCCTCATCATTCTTGACTTATATCGAAAACACCCCTTTAAAGTGAGATAAGTTAGGGAAGCCCTCTGCTCTTGGCTCTCTGTGACCTGGAGCCTTGATGTGGTTGGTCCCCCTCTTACATTTTTGGTGAACCTGATGTGAACCATTTTGGCTTTGTCTTGCAATACTAAAATCTCCTTTCCTTGTGTCCTAGGAGCATTGTAGGTGTGAGTGTTGTGGGGCCTCTCTCCTCGCAACCCAACCTATGACCCCTAGTAGGCATAGTTGGAAGGTTCTATAAGTGTTACACAATGAAACCTTGATTGGTTCACTATCCTATGATACAACCTTTGGGGGCCTTTGTAATAGTATTGTTCAGTGCATGCAATGGCCTCTTTTCTACATTAACCTATCCCCTCTACATAGCCTGCAAGCAGTGGTACACGTATAACCTTCACCTTGTAGGATCTACTGATGGGATTTAATAGGGAACCATCTCCTCTCTACATCCCTATGCAAATCAAGTTATAACCGAGGAGATTATGCTAATTAAGTTTTTTCATAAAGATGGGTATGTTGCACTTGTGAGCACCATCCGCATTCACAACAAAATTTTCATACATCCTCTTGGTAGTATTGTTTTATTAGTTCTTGTTGGACCTAAATCTGTAAATATTTTGTTCAATATAATCCTTGCATTTGAACTCTTTAGAGTGAAGCTAGGTATCCCCTTGTTAGTAGCTATGAACATAGTTCCCTTGGTTGTGTATAAGTTTTTTATTTTCATGCATGAGGGTTTTGTACATGTGATCCATGATAGTAGCTATAAACCACCTGTTGAACGTGGTAGCTATTCCTTAGATTACTTTTGGCCTGCACCCATTGGTCCTCTTCCACCTATAAAGGACCTCTTGTACTAGACTTATCAAAAGTACAAGAAAGGCTGCTTAACACTGAGAGTGAGATACCCTTTGTCTCCAAATTCTATTTCACATAGGGCTTGCTTAAAAGCTAACAGTGATGCCAATAAGGCATGTAGAAGGGAAGAAGAGAAGTTCTCTTGAGATCCTTCTTCTTCCTCTTCTGATGTTCTGCCTAATTCTCCCTCTCACCTCACTATGGAACCATCAAATTATGTTTTGTGAGAGAATCCTATGGTGCTAGCTTGGTGAAAGTCTGAGTGTCTTGTGTTCGAGTTTCCTATTCTGCCCATGGAGTGCAGGCCCATTCAATATGGCAGAAAGAAAGGTCCCCATGGGGAATCCTCTATGCCCCAGCCTTCGTGGCCTCTTATCGCTCCTTTTCAAAAATCAATAAATGGGAAGAGTCCCACTACCGAGGAACTAGAGTCAACTCCCCCCGTTGTTTCTCAACCTACTCCTCCTACTCTTCTTTAGGAGCCTGTCCCTCCACTGGAAACAACTATGCTAGACACTCCTGTGGTTGATCAGGAGTCTTCCTCTCCTTCACAACCTTTGGCTTCTAGCTCAAAGAGTCACAAAATTTTCCTTGCACGTGAATGTAATCACCAGTGAAAGGCTCTCATGGTTGAGAAAGTTTCCTTGTAGAGGAAGGAAGAGGAGATGACTGCCCCTACTTTATGGCCTCATGTTGCATCCTCCTCTCTCCTCCCCTTTACTTCCATTCATCCAAGCTCTGTGTCACTCATCACTCCTTTTGTGAGTGTAGTTGACCCCAAAAAGGTGTAGGTGTTCATCACTCCTTTGGTTGAGCCACCCTTGTTGATGTCCCTCTCGGATGTCTTACCTTTCCAAAACCTATGGATATGCTGAATACTTCGATGGTGTCTACTACAGCTTTCTCCTCCTCTTCATCTGTGCCTCTTGCCTCATCTGTGGAGAGTTCTCATCCCCTGACAAAGAAAAAGATGGAGGATTTCCCTTCTAGCAATGGAGGGCATAAGAGGATCCCACCATCTTTGAAGGGTGGTCCTACATTAGCCTGTTTTGTCTTAGTGACGGAACCAGCCCCAACTTCCCTTGATTCCATCACCACTCTTGATTCACTCGATGAGCCTAGTGGTGAATCTTGTGCATAATCCTCTCCATCCATTGAGGTATGACATGGCACTCTAGTGAAGTGCATGTTTAACTCTCTAGATAAATTTATATCCTTGTCAATGATCTTCGCAAAGTCACTAACCATACCTCCATAAGAGCCGAGTGGAGGAGACCTTGTGGGGCCTTCTTTATTAGCCATTGTTTTGGGAGGGTAATAAACTCCTCCCCTTAATATTCCACCACTACAAGCTCGTCCTCCTTCCCCTTATGATAATCTAGAATGGGAAGTGGATGACCTCTTGGTCGATGAGTGTTAGGGGGATGCCTCTTCTTTATCTTTAGATTATAAGTGTGTGTGTGTGTGTTGTGATGTGTTCCCCTATACCCATGCTATGTGTTCCTAGATGACCCTTGTCACCCTTGTTGGTGCTTGGATACAAGAGTGATTTTTTTGTTGTAAACCTTCTTCTATTTGTGTCATCATTCTTCCATGTTTGTGATTGATTTTCAACAAATTGGAGATGATGCAAAGTGTTGGGGGAATTTAGGCTTCCCTTCCATGTTGACCCAATTTTTATTTTTACTGTGTCTTCTCATGCATTCTTCACATGGTCTGATATAGTAGGGGGTTGATGAAAACTCATTTATATACTATTACTATTATACTTATATATTTATGAGTTGTTCTAACCCCAAAATATCGGATCACCCCTATGCCCTTTATTTACATTTATTTATCCTTTTCTCTTTTCTTATATTTTTCTCTCCTTTGCCTGAGTTGTTCGTTTCATGTGTGACAATGCGACACTGTGATTTTTAGGAAATGTATTCACTACCATCAAATCTTTTCTCCAATATGCTCTCAAACATTTCTTTTTGAAAACTACATTCACAACTAGAACCCCTAACGAACCATGTTTCCTTCATCATAGGTTCGCAAAGAAAGAGCTTGAGAATTTTCCTCTAAGCTGGAAGTAGCTTTGGCATTTCCATCACAAGGGAGCATTTTCTTCCTTTTGAATTCCTTAATGAAGTGAATATCTTTCAAAAATATTCCTTGATGATGAATCGATTTAAAAAAAATGTCTATTTTTGTACTTTCAAATAGTGCATCCCTTGAGTGGACCCCCTTCTCTTTTCACATCAGGTTCCCAAGGGACCCCTTTGAAAGCCTTCCAATTTTCTAATGGTTTGTGTGGCTATCCACTTTATCACCTATGTGGTCGCTTTGTTTCGGACATGCTTTATCTGCAGGTAAACATGTCACTTTACAGGTGAGCCTGTGAAGCCATTTTCCAATTTGACTCTGTGGAGTCTCCTCCTTTGGGTTTCCTCCATGAAATATATCTTGGGGGATGCTTCCTTGTAGGTCTATGAGCCTCTAAGGTGCTTTCATCTAGGTTCCCTTCATGTGAGAGATCTTGGTGGATACCTTCTTGCAATTTTGCAGGCCTGTAAGGAATATACTTCCTTGGGCTTCCTTCATGTGAGAGATCTTGGGGGCCACCTCCTTATAGGTCTACGAACCTGTGAGATGCTTTCATCCTATGGGATTTGTCCATTGTTGGTCTGAGGGCCTTCGATGTACCTTATGTAGCTTCATAGTTCTATAGGGCTATAAAGTCTTTTGTTCTAACCCTTGCTTTCGAGCTCACCAGATTGTGGTCTACTTCCTCGATGGTTCAGGTATACATCCCTAACTCTAATAACTCTTTGATCTACTTTACCGAAGCACTCATCAGTATTTTTGCTTGCTAAAGTGGAGGATAAATGCATAGGAGAAAATTTGCACCCCTTATGAAAATTCCACTTTCACATACCTTCACCTTAGAAAATCAAATCCGAAGGTGAAATTCCACATCACCCAATTTCCTTCCTTCCACTTAGCATCTGTCTCTTATGTCAATGAGAGAATATTTTTTGGTGACATGCACACGATGCGAAAATTTTCACATGATGCACTTACATCCCTGATGGATTCTTGTGTCTGAAGATGATAGAGGCATTACAATTTCAATTGGGGTTGATTTGTAACATCTCTCTTCAACCAACCAACCTCGAATATGGCAGATTCTTCCCTCTTCTCCTTCAAATTCATCCATTCTTCATTCAATGCATCTTTTTTTTCATTTTCAAGCACCTCAACTTCAATCTCATTGCATTCTTCAATCTTAAAATCACTTCAACACTCCATTACAACAACACTCCATCAACTCCACAAAGCATGTGTGAAGCAAGCCATTAGTAGCATGGGCTTTGGGTCTTGTGAGACTCCCCTTTCCAATTTTGTAGGCTAGTGAGATTTTGGGTGGAGGTGGTAACATTTCACTCCTCTCTTATGTGATTTGGTTGAGTAGAACTTTATTGTTTTGTAGTGTTTGTTGCATCTCTAATTTCTTTACTTTTTTATCACATATTTCTATCTCATTGCTACCTAGTTGTCTATGGAGGTGGAAACACCAAAACAAGGGTTTGACTGAGGCAGACCCCTATATAGCCCCAACAATTTTTCCCTCTTTCTTTTGTGTAGGTGGACATGCATTTGGAGCTAGCTGGAAAATGTGCATCCTTGTGAGAACATCTTTGTTACCCTAGCTCTCATTTACTTGTTTTATCATGTTAGTTTCTATTTCCTATATCTACTTATTCTATTTTTACCATTAAGATTAGCTAGCTAGGTTGTAAGTTTTTTTTTGAGTAGTTTGTACTATGTTCACTATTTTTTGATCGTACTGACTCTGAAAATTGGCTTTCCTAGCCTAAACTTAAGTTCAAATCTGTAGAGTGGTTGAAGTACTTTATAGTCCTCATCATTCTTGACCTCTATTCGAAACACCCCTTTAGAGTGAGGTAATTTAGGGCATCCCTCCACTCTCAGCTCTCCATGACATGGAGCCTTGATGTGGTTGGTCCCCCTCTCTTATAGTGGGGCTATGGAGTCTTTTGTTCCAACTTGTGCTTTCGAGCTCACCAGATCAAGGTCTGCTTCCTTAATGGTTCAGGTATACATCTCTAACCCTACTAGCTCTTCAATCTACTTTACCAAAGCACTCATTAGTACTCATGCTCGCTAAAGTGGGGTAAAAATGTATAGGAGAAAATTTTCACTTGTTATGCAAATTCCCCTTTCACATACCTTCAACTTAGAAAATCAAATTTGAAGGAAAAATTCCACGTCACCCAACTGTGTTCCTTCCACTTGGTGTCTATCTCTTGTGTCTATGAGAGAATATTTGTTGGGGACACGCGCATGGCGCATAGACATCCGTGCAATGTACTTATGTCCCTCATGGATTTTTACATCTAAAGTTGGAAAAGGCATTACACTTTTGATTGGGGTTGATTTGTAACATCCCTCTTCCACCAATCAACCCCAAAAATGGAAAATTCTTCCCACTTCTCCTTCAAATCCATCCATCTTCATCTCATTTGATCCTTTAAGCAACAAATTGGCATTCTCTTAGTACTTTCAGCATTCTCTTCACTCTCAAGCAACACTTTAACACTCCATTGCAGCAACAATACTCCATCAACTATGTAAAGAAAGTGTGAAGCAAGCCATAACAGTGTGGGCTTGGAGTCTTGCGATACCTCCTTCCATCACTGTCGAGGTTGTGGTGACATTTCCAAGTCTTATTTCTCCTCCATTGGATAGTGAGCTTTTGGGTGGAGGTGATAAAGTTTTTATCCTCTTGTTTGTGATTTGGTTGAGTAGCACTTTACTATTTTATAGTGTATATTGCATCTTCTACTTTCTTTAATTCTTTATTGCATATTTATCTCTTGTTGCTATTTGGCTATCCATGGACTTGGAAACACCAAAACAAGGGTTTTATTGAGGTAGACCCCTACATAGCCCCAACAATTCGCCCCTCTTTCTTGTGTGTAAGTGAATGTGCATTTGGAGCTAGCTAGTGAATTGGCACCTTGGTGAGATCATTTTCATTACTTTAGCCTTTATCTATCTACTTTATCATCTTTGTTTGTACTTTTCATACTTTATTGTTCTATTTTTCTCATTCAAGAATAGTTAGCTAGGTCGTTAGTTCATTTTTTGGTAGTTTCTATTGTACTGTTTGTCCTCTGGTCGTACAGACACTAGCGCACTTGATAGATGCTAACACGCCGCACTGTCATCCCAGAACTACACTTTCATCCTTGGGCAAAGAATTGTTTGAGTTATAGTATTGACTCAAAAAACCAACTCGCCTAGCCTAAACTTGGATTTCAGGTCTGAAGAGTGATCAAAGTACTTTAAGGTCCTCATCATTCTCGACCTATATTCGAAACACCGCTTTAGAGTGAGGTAAGTTAGGGCAGCCTTCTTCTCTAGGATCTCTATGACCTGGAGCCTTGATGTGGTTGGTCCCCCTCTCTTACACAACTAAAATTCCTATCACAAAGGAGAGATCAAAGCAACTAATTTTCTATGCAACCAAGAGAGAAATGATTGAATCTACACAAGTATCACACAAGCATGTGATATTGAAATTAAATTGCAATTGTAATTGAATTGAATAGAATTAATGATTATAATGAATGTGCATACTTATAAAAGTATTAAAAAGAAAACCCTATATGAGGATTTGACTAGATTGCATGACAAGTGTCTTAATCTCATGCAATGAGACAAATTGACCTGTATTTAGTCCAATCTAATAAATAAACAATCCTATATTTGGTATGGTAAGTACAGTGAGAGCTTTTAGACCTAGACTGACTTTCTCACTAAGCCACTTTCCTAGGGGCTCACCTAGTGGATAGCCTAAGGTTCCATTACCTTAGAGTGAGTGTGCATGTTATTTGCATAGTGTACATCGAGTTTTTCTTGTGAGTTTTTCCAAAAAAATAGTCAAGACATGTTCCACATCAAATTTGATAGTCGAAGCTTGATCCACCCCCCTTCCTTAGAAAAATAGATTAGATGTGTTCCACATCATGTTAGACAGTTGAAGTTTGATCCACCTCCCTTCTCTTCTAGGCTTTGATGTTGTATGATTGAGTATCTTTGTCATTGCTGCATATATGTGTCTTGAATGTCTACTTTAGTGTGAGTTTGACATGGGGCCATCCTCTCACTAAAGTGGGGCCTAAATGTAGTGTAGGAAAAAATATCCATTTTCACACTTAATTATGAATTGATAATAAAAGAACTTAATTATACCTTAATTTAGTGTTGTAATATGCATTTTACATATTCACATTAAGTTTAGGGTATTAAATAAAACCAACTTAATTGTGCCTTAATGTGGTGTTGTAAAGTGTATTTATTTACATTTTCATGCTCATTTAGGGCTTTATTAATTAATTGAGGTTAATTTTCCCTAATTGGCCCCTTTAATTCAAACCAAATCCTAATTAATTATAATTTCCAAAGAGGACAACCCAACATTCATTAATTCCATAACACTTATCATTAATCAATGTGTATCCTACGTAAGTGACCTAGGACCCATTCGCCCAAGGGAGAATGGGTCCTCACTTAGGCCTAGGACCTAAAATTTTATTATGCTTTTGGCAGTATTTTAATGATTTCAAATCTATATTCACCTCACCAAATTGATCCATGAATAGTATCTCAAGCTCTTGCCATGAAAAAATAGAATACATAAGAAGATAATAAAACCAATCCCAAGCATTATTTTCTAAAGTTCTTACAAAAAAATCATGATAACATCTTCCTCTACTATCTGATGTTTCACCATCAAATTGGTGAAAACCTGTAGATGTTTTTTTGTTGAATTTTAATAACCTCCTCTAAACTTAGGTAGGTCTAGGAACATAATGTGGATAACCCTAAATTTTACTGAAATTCAAAGGGTTATATCTTTTAGTAGAGAACATTTTTCTTTGAGGTTATGACTATAGTTTAGTCATGGTAGAATAGCTTGGAGAGAGGGAACCAAATTGTCTATACATTTTTACAAAAGAAGATCTATCCCTCTATAGCTATCTCGTTCAGAATATCCCACTTTTTCAACTCCCTTTTCTACTAGTTCCTTAGAGCACTAAATAAGGGATAATATTTACTATAACTTTATTGTTGACCTTCATACAAAATATTCCAATTGAAAAATACCTGCAAACTATTGTAACCAAACTCTTCTAATGATGTAAAATTTTGTTGTAGAGTTACCACCTCTTAAAAGAGGACAAGATCTCCAAGCAACAACAAGATCCTTCCAATATCTAGGTTATTTCTAAGTTCTCTCCACCAACTAAGTAGCAGACTTCAAGAACACACCAAAAATGTTGCAACATGTCCCTTTAAGTATGAAGGTCCTTGGCTCATTTGAATCTTCTTCAATGTGTGATTCTTTGTTTTCCCCAACATAGTCACCAATCTGTTAGTGTTTTTTCCTATTGAATCCTAAAAATCCTCTAAAGGACAACCAAATTTTATGCTTAAGGACTTCAAGATTAGGGGCCAATGAATGAGATATGAATTTAAAATTTTTCTCCCATACACTTTAGGTTCTATAGGACCTAGGTGGGTATCCCTATATGACATTGGATGCATACAAGCAACTATGGTTTTATCATAGTGTGTAGTAGATAAGCTTCATATAGGTAAAAAGTACTTGTAGGGCTAATCATGCCCCTTTTTCTCTTTTAATTTCAGGTATGAAGCAGGAAACAAGAAAGAAAATCTAAACTAATAAAGCAGGGAATTTTTTTAAAATATAAATCTTGTTTTTGAGGATGGGGGAGGAAAAATCATGCAAGACTAGTGCCTGCCTTTGGCTATAGAGTCATATGTTATACATTTTATGATGAAAAAAAACATATCTTGGGGGTCTTCTGAATAGATAATCACCTTGTGATAAGATGACCTACACAAGCCTATTATACAACTCTACTTATAAATCCATTTGAAAAGAAAATATCTTCATTACTCTTTATGCAAGCATTTACATCACTCCTTCAATGACAAAAAATAGATAAATAGTTCAAACAAAAAATGTGTTCGAAGAACCTAAAATAACCATGCTATTAAGATTCAAAATAAATTACATTTTAGATATGGAGACAACTATATACCAACATACATTCATATATGCCACATTTACAAGATACGAAGGTAGTGTCACATAATGGCTTACAAACATAGATCTTGACCTTTCAACATTACACCTTCTGTATATATCACTTTCCTTACCAATACACAAAACCTACTTAGTGAGAAATAACCTCAAAACCCTTACAAAAACAATATAACTTACCTTTATAGTTGAGGCATAACTCAAAATACATGACTAGCAACAAACCCTAACCCAACTAGGGTTCACCTATGATTACAAAATATCTTCCCAAGAGTAAAATTTAGCCATGTCCTTCAAAAATTAAATCTAGTAGATGAGGAAGTAGATGCAATATTAATGGTGCCATCAACAAAAAACACACCAATCACAAGTATTATCAGGCCTTCAAGCTTGAAATTAAATCTTGTCGAAGAATTAAATGGTCCACTAGGCCCAAAACACTATTTTCAAAGATCGGTCTTTGACATTTCTTTATACCTCACACCCATCGGCATTGACACTTCGAACATCACATGTCAAGGTTGCTTTATGTAGCATGTAGAAAGGCATCGAGCGTCGAAGATTAGGCTTCAAGTTCACCACTTACCATAGAACCAAGGCAAGGTGTAGGAGGGAATTTCAACACTCAATATCCAAAAGAAGCCATCATATGTCAGGGGTTAGGGAAGAAATAAATGTGATACACGAAGTCTAAAAACTGGTTTTCAGAGGTCAGGGTTGAGAAGAATGATTACCAATTCACAAGGAAAGAAGGAAGGGGTAAAGAGGAAGCCTAATCCCTGATGCCTAAAAGGTTGACACTTAATTTCCTTTTGAAGAGAATTTTAGGGTTCAGGGATCAGAAGGGTCGACTACTTCTTAACTTAACAAAGGTATGAAGTAAGAGGTAAGGCCAAATCTTGATCCTTGAAACATCACTACTTAGTTGATTTTTAGAAGAAAGAGAAGGTGGTATAGGGTAAAGGTTAAGCTCGGGGGGTGAAACTTAAAATGTCTAGGAAAGATAGAAAGAAGGGGAAAATAAGAAGGGGATCAAGAGTGACAGAGAAGGGACATGGAGAAGAATGCAAGCTAAATATTGAAAAACTAAAAAATTCACATAGCCAATTTTAGGATTTTCCAATGAGGAATTTATTTTAGACTAGCTATGGAATAAGGAAAATTACTAGAGGCACACAAGTATGACACACCATTAGGATTTCTTAGATTGGTTATAAATAATGAGCATCACAAGGGGGTGACATAAGCTTAAAATAGTGCCACCAGGCTTCTCATCTTTGCAACCAAAAATTTCCCAATCATCTAGTAACATTGCCTAATCATCTAGTGACATTGCAACTAGTTTGGATCTAGATACTAAATCCCATAGATCTCAAATATATAAGTAAATCCTTCATCTTGATTTCCACAACTCAAAGTTAGTGTAGCTATACTTTTCCACCTTAAGTCTATACAAGTTTACCATCTTGCTTGAATCAAAGATCTTAAGTACAAATGCTTTTTCCCAAACTATGATTAGTAGAAAAATATTTCTACCTATTGACTAAGACCTAATTTTATTGGCCTTTGCTACCAAATAAAATAAAGATAAGATCAAAAATTCCTATACTAATATAATAATAGAGATGAATAAAAAATATGATCTATAATAATTCCAAAAAATAAACAATAAAATTTAAAATCATTCACCATAAAATAATTTTGTATCCTAGAAGAATGTTTTTAGGAAAACCTAGCCTCCAAAATCTAAACAATGTACTAATTAGTAACAAGTTCAATTATAATATAGTTTTGGAAAAGAGACTTGATAGGAGACAATATTAACAATTAAATCTAGAGGAATGTTGACAACAAAGAAATCCCTAGAAAATACACTATGCCAACCATACCAAGCACCGATAAATAGAGAAAGTAGTACATGAAACCGCCAAATAGAAATACAATAACTATGACCTAATACCACCCCAAAGTGGCACCCAAATCCAAAGAGGATTCCTTGTGCTACATATAGCATATTTATTACACCTATCAAAAGAATATGGCATAGCATGCCATAGTTATCCTCCCAACTTGGGTGTTTCAATATGTCTTATCCAAGACCTTAATATAGATTATTTTTGAGATAAATAATTACATTTCAATTTTTTTTGAATATTTTTGGTCAACATGTGTAACTCCCTCTTACATCTCTCTTACGTGTTATAGACACTTATGTTTTTTATGTGGGGATAACTTGTGATGAACAAAATTTTATATCTAGGAAGTTGATTGATCTTTTTTAAATCAAATATACTAGAAAATGAATTTTTTACCATCATAATATTTAGTTATTTAAATACCACATTAATAATTTTAAGATAAAAAAATGATCCATGGCCAAACAATTGCTTTCTTGTATTCCTAATATTAAGATACAAGGTTGAGACACCTTTCCTAACATATAAATCCTTATTTATCAATGCAGGAGCATCCTAAGTTGTGAGAGCAATCTTGCATCAACCAAAATAATGCATTTTAATTTTTAAATTTTCCTAAGGTTTGGTGAGTGATTTATTTAATATGGTAATTTGAAAGGTTAGAATAAAATAAATATTAAATTTTACCCTTTTATTATTTTATTGCAAATTCTGGGAGTGGAGATAATTTAGGAGGGAACTTTGAGAAATCATTAATTTTAAAAATTACCAAAAATGGACTTGGGCATGGTTTTGGAGGGAATTCTAAGTTTTAATGATGCATTTAAAAATTTCCTTAAATTATGTATGCAAAAGTGGGTGATCAAGGTGAGTTGGCAGAGTTACACTGGAAACTGCCCTAAAATCTAGGAATTGACTCCCATTTTGGAAATTTTGGTGGGAGTGGATTTATGAAAGAATTTTCTATATTATGGAAAGTTTTTGGGATTGATTTTTGGTGGTTTCTGACTTCTTGCTGGAGAAGTTTCTGGAGCTTTTCTTTGAAGATTACAAGCAATTTGGTTGTGTTTTGGTAGCCATTCTTGGCTAGATTGTTTAGGTTGTTGTTGTAGGTGTGGATTTTCTTGGAGAAGGTGGAAAGGATGTTTTGTTGCAGGTATGAGGGTTTAAAGACAAAAATTTGAGTTTATGATATTGTTGTGTAAGATAGGAACAATTGTAAGTTGAAGATTGTCACTACAGGTTGTGAGTTGCGTTTGTATGTGAAGGGAAAGAGTTGTTTTTGATGTAGTTTGTTAATTTCCTATCATAGATCAGTTTGAGACTCATTTATATTTATGTACATCAGTCCATGAGACTAATTTATTTGTTGTAATTAGATTTCAGAGGGCTTTGTATGCATTTCTAAAGTTTGGAAAAACTATATTGAAAAGTTGAACATAAAAGCTATGATCTTGTTGCAAATATTTGCACATTAGTTTTTGTTCTTGTTGAAGTGTTTGATTTCAGATTTGAAGGGAGAGTATCCATACTTCATAATTTATATAAAATAGAGAAAACAAAACCTAATCTATAGAAATTTAAACTAATATATGAGAACTAAAATTAAAAAATATAAAAATAGCTAACAATGAAAGGTGGGAGGCTAAAGGATTTTAAAATTTAAAAGAATATCTTACCATCAAACCAAAAAATTTATTCAACAAAGACCAATTAAACCTCATAATGAACAAGAAAGAAGAGGAAAACTAAAAAATCCAAAAACTTCTTATTTATAAATAAATAATATGGTTCTAGAAATTTTATTTTACAATTTCTCATGCTAAATCTCATAATGATGTAAATAGAATCAACATTTTACTAATTAGGGTCCTAATCCTAGCCTTGGAATATTTAAATTATAAAAAGGAAAGCATTTTATTTTATCCTCATATTCAAGTTTCAATTCATTATATTCATCTTCAATATAAACATTATTTTTCATACTTAAACCAATATAATTAAAATAATTAGATTATAGTGAAGGTAGAGAAAATTTATCTTTCTTTGTGGTCAACCAAAGGTGATTTTTCATCATCTATTATTGTTTCTTTTTCCCCAATATGTCTACAACTTGAATCACTTGATTGTTCAATACATTCACATCCTAAATTTCCTAATTTACTTAAAAAATTCTTCACCATAATCTTTGAAATCCAGTATGTATCACACGTGATCAACTATTAATAATGAATCTCATCAATCTTTATCTATTATTATTATTTTTTATTCTCATTCAAGTGAATATTATATATAGTATTGAAACTAAAATAATCGTCTATCAATTAGCAAAATTGAATCCAAGGGATGTGTACAAAGAATCATCTATTTACCTATATCTGTAAGATATAAAATGTGTGACATGTCATCTAAAAAATAGCATTACTAATATATACATTGGTTTTATTAATTTTAATTATTTCATCATGGGATAAAAAAGATTAATGTTTTCTTCTATTATTTCATAATTTGAAATTTTGGTATGGATTAGTTTTTATTCATAAGAATGAATACGTGACATTGTTTATTTACTTATTGAATTATTTAATGACTCTAAATGATTATTTTCATCTATATTAGAGTTAAAACTATCTTCATAGAGTGTACGATAGTGGCAATTTCACTCTTAATCTCATTTTCAAAATATAAATCATTTAGGAAAGAATCTAGTGTATGAGGATTGTAAGGTAATAAATTAGTAATTGAGAAGTTAGTTGTTGATCAAACAAATTAATTACTTTATTAAATTAGAAGGAATAAATTATTTAAATGTATGAATTTTCATTTTTTACCTCAAATGATTATTTGTATTGATATTACTATCTTCTTCATGTTCTAAAATTGAGGGCACCCCACTAACAACTTGAGAATGATCTATTTTAGTTTTTCTTACATTAATCTCAATTATTTTATTAATATGATCTATTTTAGTTTTTCTTACAGGTGTGAAGGCGTGCAGAATGGTGAGGCTCAGGCATTGAAGGATTTAGTGATGCAGGATGATATCACTCATCTTGATAGGAATGTGGCAGGTACTAAGTTCAACGGTAAAGAGGTTTCTTGGGGTGTTGAGGCAGTGCATGAAATTTAGAAAGGGATGTTTTGGAGCATGCCTGTTCAGAGGCCTAGTGCAAGCACCCTAGGGATTTCAATTCATTGTTTCATTTGGGTAAGTGTCAGTCTGGGTGGCAACGACAGGGTTCTAGCTGTGATCACAATAGGAACTTTAGGCAAGATTCACTTAGAGATCAGTGGCGAGAAAATAATTCAAATTTCGATGCCCAGAGGAGCAACAACATGGTAGGAAGTCTAGCCAAAATTTTACTTTTGGTGTTTCTAATGAGTTTGGGCATGTGGAACAACAAACTATGGTCCTAGGATCCAAGTTTTTGGGTCCTTCAATCAAAAGGTTGGAGAGTCTAGGGCTTATAATGAAATGATTCAGGTCAAATTTTAACTGGGATGCTTTGAGTTGCTAGTGGCAAGGGTGTTGGGGTTTGGAAATGAGTTTCAAGTATCTGGAAAATGGATTCTTCTTGGTTATTTTTCCTTCCCCTTCAATTTGTGTAGAAATTTTGGAAGGATTTTGGCTAATGGATGGTTATGGTTTTTATTTGCGAAAATGGGAAGTAGGTTTTGATCTAAATCAACATCAATTGAATTATATCCAAGACCGGTATAAACTCCCAAACATTCCTTTTGAGTTCTAGCAAGCCAATATTCTGGAGGAGATAGGTAAGTTTCTTGGCAAATACATTTGCATGGATGAATGGAAAGATGAGGATAGTATTAGTTCATATGTGTGCCTCTACATAGAAATTCTCCCAATAGTCCTAGATGGAAGGAGGTGGTGATTCACATAGATTGGGGTGTTTTGTCACAACCTCTTGTCTTTGAACCTAGAATAGGTGGGAGTTGGTTTGGCACTTTAGGTTGGCGATCTTGGGAGATCCCCTCTGGTCGCATCAAAGAGACAACTTTGGATTCAAATCATGAAGACCCTATTTATGGTTGATTTGGGGACTTGGTTGGTCCTTCGGGGGTTGGTGTTGGCCTGCCCTATCATGAGACTATTAAGGAGGGAGTTGTTGAGAATGTGATGTCTAAGGTTCCATAGGAGCCAATTAGGGACCTTAACCATGCCCTCAACAACAAAGTATGCAATGTGTTGGATATCATTGACAATAAATTTAGGAAGGAGAATTTGAACTCCTTGATTGAGTTCAGTAAGGAATTGGCAGAATTATCCCAAGAAGCAAAAGATGCACCAAACTATCCTTTTAATGTTGTCCCAGATCTAGAGGATGAGTGGTTAGACATGGCTAGTGAGGGTGATGTTTTTTTTGCTTTGCTGGTAGAGGGAGGTGATGTTTCTCTACCTAGCCAAGATGGTTTGAGGATTCTTCAGAAAGAGGTGGAAAAGACATCCCTTGACTATGGGGAACACAAAAAAGGGGGAGAACGCCCAATGTGGAAAATTTGAAGATTGACGGAGAGGCTATCGGGTAGAAGAAGATCATGGAAATGCTTAAATTAGGGAAGGGAGACCCCATTCTTGAAGAGAAATGAAAATCTTAACCTGGAATGTTAGGGACATGAATGGCCCCTAACAAATGAAGTCTAGTGAAACATCAGATAATTGTTTCATAGGTGGAGATCTATATGCTTCAGGAAACAAAGCTTGATAAGGGGGGTTGGATGCTTTTGGCAAGAGGTTGGGTTCTTGGAAGCTCCTGGCGGTGGAGATAGTGGGTGCGGTAGGTGGTCTATTGACTCTTTGGCATTTGAATAAGGTGTCCCTAGACAAGGTGGAGGCAAGGAATAAATGGTTGGCTTGCTCTATCAAAATATTTTCTTCTAATCTGCATTTTATTTTGGTAAATGTGTATGGCCCCACACATGTGTGGAGAAGTGATAAGTTTGGTCTGAGATTGAGGTTGTCTTCTTAGAGGTGGGTGTTGACTCCTGTATATTGAGGATGATTTTAATTCCATTCTACACTGGGAGGACAAGCGGGGTGGTGTAGTTTGGAGACTCCAATCCTAGATTGATTTTGAAGATTTTGTGGGTTGGAATCAACTAGTTGATATCCCAATTGCTAATGGTAGGTTCACTTGGACCAACAAGTGGCTCAGTTTTTGTTCAATTGCTGAGAAACTGGATAGGTTTTTCTTCAAGGGAAATTTGGCTGCCTTCCCCTTCACATTGGAGTGTATCATGTTCTACCATGCTCTGGTTCAAACCTTTCCCTGTGCTTTTGGATGTAGTGGGTGAATATCATTCAATCAGATGTTCCTTTAAATTTGAGTGTATGTGGCTGAAAGATCCTAATTTTTTACTCCTCATTTCTCATTGGTAGGGAGAGGTTGAGGTGATGGGGTCAAAAATGTTTCTCCTGGAAACAAATTTGAAACATGTGAAGATGATATTGAAGGAGTGGAACAAGTGAAGTTTCAAAAATATCTTTGAGGAGAAGAAGCGTATTGAAGGAGAATTGGAAGCCCTGAACAAAGAAGTGATTCAATGGGGTATGGAAAATTAAAGATATTTGTAGGAGAAGGATCTCCTGAAAAGTTGGAATGATGTTCTGACAAAAGAAGAATTTTTCTCGCATCAAAAATCTCGAGAGCTTTGGCTTGGTGAAGGGGAGAAAACATGAAGTTTTTTCATAACTCCACCAAAATAAGGTGTATAATCAATAGAATTTTCAAAATAAAGTTGTCTGATGGGAGGAATTTGGATCAACCAAAGGAAATTGCGGAGTAGTTGTTTTCTTTTTCTAGAATCTTTTGAATGATTGGGATGGTTCGATATTGCTGGCTAAACAAGGTCTATTGAGATGGATTCCTAAATTGGTTACGGCAGAGCAGAACATGCTACTAAACAAAAGCTTTTTAAAAGAGGAGATTAAGTCTTCTTTTTTTCAACTTCATCCAAATAAGTCTCCTATCCATGATGGTTTCCCTATCGCCTTCTACCAGCATTGTTGGGAGATTGTTGGCTCAAATGTTGTGGTTTCCATTGAAGACTCCAGGGTGTTTGGCCAGGTTCTCAAAGAGTTCAACAACACTTTTATCGCTCTCATCCCAAAAAAAGGAGAAGCCAAACAAACTGGAAGACTTTCACCCCATTTCTTTGTGTAACACAATTT
This sequence comes from Sequoia sempervirens, assembly GCA_007258455.2. Lineage (NCBI taxonomy): Eukaryota > Viridiplantae > Streptophyta > Pinopsida > Cupressales > Cupressaceae > Sequoia > Sequoia sempervirens. The sequence continues at coordinate 483,925,078 of VDFB02000015.1, read as the reverse complement.
ATAAAATTATGACTAAATAGGTCACCAATCGGCTAAAATCGATCCTCCTTGGTCTGATTTCTAAGGAACATATTGGTTTCATTCCTAGGCGTTTGATTTTCGATGGAGTAATTATTGCCCAGGAATCCATTCACTCAATTCTTAGTATGCATTTCCCCTCTATGTTGTTGAATTTGGACATAAAGAAAGCCTACAACATGGTAAATTGGCATTTTTTTGTTCAAAGTTGTAGAGGCATTTGGATTCTTCTCCTGGGTGGATTAGATTTTTAGTTGGATTGCTTGTCCAAGTTTCTTGATCTTAGTGAATGGCACACCTCAAGGCCTCTTTGGTGCCTCCTGGGGTCTTAGGAAAGGTGATTCTTTGTCACCCTTCTTATTCATTCTCATGGCTAAGGCATTGGGTTGGGCTCTCTCCTAGGTGAAGGAGGTGGGGGAGCTTAGAGGGGTACAAATTACAAGCAATTTTTTGGTAGTGACTCATCAACAATTTGTGGATGATAATATGCTCCTTGGACATGCTGGGGTAGCAGAGGCAAGGGATTTTAAGATGATTCTTTCAATGTAATCCCTAGCATCTGGTCAAGAGGTAAGCCTAGATAAATCTAATTTTTTTTCTTCTTCACTAATCCATCTTTGGAAAAACAAATCCTGCAAGTCCTTTAGTTTAGGAAAGGGAAGCTGCCTTGTAAATATCTTGACTTACCACTTGTGTCAGGAGTGCAGTCTGGGAAACCATGGGATATTCTGGTCACAAAGTTAGAGCACAAGTTTTCTTCTTGCAAAGGGTGGTGGCTTTCTTGGGCGGGTAGGCTCACTCTCATAAATTCGATTGTGGTGGCTCTTCCAATTTATATGCTCTCTTGTCTTCCTCTTCCAAGGGGAACTTGTGAAAGCATTAATTAGAAGATGAGCCAGTTTTTCTAGCAGGGCATTTTGGACCAAAAGAAGTTACCCTTAGTCAAAGGAGAAAGGATTTGTAGGTCGCATGAAGATGTTGGGGCTGGGGTGAAAAATCTAGCTCTTCAAAATAAAGCTTTGGGGGAAAAATTGGCCTGGTTAATGTACGCATAGTAAGACTTGAAGTGAGTAAAGATTCTAAAGGAAAAGTATCTGGAAGATGGCTCAATGAGTTTTTTCATGACTTGTTCCCTTCCCAGAGGTTCACACATTTGGAATTTTATCTGTAATTGTAGGGACCTAATCACTAACTTACTCTCATGGGATATCAGAGATGGTAGTTAGGAATTGTTTTGGGAAGACTCATAGGGTGGCTACAACAAGTTGGTGGATATTGAAGCATTTAGGAACATTAGGGAAGTTACGAAGCAATATTACCTAGTTATTGATGATCAAATGAGACTTTGTATTGGAAGTGGCAGAGCCCTAGTTAGTTGGGTCTGAGTGTCAATGAATTCAATGCTTTTGAGGATATCCTCAAGCAACATTCTCTTTGCTTGAGGGGTGGACAAGACATCTTGAAATGGTGTGGGTCTACCTCAGGATCTTATTGTACCAAGGATGGCTACAATATCCTATTAAACTAGCAGGATTCAGTGACTGTGATTCCTAGTGACTTGTGTTGGAATAGATTCTATTTCCCCAAATGCAGAATATTTTCTTGGGTTGCAATTCAGGGTAGAGTATTGATCGCGGATAGGCTGAAGAAGTTTGGCTTTTGTGGTCCTTCATGGTGCACAAATCAACGGAAGAGACAGATGATCACCTCTTCCTTAATTTCCCATTCACCACCAAATGTTGGAATTGGCTATGTGCAAAGTTAAGTCTTTCCATTGCTTCTCTAACCAATTTTTCGAGTTGGTTCAATGGTTGGTCGAAGCTAGGTGGAAACTTAGTTTTTGCAAGACTCTGGTAGTCTTGCCCTTCACTCCTCTTGTTGGAGGTATGGAAAGAAAGAAACCACAAAATTTTTAGGGGTAAGGCAATGTCTCTCCCATCCTTTTTGAACAAAATTGAGGCTTGTATGGTTGAGGTGATAAATTCAATGGCTGAGCAATCTTGCAAGTCAAAAAAAATGTTCTCCCATTGGGATGCAAAGATGATGAAGCTATGGAATGGTTTGAAATTCCCTCACCAATATAGATTGGGTGGAAACATGGTTAAGGTTGAATGTAAAAATATCAAATCGCATCCCCCGAATCATGCCTAATGAGTCTAGTTTATGGTTTAATTTTGGTAGAATTTATGATCTATTTGTTGAATTTGTCATGGACCTTGATGGTTGAATGTTGATATTTCCTCAAAACCATAGACATTAGGCCTAATTTCATTTCTGCAAATATTTAATGACATTGACATGTTATATGTACTATCTATGTTAATTCTACATTTGGATCAATGAATGTTCTTTAAGATAGTTACAAATATGTGATTATTGTGCATACTAATATTTCCATGCAAATATGATTAGAGGCTTGTGAAATGGAGGAAGACTCTAAAAGTTGGTCATTCATCGTAATGGTCAACAAGGTGGTCATGCAAAGGTCAATGAAGGGAAGACTCTCGATAGTGGGAGATTCCTAATTTAAATCAAAGTTGTAACCACCTTGTAAATGGTATTTATTGTTGTTGAGCAAATATAGGCGTTACTATTGTGCTAAATCTACATTAAGGCATCATGACTAGATTCCATGCATGTGTAACTGCCTCTCCACTTTTCATGCTTTCCCCAAAGTGGTGTCCTCCTAATATGTTGGAGTTGACAGCCTTGCTAGGTGATCAATTAGTAGCTTCTTTTCCTATAAATAAGACCCAAATGCTCTTTCTTAGGAGGTTTCTTAATCTAATGATGTACTCACACTCTTAGTTTTCAATAATACAGTTATGATGCTCCATTGTACTATTGCTTTTCATGAACAAAATGAAGTTCTATGTTCATGCACCTGAGTTTATATTTTTCTTAATGGATACTCATCCAAGGGGGCCCACTTGGTGATCATTCCATCCTTTAGTTTAGTTTAGTTTAGTTATTGTTTTATGTTTAGTCATTAGTTAAAAATCTAGCACTGACAATTCCTACAACCACTAGAATTCCATTTTGTGACTATTCCTACAACCAAAGCAAATAGAGTAGTTTCCAGAATGTTTACTCATATTTTCATTTTTGTCATGCATTTCAATTTAGTTTAGTTGTTGGTCGATGCTCAACACTTATGTTATTTCTTTCCAAGCAATTTACCTTCAGCATTATGTTTTTCTTAGTTGTAGAATGAATATGGCTACTTTGGATCCTTAGTGCACATATTGTGCCGACCCATTTCAAGTTCACATCCCTAGGTTGAAAAGTTAAATGCACCTTCATGATGATTGGAATAGCTATTCAGATTAGATGTCCAATCTCTGAATCACAATTGTAAGGGCTTAGTTGTTAGATCATTGTGGGAGGCCAACATTTTTGGCATCATTGTCGGGGATGGTGTCAAACTAGGGAGTTCTTTGGAGTCATTGATAGTTTTTCTTGTTGTAGTATTTCTGAAAGTTTTTCTTAGTATACCCCTCATTTAGGAAAGTAATGATCCACTATTCTTTTTCCAATTCTTTTTGTGAGTTGACTAATAGTGAGTTGATACCGCATGCATAGAGGAAGGAGGAGAGATGCTTATGGGAGATTCCTTTCTAACAATCCTGATCTATTTTAGCTAGTTGAATATTAGACCCTACCAAGAGAAGAAGAAGAAGAAGATCCACACCCCTTTTTTGATGCATTTCCTGATTTGACTAGCTTTGAAGTTTCCTCTAAAGATCAAAATTTGATTGAGAACCCCTTTTCTTTGGAACTACATTAGGCAGGTATGGGTGATGCAAATAGAAACATACCTAACCAACCAGCTTTTCCTTTCCCCATTTCTCATCAAAATGAAGTAGACAACCTCAAAAATATCCTTGCTTTAGTCCTTCCTAAGTTCTATGGACTTGTCATATAAGATCTTGATACTTTCTTGTTCGAGTTTGACATACTCTGCAAGAGTTATGACTATACCACCAATGCCCATAGGCTCAAGCTATTTCCTACCACTTTGAAAGAAGCTACATTAAGACGGTTCATGAGCCTAGGAAAAAATACTGTGGAGACATGGGATGACATGAAGAAAAAATTCCTTGAGAAATACGAGTATTGTAGGGAAAGTGACATGAGAGGAGATGACATTTTCATAATGTAGCAAAAGATGAGAGCCTGGAGGATTACATTGCAAGGTTTTTGTTTTTTCTACAAAAATCTCCACACCATACACTTAATGAAGAATCAAAAAAGCTACTTTTCCTTAAAGGAATTAATGATAGTTGCACTGATGCCTTAGACTTGATGGGAGGAGATATCTCCCAAGTCCCTTGGGAGGATATCAAGAAGATATGCCAGGACTACTCTAGGGAAGCTTTAAAGAAAGGGAGAGCTTACCAATGTTCTATGGGTAAGTCATCTACTGGTGGAGTTTCAAGAATGGAGATTACTCATTTGCTGGAAAACTAGAAAATTAATGACAGTTGCACTGATGCCTTAGACTTGATGGGAGGAGGAGATATCACCCAAGTCCCTTGGGAAGATATCAAGCAGATATGCCAGAACTACTTTAGGGCAGCTTTAAAGAAAGGGAGAGCTTACCAATATTTTATGGGTAAGTCATCTACCAGTGGAGTTTCAAGAATGGAGATTACTCATTTGCTAGAAAAAATAGAAAATCAATGACAGTTGCACTGATGCCTTAGACTTGATGGGAGGAGGAGATATCTCCCAAGTCCCTTGGGAGGATATCAAGAAGATATGCCAGAACTACTCTAGGGAAACTTTAAAGAAAGGGAGAGCTTACCAATCTTCTATGGGTAAGTCATCTACTAGTGGAGTTTAAAGAATGGAGATTACTCATTTGCTGGAAAACTTCAAGCAAGACATTATAACCAATCTAACTACTCAGTTGGATACACTTCAGGCCAAGAAGAAACAAGAGGAGGAAGAGGCAATGTTGGCAAAATGTTTCCCTCAATGCATACAAAAAAAGGACTACAAATGCAAGATGATAGCTAATATTGATAGAAAGCATATTGCACCCAAGTTTAACCCCATCCAGGTTGAAGATCAAGTCTACTATGTTGCACAAAGGAGGCCATGGGCTCCAAGACAAGGTATGCCACTAGATCCACTATCTTTTTTCTGGACAATATTTCGATTCTTATTCATCTAGTAACCAATGGCAACCCCCATATCCATCCAATTATGGAAGATATCCACCATAGCCTTGGATTAACCCTCCAAATACCTAGCCTAATCACCAAAACTCTCCACCCTAGTGGCAACAACCTCAGGAGAATTAGCAATAGTTTCAAGGAAATTGGCAGCCACCCCTAGGAAATTGGCAACAAACAAATCAATGGAGGGGAGGACAATAATGGCCAAACCAAAAAAATAGCTACATGCAACCACCTTCTCAGCCCCAACAACCTATTATAATGCTTTGTCCTACTAATCCAAGTTCAAACCCACCTAAACCTGCTCAACTACTAGCTCAGCCCACACCTAACCCAAATAACAAACCACACCAACAACTAGTATATTTTGCTGATTCAAATCAATTCCCTACATATGTTGTGAGTGTGAGTGACATCCACTTGCATTCAGGAACTACTTTACCAACCCCATCCATGCCTATTATTACTAAGCTTCCTATGGAAGAGGAAGAGGAGCCTCTAAATGATCTCATTTAGCCAAGTGTACGTAAGAATCCTGAACCAATTCCAGTTAAGCAAACTAAGAAAGAACCCCCATTTCCTTAAAGATTGGAAGTTTCCAAGAAAAAGGAAGAAAAAGAGGAGACAACTTTTGACATTATAGATAAGCTGAAGCATATATATGTCTAGATACCTCTATTTCAGGCCATAAAAGATGTTCCAATCTATGGAAAGGCAATTAAGGAATCATTCCTTAAGAATCCAGGTAGGAAGAAGAAAGACCCCACTACGGTTCATGTGGTGGGATAGCTAGCTAACATCAAGCTTGGAAAAGTGACTGTTCCCAAATATAATGATCTAGGGAGTCATGTGGTAGGAGTTGTCATAAATGGGATCTAGATAAAGAATGCTCTGATTGACTTGGGAGCAGCAATAAATGTAATGACCAAGGATATCCTACAACAACTAAATGTTGCAATCATGAGACCTACTCCTACTATCCTACACCTTGCTGATAGTTCAACCGTTAAACCTGATGGTGTAGTGGAAGATCTTGCCATAACTTTGGACTTATAGGAGTACCCAAAAAATTTCATGATTCTTTCTCCTAAGGCCACACTCAGTGGATACCCTATCATTATAGGAAGACCATGGTTAGCAACAATAGATGCATATATTGGATACAAGATAGGATACATGACAATTTCTAATGGAAAGAGGACCAAAAAGATTGTTCTCTACCCTCCTGCTAAGCCATCCCATGATTGGATAATTCTATATGGCCACATGTTGGTGAAGAGGCTGATGAAGTTAATTCTATGGCATAGTGTATAATGTTAGTTAGAATCTCTTTCATCCAACTTCAATATGAAGATGAAGTATTGGCTAACGTCATTTAGAGTCATTGTGAAGTGGAGGAAGCACCATCTTCTCATTCTCTTGTTCTAGTCAAGACACTTCTACCTACTCTTCCTATAGCCGCTCTTCCTACAGACGCTCTTTTTTGTAGTTAAACTTCTTGCAGCAACAAGTATGTCTCATACATTGCTGCCACATGAACTTAATGTACCAAGCATTAGTGAAACAACTATGGTGGAAATAACTACACAAGTGCAAGTGATAGAAGGGAAATACCTACACATCAACAACAAATTGAGTGAAGAACAACAGATGTCATTGAAAAACTTACTGAGAACCCACCAACATGCATTTGCATGGGAATATCATGATATGAAGGGATTGGACCCTAAGCTTTGCACTCATATAATTTACATCAGAGATGACTGCACCCTAGTTAGATAGCCATAAAGAAGAATTAACCCTGCACTAAGAGAAACTGTAAAAGGAGAACTATAGAAATTGCTAGATGCAGGATTTATCTACCCCATATCAGATAGCCAGTGGGTGTCTCCATTGGTTATTGTGCCCAAAAAGGGAGGGAAGTGGCAAGTTTGTGTTGATTATAGGGAACTCAATGCTGCCACCAAAAAGGACCATTTTCCCTTACCCTTCATAGATTAAGTTTTGGACTCACTTGTAGGAAAGCAGTACTTTTCTTTTCTAGATGGTTTCAATGGCTATAACCAAATCCAAATTGCACAAAAGGACTAGGAGAAGACTACCTTTACCTATCCATGGGGAACCTATGCCTACTCAGTACTTCAATTTAGCTTATGCAATGCACCTACAACTTTTCAGAGGGAAGTCATTAGCATATTTTTAGATATTTCTCATGATTACATGGAAATTTATATGGATGATTTCACCACCTATGGTGCTGATTTCAATGAAGCATTGGAGAATATTAGGAGAGTTCTACAGAGATGTGAAGATCACAATCTATCTCTAAATAGTGAAAAGTGTTTCATGATGATGCAGGAAGGTGTATTTCTTGGACACTACATCTCTCACAAAGGAATTCAAGTAGACCTTGCAAAGATTGAGGTGATCACCAATCTGCCTATCCCTGCAAAAAAAAAAATATGTTAGGAGTTTCTTGGGACATGCAGGTTACTATAGGTGGTTCATCAAGGATTTCAGCAAAACAACTGCACCATTGTATGCCCTTCTCACCAAAGATGCTAAATTTCAATGGACAAAAGACTGTGACAACATTTTCTTATTAGAAGGAAACTTTGACTCATGCTCGTGTACTCAAAGGACCTAATTGGGAGCTTCCTTTCCACATCAATATAGATGCATTAGACTATACTATAGGATCCATCCTAAGATAGAAAGAAGGAGCTGTTGAAAATGCTATTTATTTTGTCAACAAAAACTTGCAAGGAGTTGAATTCAATTATACAATGATAGAAAAAGAAATGTTGGCAGTAGTCTATGCTCTAAAAAATTTTAGGCACTACATAATAGGATATAAAATCTTTGTGCACACCAACCAAGTAGCCATTAGACACCTCAAGAATAAAGCCCTAATCATAGATAGGCTAGAAATATGGTTACTGTTGAGGCAGGAGTTTGACATAACCATTGTAGATAAACCAAGGCCGATGTTGCACATTTTCTTTTAAGGCTGACTACATCAAAAGACAATTAGGTGATAGATGACTCTTTCCCTGATGAACACTTATTTTCCATAAGTGTGTAAATACCTTGGTATGTTGACATAGCTAACCATCTAGCCATAGGGAGAGTTCCTCCCTACTTCTCTCCAAAAGAGAGAAGGGTGCTCATTGAAAAATCATTTTCTTTTTCATGGATTGTAGGATTTTTGTTTTACACTGGGCTAGACCATTCCATGAGGAGATGTGTGAGAGAAGATAAGACATGATAATTTGCATGCATGCCACAATGAAACATGTAAATGACATTTTGCATCCAAGAGGATAGTGATGAAAATTCTAAATACAGAATATTACTGGCCAACACTCCATAAGGATGCAGGGAGATATATGAGAAAGTGTGATAGATGCTAGAGTATGGGTAGGCCAACCAAATCTGATGAGATGCTACTTTTCCCTCAAGTAGTAATCACTCCATTTGATAAATGGGGACTAGATTTTGTAGGACCCATTGATCCTCCATCCAATGGTAAGTATTATATCTTGGTATGCACCAATTATGTAACCAAGTGGGTAGAAGTTAAGGCCATGAAGCATGCAAGAGATAATAAGGTTGCTAAATTTTTTTATGAGGATATTTTTAAAAGGTATGGAATTCCAAGAGAGATGGTGACTGATCAGGGAGCTCAATTCACATCAACCCTTATTGCATCCCTGGTCAATGAGTACAACATAAGACACAGGAAGTCCACTCCTTATCACCCTCAGGCCAATGGCTAAGTTGAGGTGAACAACCAGGATATTGAAACCATTCTAACCAAAATAGTAGTTGTTCATAAAAAGGATTGAGAAAATAGGTTGCTAGAAGTTGTTTGGGCCTATAGGACAACCTGGAAAACAACTACAGGCTTCACTCCTTTTGAGTTACTGTATGGAAAGAAAACTATGATGCCCATTGAATTTGAACATGAGACTCTTAAGACTGCAGTAGACTTGGGGATGGATATCTTTGAGGCACAAAGAGAAACAATCATGCAGCTGAATGCTTTGGATGAGATGAGGAGAGCAACCTTGCATCACATAGAGGTAGTAAAGAATCAGAGAATAAGGTGACATGAAAAATTCATCAAGGACTCAAGGTATCAAGATAATGTAAGAAAATTGTAGAAAAGGTAGCTAGGACCACATGAAGTTGTTGAAGTCTTCCCCAATGGTGTTGTTCAGCTCACTACCATTGACCCTACCATATTCAAGTTCCTTGTCAATGGTCATCTCCTTAGATTGTATCACAAGCCAACTTCTAAAGAGGAGTTCCTGTAGTAATTCACTCAGCATGCAACACCTGAGCTTCTTGTAGCTAAGGGAAGTGGACCTAGTGTCCCTCCTTCTGGATAACTAAGGTATGTACCTTTTCATAATAAAGACTTCTACTTTTGTGGGAGTCCACTTCTTCGCCCATTCACCCATCTGCCCATCCATATCCACCTTTCTCTCTCTTCCATCACTTCACTTCATTCCACTTCACCTCATTCCACCTCATTTTCATTACTTGCTCAGCTTATTTCTTAAAAGGTGACCAGTACTTTCTCCACAATATTTGCAATGAATCTTCCATGAATCCAGGTATGTGTGCATTAATTTCTATATCTTAATTGTATTTAATGCATTCATTTAATTGTTGTGAATTAATATGGACGTTCACCATAGGATGTCATTATTCCCTGTCCCTATTAAATCATCATTACCACCTTGCATGTGAGGACACATGCTCAAATTTAGTTTGGGGGTTGGGGAAGATGTGAGTACTTTTCCCACGTGTCAATCCATGCTAATCTACGTCAACAAAGTTTAAATCGAGCCGATTTGAATTCTGAGTGAGATAACGACCCGTATGTGTGAGGTGACACCAACCTTTTCCGCCATTTTTCTCCATCATAACATTCCTTTATTATTCCTTTAATACCACTATTGATCCTATCATAATCTTAAGTTACCAAAAATTAAAATAGAAAGAGAAAAAAAAGGTAAAATAGAAAGGGAAAATTCAGATGACATTGGCATTGGAAATTTAGTAGTTTTGTAGGAAGGAAAAATTTGCGGGGTAATTGTTGAATGCAGAGAATGGGAGGTGGGTTAATTCAAAATGAACCCATGGTTCACAGTGTATTACTACAAGTTGCACCCTACCAAGCTGAATTCAAAAACTGCAGGTGGTTAGACTATTTCATGAAGTTGAATGGTTTTAATGAAGACATTGCATTAGAATTTTCCCAGAAATTGTCTAAAGGAAAGGCCATGGAAAAAGGGTTGGAGGTCATGGTGACTGAAGAGAGGATTGTAGAAGTTATAGGGTTGACTGTTGATGGTGAAATTTACCCTACTTCTAGAGACGCCAGGTTAGCTAGGGCTGAATTTATAGAACCTGGTGACTCTCCATTGAGCATGGACAAACAAGGTGCAAAGAGAACCTCTCTATACGAGCCATGGAAGAAAATAGTTATTTATGTTAGAAAATATATCACCTGTGAAGGTCGCCAGTTGAATCTACATTCCGTGCACTTTAAACTCTTGAATCACATGAGGCACGGGAGGATGATGAATGTGTCAAATGTGTTAGACCACATTCTTTCAATCATGGTAGCTGAGACTCAAAAAGGTAGGGACAATTCCATTTCCCACCATTGTTTGGTCAAATTGTTAGTTGAGAAGTCTCTACATGATGTGTCTAAGATGACTTGGGAAGAATTCATAAATATTGATCAAATTAAACCAAAGCATTTGCAAACTAGGTTTTATCTCAACCTCGTAGGTCTAGTAGGAGATTGAGCATAGTTGAAGCCACTCTTGGTGCTTCAACCTCTAGCGCAGGCCCTAGTGTAAACCCTCTTATAGCTAAACAAACCATAGAGATTGGTTCTTCTGAGATAGAGCACTCAGAAAAAGAAAGTTCCTCTCCAGATTTTGATGATGATGTTCCTCTTGGCATCTTAATGAGAAATATAGCACAAAAGAAAGAAATAGAAATAAGAAAAGGAAAAGCTAAAAATAATCTGACAAAAAAAGAAGTACCAAGTTCTAAGAAGTGGAAGGCTAACACTATTCATCCCGCAACCAAAGAAAAACATGAAATCCCTCCCAGAAAATCAAGACCAGTCGGGCTAGCCTTTGATATGCCTCTGTAGGAAAACCCTAAGCCTAGAGAAACATCGTAGGGGTACATAGAAGCTCCAATGGGGTAGGTGAATTTCAAGGAAGAGGACATATTTGAGAAAGTAGCAAACATAACACTGGTAGATCTTGTTGATATTGCAAATGTTAGAAACCAAGATTTGAAATGCAAACTAGAAAAGCCTTCCATAGAAGAGAAAAACAAAAAAAGAAAGAGCTTTGCAAAAAAATGTGCAAATAATATTATTTAGGAATTCAATAATTACAAGATATGATTTGCTTTATAAAAGAAAAGATGCATAACCCTAATTTTATCTTGAGCAACAAGATAGCTCAATAAGATAAGGATGAGAATAATAAACCTAGGAATTAAATATTACCTAAGTAAAGTTATGCAAGTGTAATTAAATAGTAATTACACTAACACCCCCCCATAAGTGCAACTTAGGGAGACTAACAAAGCATGCACCTAAAACTAAGATGAATGCAAGAAAGCATGAATGGGTCCTGACAACAAGGCCTGATTAGGTACCCATGTACAAATTCAATAATGAGGTATAGAAGGAAAGCCTAGTGGGACAAAACCCCCTACAATGAAATGACTGTTGCAAAGAAGCACTGGAAGAACACTATGGAGTAACACTAGAACCACAATCTGACAAGCAAGGAAAGATACTTCTGTCTACAAGAAACCAAATGAGAGTCACTAAAGGACTTAGGTGGAATCATAATAATGCGACAACAAACTCGATGCCACGGAACAATGGAAAACTCACAAACTAGAACAATCCTGAAATTTGTGAAGCAACAGTAGATGAAATGATGACAGAATTTGGAAATCGTGTATCTTGATGCCAATGCCAAACTGAGATTAAAACTCTTCCATGGGAACAAGTACCATAAAGACTCTGGAACATTGACCATAAAAACATGGCCCTCAAACTGAGAAGGATCTGAACCAATGTGGATCAATAGCCATCAACTCCCAGTCTAAAGTGTGAACCGATGTGAATCTGATATGTGTCAAGCTAAAGCAAGATGTGGCTAAAAGAAACTAGGAAACCAGATATAACCCATGTGATTTTTCATCAAAACAAGATGGAGATCAAATTGCATGCACACTCTAATCATATTATTATGCAAGAACCCCCCCTGATGGAACTTTATCTCAGTTCATTTATTACAATAACCTAATGATTGTAAAAGGAGAGAATGCTAAATGTGCATAAACATAAAATAAGATGATGTGGTACTGAAATGAAGTACAAATATTCAAGTTTCACCCTTCCAACTGCCAAAACATCCAAGTAATCTCCAAAACAACCATCGGGACAAATTTGGAATAACGATCAACCTAGGATAGATACAGAAAAAAGAACATGGACAAAAAAATAGAGCTCCTCAATACCTTTCCAAAGCCACAAAGAAGGCGAAAATCAGAGATTGTGGCAAAAAGTTATGAGCTCAGAAGCCATAAATGAACATCTAACTTCAAACAGAAATAAATTTAATTAAATAGAAAAATACTAAAAAATAAACTATACCACATGATAGTGCTCAAAACCAGCTTTCTAATGATTTTTTTTTTTCAAAAATCCGAGTTTGGACGCAAAAGTTATGCCTAAAATACCAAAACTCCTCCAAAAGGGTTTGGAGTTAAGCCTAGTGGCTAGGCTAACCACTAGCATTAACCGCTAGCATTAACCACTAGCGGTTAACTGCTAGCAGTTAACTAACGGCGGCGCCCATTAACTCTAGTTTTTTTTTTTTTCTTGGATGGTGTGTCGTACCAGGCCGTACGACCCAGAAATGAAAATTTTTTACCTCCTGGAGTCACTGTGTCTGTTTTTAACGATTTGATAGTCGATTTTGGGGTTTTTGGGCACTCTGAACGCGATGGTGAGGTCCATCTAGGCTGAAAACACTCCAAAATTTTATGTACACTCTGGATCTGGGAACCCTCATAAACTTCAAATCCTCGTAGATCTGATAAACGAAGGCCTTTTTCGACGAAACTAAAGGAAAACCTAACTGTTCTGGTAGCTCTGGATTCAATGGAATGCTCAAGTCTGATCCAAAATGCTTCATAAATAAGGTCAAGGCATGAAACCCTCAAGGAACCTCAAACGTGCTTTGCAACGAATTTCTCCAAAAAACTAAGAAGGGGCTACAAATCAAGGCTCTGATACCATGTTAGAAACCAAGATCTGAAATGCAAACCAAAAAAGCCTTCCACATAAGAGAAAAATAGAAAAAGCAAGAGCTTTGCAAAAAGATGTGCAAATAATATTATTCAAGAATTCAATAATTACAAGATATAATTTGATTTATAAAAGCAAAGATGCATAACCCTAATATTATCTTGAGCAACAAGATAGCTCAACAAGATAAGGATGAGAATAATAAACCTAGGAATTAAATATTACCTAAGTAAAGTTATGCAAGTGTAATTAAATATTAATTACACTAACAACAAAGCAAGTTGAGAATCAAGGGTATAAGGAAAATTAGGAGTTCCTACAACAAGAGTTCTTGCAGCATGAGCAAGAATAGGAACAAGAGGCCTTGTAGCCAGAATTGGGAGAACAATCAGTACCCCTACAACCAGAATTGACTGAACAACTTGAATCCCTACAGCTGGTACTATATGGAGAGCAAGCATCAATGCCAGGAAAAATGTTGGTAGGAATACATAACCCCCCTGATTTTATAGTACACACAACAATTCTAAACTTATGGAAAGAGATACAAAGGAGGGAGGAGGAATGGAAAGAGGAGAAATGTAGGCTAAAGAAGGAAATTCAAAAGAGAGATGAAGTGATTGAGGATAAAAATGAGGAAATTGTTGCTTTAAAGGAAAAAGTGGACAATATTGTAGCCTTGGTACTGTAGATTTTAGAATGTAGGGCCCCTCCAAGGGTCTATGCTCTACATTTGAAAGAGAAATATCTTTCTTTTAAGCTGGCAAGGATTGTCTCAGGTTTGAACCCTTCCATTGAGACTCTATTGAATTTTTCAATGCTTATTAGATTGCTTCCCCTAAGATGAACAATTTGTTGTGTGAATTATATTTTCATAATTATGTTGTGACTCAAGAGCATGATTGGAATCCATTTTTGTATGTTGGGGATGTCCAATTAAGGGCATTTATGTCCTGGGTACAAAATGAGATTAGTTGGGGATAGCAATACAAGGCTTATAGGAAAATGGAATCCAACATCCCTCTACCCATTAGGGCTGAATCAAGAAACCCAAGGGACATTTACAAAGATTGACACAAAATTCTTCTCAGACCTAGCTATGGTAATAGGATCATGCCTTGGATAGAAGTATTTTATAGTGAATATGAGGTGGTGGTAAAAGAAAAAGAGGAAACTATGAAGAGATACCTATCACAAAGATGGAACAACCTAACTAATGAGCTAAAACAAGCTGAGCCCCACTCTATATAGAACTATGTTGCAGCACGTAAAATAATTGATAGATACATACAAATTGGAAGGATAAAGGAACGATTTTGGCTTCCACTGACTTTTCAGCCACCCATCCTGATGTGGCCCATGTTAAATTTTAGGTATTACAACTATGATATTGTTGCAGAGAGACAAAGATGGAACAAATTAGACAGGAAACAAGGGTTCTATTGGGATCCTAATTCACACACATCAAGCACTGATGTAGGATAGTTGGTGATTCCAAATTTTAGGGAATTGAATAAGTAGAAGAACAACCCTTCCCCTACTGGAGGACCAACAAAACCTTAGATTGGGGGGGAGTGATGAGTCTAGTTTATGGTTTCATTTTGGTAGAATTTATGATCTATTTTCTAAATTTTTCATGGACCTTGATGTTTCAATGTTGATATTTCCTCAAAACCATAGACTTTGGGCCTAATTTTATTTCTGCAAATCTTTAATGACATTGACATGTTATATGGACTATTTGTGTTAATTCTACATTTGGATTAATGAATGTTCTTTAAGTTAGTTACAGATATGCAATTATTGTGCGTAAATATATTATCATGTAGATATGATTAGAGGACTATGAAATGGAGGAAGACTCTGACAGTTGGTCATTTGTTGTAACGGTCAACAAGGTGGTCATGCAAAGGTCAATGAAGGGAAGACATTCGATGATGGGAGATTCTTCATTTAAATCAAAGTTGTAACCGGCTTGTAAATGGTCTTTATTGTTGTTGAGTGAATATAGGTGTTATTGTTGTGCTAAGTCTATGTTAAGGTACCATGCTTGACCAAATTCCATGCATGCGCAACTGCGTCTCCACTTTTCATGCTTTCCCTAAAGTGGCATCCTCCTAATCTGTTGGAGTTGACTACCTTGATAGGTGATTAATTAGTAGCTTTTTTTCCTATAAATAAGACTCAGGTGCTCCTTCTCAGGAGGTTTCTTAATCTGATGATGTACTCACACTCTTATTTTTCAATAATGTAGTTATGATGCTCCATTGTACTATTGCTTTTCATGAATAAAATGAATTTCTAAGTTTGTGCACCTGAGTTTACATTTTTCTTAAGGGATACTCATCCAAGGGGTCCCACTTGGTGAGCATTCTATCCTTTAGTTTAGTTTAATTTAGTTATTGTTTTATGTTTAGTCATTAGTTAAAAATCTGGCACTAAATGTTCCTGTAGCCACTAGAATTCCATTATGTGATTGTTCCTACAACCAAAGAAAATAAAGTAGTTTCTTGTTTGTTTGCTCATATTTTCATTTGTGTCATGCATTTAAACTTATTTTAGTTGCTAGTTGATGCTTAGCACTTATGTTATTTCTTTCCAAGCAATTTACCTTCAACATTTTGTTTTTCTTAGTTGTAGAATGAATATGGCTACTTTGGATCCTTAGTGCCTATACTGTGCTAACCCATTTCAATTTCATGTCCCTAGGTTGACAAGTTAAATGAACCTTCATGATGATTGAAATAGCTATTTAGATTAGATTTCCAATCTCTAAATTGCAGTTGTAAGGGCTTAGTTAGAAAAATTATGGGAGCCCAATAGTTCCTAGTACAAACTAAATTTTGATGGGGCGGAAAGGGGTAATCCAGGGAAATCCGGGGTTGGTGTATCATCAAAGATTGGAAAGTTGTTATAGTGGGTTGGCTGGCTATGCCTCTCATGCAAGGCACAAATAATTTGGCAGAATTACAAGCGGCCTTTCATGAGATTAAAGTTTGCATGGAACTGAATTTGAGGAATTTTATCATTGAGGGAGATTCTCTCTTGTTGGTGATTAATGCCTTGAGTTTTGGAAGATTCCAAAATTGGAAAATTGGTGCTCTCCTTGAAGTTACTTTAGCCTTGCTTACTAATTTCAAAAACTATGAAATCACTCATGTTCTGCAAGAAGGAAATCAAGAAGCTGACACACTTTCAAATCTCGGGGTAGACAGGATATCCTTGAAGTAAATTTTCAGCGGCTAATGCAAGATTTGACTTTTTGTTGTGGGGTGACACCCCACAAAAGAAACGTGGTCATGACAGACACATTAGTGGGTGACGTGGTATGGGGAAGCGTTGGCACTCATTTTTTTATGGAAAGTTCTAGAGGCTTCAGGAGGGTGATGTCATTATTCCCTCTTGACATGTGAGTAGTCTTTTCAAGTCTTATCATTGGCCTTTCTCATTACTACAACCCACCACCTAGGTCATTATTTATGGTAACATGATGGTTTTCCTAGGTCCTTAAATGTTGGTTTATTTCCATTTCCTCTAGCTTTCTCGTGAGAATTTTTGTGTTGGTATGGGATGCTTCATTCTTCTAGTCTCGACTACATAATTGGAGATGGGAGAAATGGTGAATCTTATTTAGTTGAGGAGCTCAAAGTGGCAGATGTCTTTTCTTGGCCTGATTACCTCACTTCATTTGAGTAGAATAATTCACTACCCAAATTACTTGACCTTTGCAATGGTGAAATGCGTAGCTAGTAAGGGTTTCATTGCAGAGGATGAAGGCTATCAACTGGACTCATGCATTTCCTCCTATTTTCTGGCTAGTCTCCTAGATGTTGGGGTTTTGAAGGTAGATGCTAGGGTGATTATGAAGCATCTTTTTAGGATGGATTTGTTGGTGGGCTTAGAGAAAACTCTGGCAGTGGCCTCGCTAGGTAAAGGCATCCTTCAACCTCATGATATTAGGCTATTGGAAGACTCAGATGCTTTGGTAAAATTATATCCCTTCCTTCTGGATTTGATTGGTTTGGATTTGGAGGAACATCACAGGTTGGCTAGTGCGAGTTTCGAATACTTGAAGAAAAAATATCACCTAGTTGTTGTGTCAGACTCAGTTTGGAAGCATGAATTCTGCATGTTCACCCAAAATAATGTTTGGTAATGGGTTGTGGGTTTTGGTTTTGTGGTTTTGGTGGTTATGGTATTTACCTAGTTTGGTTATATGTATGGTTTCTTGTTGTGTCTAGTTTAATGGTAATGTTTTATAGGGGTTTGTGTTAGGGGGTTGGTGGGTTTTGCCCAGTTTGGCCTATATGACATTTTTTGGTGTCTAGAGTTGTAATGCAAGATGCGTTTGGTGTAGTTGTGTAGGGATATGTTCTATGTGACCCATAGTCAGGGGCTTGGACTCTATAATTTTTTTTGAAAATCAATATAAATCTTATCTTATCCATCAAAAAAAAAAGTAACAAGATTTTTCGTAAACTAAGTTTTCAAAATATTCAACATTCTTGACTTTAACTAGGATAATTAAACTTTTTCAATATCATACAAAAAAATTATAACCTCCCTCTAAATAGAATCTAATATAGAATCATATGAATAAGATTCGTTAAATTTTAAATAAATAGGAATAGAAGCAACCAAATGCACCTCATGGGAAATTATATTCAATTATAAGAGAGGATGAATTTTGATTCAATGTGAAATATATTTGATTAAATTGAATAACATGTCATTTTATTATGCATATATGAAGGGACTGAAAAATATATTGAATGAGTAATATAAATATTTTTCTAATTAACTAGTGACTGTGTGAAGAAAGGGATAATATAATGCCTAAAGATATAAAGGATAAATTCATTACAGGACTCAACTAATTAAAAATTTGAACTTATTATTATTATTATGATAATTGGATGATCACATTTGACAATATCATCAACCAATGCAAGATACATTTGTTGCGTTGGGACTCAATTTCTTGTTGTCTTTTTTTATTTTGTCTCTTCTATTTGTATGCATATAAAGTTTGATCCCCTATCAATAACCAATCTAAGAAAACCCATAAGGGTCATCATGCTAAAATTATGCTCCTGTGTTCCCCTCCTATGTCTTCATCATGTTCCCTAAATAATAATTAGAAAATTGGCTAAGTATAAATTCATTGGAGGTTCCAAAGTAACCAAGAACCATTGGTTCCTAGTTCCCATGGAATCACTAACAAAAGGTTCCTACATTCTCTCTACACCCCAACAATATGCAAGGGAGCCATGATGCATGAGGAGAAATAAGTAATTGTTTGTGATAATCATGAGGGTGATTGAATATGTCCTAATGAGGGCCAAAGTTCCACAGGATGAGGTTTTGTGAAGCTTTTGGGGTATTTAGATATTGCAAAGGTTTTGAGGGCTTCAATATAGATCCTAAGTTTGATGGTTTCCCTACTAGGTCTAGATGCAAAGTGGATTATCACATATATCCTATTTAGGCTCATATTTTTGTAAAATATAGAAATGGAAAAAATGGGGCATGGATATTTTACAAGATTTTTGGAGGTTGCATTGATTTTCTCAAAACACCATTACTGATTGGGATATAAGTTCTCGACAGAGCTACTTGTGTTCACGCCTGCAAACCCTATCTTTTTTCTGCTATTCCTATCCATCGCTTTCTACCATTGTCCTTTTATCTCCACTTTAGGTTTCATTTACCCATGTTTGGTTTTTCCTAGGCTTCCTCCATTTGTTGACCTAGTCTAATTTCCAAGCCCTTTATGGTTTGTGTGGGTAACATTTACGGTTGTTTTATTGCTGACTCGGTTCCAAAAGACCCTTAAAAGGACTATTTGTTTAGGGGCCATGCCACAACTAGTAGGCTCTTTTTTTCCTACGAATTTTTGAGCTTTGGGTCTATAAACTCCTTTTCTCTATGTGGTTGAAGGAAGAAGCAAGGAAGTCAGGGGGAGAGCGGAATGATGAGCTAAGTGAGTCTCAGCTTCATGAAACCCCTGGCTTGGTGGAAGGGGAAATTTTAGCTCATACCAATGTTGTGCAGAGCATGGATGGTGTGGAAAAGTTCCAACCTTTGGATATGAACAAGGAATCAGAAGAAGATATGGACAAAGATAGAGTGGAAGGAATGGACAACCATGTAATGGAGTAGACCTATGAAGAATTAGGTAAAACTCTTGAATTTTTGCTCCTTGATGATGTGGTTGATAGCATAGTTGAATACCAGCATAAATCTATTATCTTTTTCTTTTTAAAAAGCATCCCATCTGAACCTATTTTTTTTAAATGAGCTAAAGAAAACCAGGGAAATAGGGGATGTGAAATAGAAGCTTTGAGAGGGCTTGGAGAGGGCTATATTTCTTGTAAATTCAAATCAACCGATCATGCCCAAGCTATCCTATAGTGTGGTACTTGGATTATTTGTGGTCATATTTGTTATTTACAGGCTTGGACTCTAGATTTTCACCTAGGGGGGCCCTCAAAATCCAAGTAACCTATGTGGATTGAGGTGCCATTTTAAAAATTTTCTTTCAAGCCATTCATAAGAGAAATTGTTGTACAGTTAGGAAGAGTGCTATGGTGTAAGAATTATATAGAAAAAATTTCTAGTCTAAGGGTGCATCCCATGGCATGTGTGGAAATGGACCTTGTTGATGCAAAAAATTGGAAAGGTCACAACCTTTATGGGAAACTCAATTAATGGGGGAACCAATTGTGCTAAACTGAGTGACCTCCAAGTTTTTAAAGAAGTCAGCTTCTTCTGTAATTGGGTGTTTGGAATGGGAAAAGGAAGTAGATATAAAAAATAAATATCTAACTAAGGTGATGCACCAAGAAGTAGATATAGGCATGGTAAATATATCTTTTGGGATTCGATTTAAGGGCTCGATCAAAAATCTACTATGTTCCAGAATAACAAAAATTGAAGATGAAAACCTAAATATTTTATACAATGACAAAATATTTATCATACACATTCACTTAAACGAGGAGTCAAAGACATGATATAAACCAACAAACTTGTATTAAAATCATAGAAGTTCTAAAAATAAGCAATTCAAGACAATAATGGCATAGTATTAATGTTTTATCAAATAGCTTAAGAAAAATAGAAAGGCCAAACAATGGCACAGTCTGAGAGTCTCATACAATAATCTAAAAACAATAAAAATGCCTCATGTATTTTCCTATTTTTTCTGTATCTTTCGAACTCTTCTTCCGAAGAAAGAAGTAGTATATATAGCTAAAAATCCCACCACCTAGCAGACGAATAACAAAAAAGATTTTGTATCTCAAGCAATGATGACTGCAACAATGATTCCCCTTAGCCATTGTAACAAAAAATATTAGGGCCATAGAACATGGTCACTCCCTAGCCAGATGCATCCCCTATGAATGTTGGAAGTGGTCCTAGAAAAACTCGTGCAAACAAGTGTCATTCACCTACAAAGGTAGTTAAGACATGCAATAACTTGGTGGAGTGCATAGCTCGCTCTCACTTTCCTTTCGATGAAGTCCCCGTGAAAGAGATACGTGGGAGCAGGTTAGATCTCACTCACTGATTCCTCCTCTTTATGTTGAGAGACTGTACAATGAAGACACGTGGAGGTGTTCTTTACTATCGGTGTCGACTGTGGGGTCTGCCAAAAAATGTATGCAGATGAAAGCTATGTGGCACACAGACGAGGCCCAACTAAAAAGTGAAGGGAAACATCTTTGAAGTGCATGTGGTGACGACACATGGAAGCATGGTGGGAGCCAGTAGAAGAGTGAAGGAAACAATCACTGTGAAGAGCGCTCAATGGACACATGGCAAAAGCCAATGAAGTTTATCAAAAAAAGGCTTGATTAAGAAGTGAAGGAATACATTTCAAACATCTAAGGTGCAGTTTGGTACTTAGCAAAAACAAAACCACCCGAAGGGAGCTCGAGGAATTTTATATTCACAACTTTTGGTGACTACCAAGGGAATTTCACCTATGGAAAAAGGAACCCAAAATTTTCTCTAGCTTATAGACAAGAGTCCCATCCATTGGGCGATGGAGTCAGAGCTTAAAGAGAGTGGCCTGCAGAGGCAGCCAGTCAGCCTCAAATGGTGTCGATATGTTGTGTAGATTCTCTTGCGTTCTACTCAGATCAAACATTTCTTTGTAAGGTAGCATTGTAGGTAAACTGGCTCTAGACTCAAGTTGGAAGAGTAGTCACACAATCAGATGAGTGACACCTTCAATATCTGCTATGGTAGGGGGTTGGCTGAAGCTCTGGAAAGCGGATGTGTCTTGTTGCTTCTCTTCAATGTTCACCACAATTTTCTCTGCTATGGCCACCAACTCATCTACAAGAAATGAGGAGGGTAGGCCCATCTTAGTTAGCTAGGAGAATTTCTCACACATGTTGTCCATAGTCTAGATTAAAGTGGTTGTGTATGTGCTAGCATGAAGGATAGTTCAGTGGCAGTGGATGAAATTGCTCACCATTTTGGTAGCAGCCTTATGATCCTTGATCCCTATCCCTACTAAGACTTCATCCGAGACCATATACAACTTATTTAGAAAAAAAAATTCCTCAAGAACCCTCTCTACAATAAATTGTGGGAACTACTCAATTGCTCCATGAACCTCCCTACCCAAGTTTGTTGCCTCTAACATAAATTGGAGCATTGTCTGTAGTGTCAGGTAGAAGGCCTTGATCTTTTCCCAATACAAAACATATGGCTACTGGGCCACTGGAATGAGGTTTGGTTGGGTAGTAGGAGCTTGGAGAACACTCCTTAGAAGGGAAATCTCTACATATTTTGAGTTGATACTCTGTGTCAGTTTCATGATCCTTTTGTTTCAGGACACAAGTTGTTCCAACAAAGTCCTCCATTTAGCGAGCCATTTTTCTTCGGCCAGGTTTTTGTTCACTAATTTAGTTTCAAGTGAAGAATTCATCTCCTGGAGCTACTTTTCCAATTGGGCCCTTATGTTCTCAAAATTTGCATCCCTCTATTGCTCAAATTGAGCATGTTGTTGTTCAAATTCCTCACTCTTTTATTGTACTTCCTACTCTACCAGAGCTAACTGGTTCTAATATTCTTGGTTCCTTCACCGCAGTGTGTCGACCAAGGTGGGGTCAATGGATTAGAACTTTGCAAGTTTCTCTTAGATTTTGTTCTACTCTACTTGTGTTTCCTACACTCTCTCTGATAAGCGTGCAATTTTTTCTTCCATCACTTTTTCCTTCAATGACAGGAGCTTGAACTTATCCTTCAAAAGTTTTAGCTCTTCTTCTTTCTTCTTTAGCCAGTGGTTGGACTTTAGGAAGTTAGTTGTCACCACCCATTGTGTTTCTTCCATGAGTTCAACTTTGTCTTGCAGCTGAGCTATGCTCAGATCGAGTCCCATGGTGAACATGTTGTAATCATCAGGATGCATCTCCCCTTGTGGTTTGATGATGTTCAAATACATGGTTGTGAAATGGATCAATTTATGAGCTTCATTGTAAATAGTATACACCTTTGGATCTATTAGCTTCTTGTCATCCTTGGCCTTTCGCTTCTAGATTCTGAGAGCCTGCGCTTCCATTGTATTATCACCTTGAGCCATAAATTGGGTTGGTGACTAAACTAACCTGCCTATGAAAGGTGCACCGAGAGGTAGGGTGAAAGGGAATGTGAGGGTAGTGGCTATGGGCATTTTTTTCTTTGGGAGATTGACTGTTTACGAGGATAAAGGAGGGACATGCCAAATCTCAGTTTGGGACCTAGCAGGAGAACTCATCGGGTGTTGTTATAATATCAGAGTCGTGATGAGCTCCATCTACTAGGAGGACTGAGTTAGGATCGATATAGTGGTAGTAGGAGGGGTATCAATAGCGGCCATGGATGCAAAGGGTGAAGAGATAGCATACACGGACATGGCAGTGGAAAGAGGTTAAAGGGCTCATGGAGGTGTCAAGATAAATGGCCTCACCTAGAAGAACTATGAGGAACCTCCCATGACCATTGTAGTAGAAGTGGAAAAGGAAGGGCCAACACTTGTAGTGATGGGCGTCACAGAGACAACAGGGGACACTAAATATTGTGAAGTAAGAGAAGAGGGAGAAAATGTTACCTGCTATCTAGATGATTGTTGTTCTTGCCACACCACTGCCTCTTCACTTGTTGTGGGTGCTTGCAAACTCTCCCCAAAAATTGCTTCTGTGCACTACCATTTAATCAATGGGGAGTCCTCCACCTCTATAGTTCTTGAATATTGCTGAGTCATTCTTGTTCTTGCTGCCATCTAGGTGAGTGTCCACAAAGTTCTTGATATGTTCATTCACACATTTAAATCAATCTGGCTAGGCTTCTCCATCACCTTCCTCTTTTGCTAAGCAGAGGCTGATCACACTTTTGATTCTATCTCCTTTCCTTTCCCCGTATGTGCTTCAGACTCCTCACCAGAGTCATCGTCCTTATCAGTGCTCACGTTAGAATCTATGTGTGCCTCATTCCACAATTTATCAAATTGTTCATCCAACTCCATGCTTCCATAAGGAGCCTCAAGTTGTTTGATCTCCTAGTGGTACACCCAGAAATCTCTAATTCTTTCCTCACTCCATCCTTCTAGTTTTGATAACCTGCTTCAAAGGTTGGTTCCCATTTTGCGCTTCTCATCATACTTTGTTGCAGTGAAGTAAAACTTATTCCATGGAATCCTACTGTCATATGTAGGAATGTGAATTAAGTCAACCAATAGATCATCTAGATCTTTCAACGAGTTTCGCCTCTTTTCCCAATAAGGTCAGGGGTTGTGCGTTACCTTGAAAAATTCATTTGGCAAGTTATTTTTGGGGTTGTAATTCCATTTGTCACAAATCATCACTAACCCCAAATGAGTCAGTTTATCTTCCAGCAACTAGTGTGTCTTCTTTTTGGCCATTACCACCATTTTAAAGCTTAGTGGATAGACAAAAAATCCCTTCTTCTTGGCCTTTCCTCTGCAAAAGGTGTAGTTGATAATGGATACTTGCTCGAATATTTTGAGGGCTAGTACTTGATTTGTGACACATGCCAAAAGGAGAAATGGTTCCCTGATGAAGCTGCACATCTAGATGAATGTGAAATCTATTATGAGAAACTAGTCACATTTGGGAGTGAAGTTCTAGATATACCATGTCTGCTCCTTGGTGAGCCAGTCAATACCATCATCCCCTCTCAAATCTTGTAGAATCAGAATCAATAAATAATCCAAGAATGCATAATAGTCATAAGTAGAGGAGAGGAGAGGAGTCCATATAGAAACTGGCCTCCCTTTGTCCGATTCATCAAAAATAGCCAACTTCACATATTTCTTAAAGAAATCTGGGTTCTGATGCAAAAACATATGGGAAAGGAAGCACGGAAACCTGAAATTCCATTGCATTTGGTAGTCCCTTATTTTCCTTATCATCTCATCAATGAGGAATTGTGCAGAGTCATACCAGAAATAGGAATGTTTCCTATAGAATTGAAACCCCAGACCCAACTGAAACTCCTGCACATTCTTGTCAGCGTCCAGGCTACAAACAAATGCCAACATTGAGAAGGCCTCCTGCATGTCCATGGGGAAGGCATTGTGTAGTGCTAGAATCTTTGGTGGCTTTTTTTATCTTCCTTAGGACTTTGGGTTTCTTTGTTATAAAAATCCAAATCCTTTTTCATTGTTCTCCATATTTCCTCTCCCTTCTCTAGATTGAATGGCTCTATCTCTTCTGCTCTGGAGCTTTGGTCAGGGATACGTAACATATTCCAGATAGCTCCCAAGTAGATATTAACCTTCAACTCTCGACATTCAATGGTGTTGGTGCTCAAGTTGAAATTTTCAATGGCCGCATCAACTAGTTCGTGCAAATAGTGCACAAATGGGACCATATATTGTGGGAGCCCAATCAACCATAGCTTCTACGCCAATGAATCTAGGTTATTGATTTTCTTCATCCTTTCATAGGTCACATCCCTCAAAGACTTAGGGTTCTTTGTGAGGATGGGATCATGAATATTATCCCATTCCTCCTTGATTAGGTTCTGGTCTCTGTAACTTTTTGGCTTGTCTAGGGCCCACATGTTTACCCATTCTAGATTATTTGGTATCCCAGGTGAAGCATAAGAGACATATTCAAAGACATAGACGATTGATGTTACATGCATGGCATCAAAAAAACTTTGCATTTCCTCTCCTTGTGCCTCTACTTGTGCCTCTACTTATGCCTCTTCTTGTGAACTTTCTACCATTTTCCTTTTGCTAGAGATTTCTACTCAACTCAAATCTTATGCAATTTTCTTTGGCTCTGTTTGTGCTCAAAACTCCTTTTGATCTAGGTAGCGTGTTTGAAAATCATTCACAATGCTAGCCTTTTAAATGTGATACTTAGTTATTTCCTTCTTGGGGTGGCCAACAATGCTCACCTTTTAGCATTTAATTCGGCATGTACCACCAGTTATTTGCTCATGAAAAATGAATTACTTGCCATTTTGAAATGACAAGAATTGATAATGGCCTTTGTAATGATGTCCTTTGGCATGATTTCCTTGGAACTTGAGCTAGCAATTTGAAGACAACTTAGGCGTTCGTATGCGATGGCAATTAATATCCCAAATGAAATAATTAAGCCCAAATATGAAATAAGTGCATGAAAATATTTTCATTACTTTTCGGAGTTTGAGAAATTCTTGCAACACAACACCTCAGCATTTTTCCGTGTAGACTACCATCGATGACTGCCACCAACTTATGCTAATTAATTAGCTCCTACTAATCCTGCACACAACAAATCGTACCTAGAAGATGCAACTAGGTAGGAAATTTGAGTGAGCCCTAGTGCAATTTTTAAGATGGTACTCGATTAGCATCATGCTTATGGTATGCAAATTACCATGCTTATCCTAGCCATTTCTATAAATAGGTGCTTAGGCAATAGAAAAATTTGACTTAGCAATCTTAGCAGAATTGGTAATAGGAAATTGGCTTAGCATTAGGTGTTAAAAGTTGTGTAGAATTTGCATAGAGCTTAGACTTAGGTAGTTTGCGTAGATCTAGGCACCATGAACAATGCAATTAGGTTAGTCTGCAAGAAATCCTATTCAATCTTTCTTGGTGAGATCTCAACTAGGCGTCTCAAAAGAATTACCAAGAATAAGCATTCTCTAGCCATTATAGCGATAAAGTGGGTTCTGGGGAGGGATTGCATTGATTATGAGGACTGATACAAAGTTAATACTGATGTATGCTCTCACTTCATGGCATCCATGCTCAACATCTAGGTTCCTAAGCCATTGGTTTTTCATCTGGTGCTTGAGATATTTTTGAAGAAGTACCTGGGTGACCTCAGAGAGGTGGTGGAAAATGTTATGTTTGGTATAGGCCTGGCAACAACAAGTGACCTCCAGAAGTACATTGAAGAAGATTCAGTAGTACCATGGGTATCGTTCTTGAGAGGTTTTATCATTTAGTCACAAGAACATTGTCAAAGGGTCACCCACGCATGCCACTTCTTATTTCACTTGTACAACATGGTGCCTTTCTTTCACATTGCTCCTACGAATGTTGTTGTTGGTCCTGCTGATGAAGAAATTACAACCACTGCTATCGATGCCTCCATTGCTACTGCACATGCCTAGGACTAAAAAAATATTTTTATGCTTTAAGAACTAATACTTGTTAGTTTTTTTTGTACATATGCCTGGAAAAGGATTTATCATAGCCATGCATAAAGAAGATACAAAATGTATATAGATATATACTCTAAAAGAATGGCCTCTGAGACATTTTGACAATGTACTTATCAAAGTATATAAATATAATGAAAATATAGCTTATGTTAACATTTTGTCTCCTTTTTCCTACGGTTCTACAATGTGGGTTCTTTTTCTTTTCTTGCACATATATATCCATTTCAATTCTGCATATGGCATCATTTTTTTTGTTTCATGGGTTGCTTTTAGTTCTCTTTGCACTTTGCAATAATGGGTTCCATTCGTTTTTGCTTCCTTGCACTATAGAATTTAATTATTGAAAGACCAACCAACAAAAAACACAAAAGAAAAGAAATTACAATACTCATATATTTATGCCGATAGAATAATAAAATGAAGCTTAATTGAATAATGTTAGGTGGATTCTGTTAATAGGAATCCCTAATGATTCTTGCTCCATTTTTTCCAATTCAAATGCATTATGTTGTTTGCATTGAATTATTTTGAAAGGGCCTTCCTAGAGGCTGTCAAACTTTCTGTATTGATCTAGCTTTGCAGCCATTTCATTGAATTTTAGCACTAGGTCCCTGTATTTTAGACCTTGATCTGAATCTTTCTTGTCGAACCATATTTTAACCACCTGCTGGCAGTTGGACATGGCTATTAGGGCCTTTTCCCTTTTTTCCTGCACTTCCATCAACTCAGCCAGTTGAACCTCCATGGCATCGTTTTTCTCTACCTTGAGATATTTGAGAAATTGCGGTGTCAGAATCTCCATGGAGATAGGAAATAGCACTTCTTTTCCATACACTAGCTTGTATAGTGAAGTCTTGAGGACTTGCTTAGGAGTTATGCGGTTGGCCCATAGCGCTGCCCAAAATTTTTTATGCCATTCTCGTTGGTGTTCTGACCCAATTCTTTTGATGAGTCAGACTAAATTTTAATTAGTTGACTCAGATAGGCCATTACCCTATGGGTAGTAGTTTGATGATGTTTTCAAGAATATGGCATGCACAAATGTGAATTGACATATCTTAGATCCTAGGAAGGCCTTGGCATTATCGGAGATGATGGTTTTAGGAGGGTTGAATCTCATCACTAGTGCTTTGAGGAAGTCCACTATCTTCGCCTTCGTCGCATTCTTTAGGGGCATCACTTCAGTCCACTTGGTAAAGTAGTCAATGGCTATTAGGATTCATTTTTTTCTAGCACTAGAGGCAAGATTAATCATTGCGATGAAATCAAGGCCCCATTGTGTGAAAGGCTCATCAACCACTATCAGGTTGAGAGGCATTGTAGAATTTTTTCTTCTTCCCTCAAAGAATTGACATTTCTTGCAATCTTTTACTAGGGAGTATGATTCATTGAATAATGTTGGCTAGAAGTATCCAGTGCACATAATTTTGATGGCTATGGTCTTCACAAAGAAATGCCCATCCGCGGGACTGCTATGGAAAGTATTGAGAATCCTCTTCGCTTGCTCTATGGTGACACTCTGCAATAGCATACTATTGAAGTTCCTTTTGAAAAGGACCCCTTCAATGAGTGTATACCCTTTGTTCTATAGTTGGTATAATCTTCTCTTCTAAGAAGGAAGGCCTGGTGGATATTTTTTGGACTCAAACTCATTCATTAGAACCAGCTTCGGTTGCTCTTCTTTGGTTGTCATTTCTTTGTCATGTGCTAGATACTCGTACAATCCTCTTCCTTAGATAGTATTTGTAGGTTTGACCTCAATGTCATATTCAAGAATCTTAGTGATCCAATTATCCCTCTTTTTAGTGATTTTTCCTTCCATGACATATTCACATACACTAGAATGCACAACATAAATAATCACCTTGTTGCAAGATATGAGGTGTCGAGACTTCTTGAGTCCCTTATCAATTATGAATGCTTTCCTCTTGATGAAGTTGTAGTTTTTCTCATATTCCTTTAGGGTTCAAGAGTGAAACTCTATCGGATGCTCTCCCTTTCCTTCATCGTCTTTCTGAGTTAAGACAATAGCAATGCTTGACTTGCTGCTAAATACATACATTATGAAGTCCTTCAATATGTCTAGATTGACCAACATAGGAGTAGAATAAATAGCATCCTTAACCTTCTCCAAGGCTTCTCTAGCTTCTTTAGTCCATTTGAATAATTGATCCTTTTTCAACATCAGGCCGATTGGTCTAATTATCCCTACAAAATCTGAAATGAATTTGCTCACAAAATTTACCTTCTCCAGGAAATATTGGACTCCTTTTTTGTTGACCGATAGGGGAAGTTCTTTAATTGCTTTCACCCACTTAGGATCAATTTCAATTCTTTCTTTAGACACTACATGTCCCAATAGCTTGCCTTGCGGTACTCCGAAGACACACTTTTTCGAGTTTAGGGATACCATGAACTCCTAAATTTTTTTGAAAACCATCTCAAGGAGATTGAAGTGATCATCCTTATGTTTGGAGAAAATAGTTAGATCATCCAAATAGATTAGGATAATCTTTTTAATCAATTCACTAAAAGCGATATCCATGGCCCGCTGAAAAGTGGCTCTTGCATTTGAAAGGCTAAAACGCATTTTAGCATATGAAAATCTTCCCCACTTGGTAGTGAGCGTTGTCTTGTGTTGGTCCTCTTCTTTAACCTAGATCTAATTGTAATTGAAGAAGCCATCCAATAGAGAAAACATTTTCGACCCTACCATTGATTGCAAGATTGTCTCCATAGAAGGCAGCGAGTAGTGGTCCTTTAGGGATGCTCTATTCAAGTCCCAAAATTCAACACATAAGTGGATATCTCCATTCTTCTTTTGGACTAGAACCAAGTTGGATACCCATGTGTTGTGCTTGATCGAGAAGATGATCTGAGACTAAATTAGCTTTGTTAACTCTTGTTCCATCATGGCTTCGATCTCCATATTCACTAGCCTCTATTTTTGGCAAACTGGTTTTGCATCTTCCATCAGCTCTATTGTATGTTGGATGATTTTAGGATCATATCCCTCAAGGTTATCATATGACTAAGCCACTATTGCTTGATACTTCTCACAAAAGTTGATGAGCCTCTCCTTATCATGATGCATAATGTCTTTCTCGACTTTGAGCTTTCTTCCATCTCTGACTTGAAGGTTTGCATAGTTGCTTTTGTCTACTACAAACTTCCTTTTATATTTTCTTGCATTGTCACAATAAAACAGGTTCTCAAGAGTGACTAGTCCCTTAAGAAGCTTATTAAACCTTAGCTAAATGATTTTTCCGTCATAGGCTTTGACAATATTTGGTTGGAGTTGGTCAGCAAATTCTTCCAATGGTTGGATGAACAAGGTGATATGTTCATCATTGTCAAACACCTGCCAACTCTGATCATTATCTAGAATCACTGATTAGACTATCACTTGTACAAAGTGTTTGTTATGTATTATGTTAGAGGCAGGGGCGAATTGGGATCCAATTGTGGCCATGTGATCTGCATCAATATTTTGTTCTCGGGACACTTTCTGGATGTTGAAGGCTTCAAAACCCTCAATCAGATCCCAAACTTTATGCCTATAGGACTGCATGCAAACATTTTTTGCAGTAGAGAACCCTTAGACTTGGTTTACTACTAGTTTAGAATCTTTGAACACCATTAATTGCTTAATTTCCATCTGCTCTATAAGACTCGGACCTTGCACCAGGCCTTCATATTCAACTTCATTGTTCAAACAAGTGAACTGTAAGCAGAATAACTGAAATGTATTTTCATTGTGTGGGGATGTGAAACATATCCCAGCTCCTGCACCCACCTTGCATCTTGTTCCATCAAAATGGAGCATCCATAGCTCTGAAGCTTGGCTACCTTCATGTTCCTTCATGACCTTCGAAAGCACTTGATCGTCCTCATAGATGACATAGGTGCCCAACCTGGTAGCAGGATAGTTGCCAAAAGGGTCAACATCTATATATTTTCTCAAGAGACCTTCATCTTGATTGGTCTGATCTTCAGTTACCTTTTCATCTTCTACCAACTTGGTGCAATATGTTTCCTCCTTAGTAAAAGAGTTATGAGTAGCCTCAAATTTTATCATAGCTTCATCAGCCACATCTTCTAAATGTAGAGCTTCAAACACTATTTTCATTTTAGCCTCGTGCTTGGTCCTTAGAATCAAGTGTGACCAGTCCAGAGAAAGATACCCTCCTATCTTTGAAGTGAATTCTTAGGACAGACAGAGACTAAACATAGGGGGAACATCTATGATCACAGTATCTTTTGGAACTGTGATGCTAGGGTAGGAGAATAGAGTCAACTGGAGGCCTTTGATGACACCTACGGTTTTGAATTCGTTCCCTTCAAGCTACATAACCCCCCTCTTTAAAGGCTCATAGCTAAGTCCTAGGGCTTCAACTATCTACTTGGGCATGACTGTAGTGCTACCAATGGATTCAATCATTGCATTATGCAACAATTTCTCCCCTACAATAAGGGTTAGGAAGAAGGGTTCAGTTTTAGCTTATCTCTAACCTCAGTAGGGGCTTTCTCTATGCTATTCATGAGAACTTTGGTAGGAGGTGATTGATCAACAACCTTTCCTTTGAGCAATTGCTCTGTTTACTCAATGATTGGATCCTCTCAGAGAGACTTGTGTAGAAATGTCTTCTATTATGGAATAACTAAGATATCCCATAGGGACACATTAGTGGATGATTTTTTCCATTGTTCCACCACATTGAATGGTGGTAGATTTGGAGGCTTCTACTCCTTAGCTCTTGTTATAACAATTTACCTTCATGGAAGACATTATTGTGCCATTGTAGAGGTACTGGGAATCTAGTTAGAAACACTTTTGGGTTGCCAACTGACTAGTTGAGGGACAATTGGTTCACCCATGAATTTCCTCTTTGAATGGGATGCATCATTGGCAAACACCACATTGAATGGAATAACTAAGATATCCCATAGGGACACATTAGTGGATGATTTTTTCAATTGTTCCACCACATTGAATGGTGGTAGATTTGGACGCTTCTACTCCTTAGCTCTTGTTATAACAATTTCCCTTCGTGGCATACATTATTGTGCCACTACAAAGGTACTGGGAATCTAGTCAGAAACACTTTTGGGTTGTGAGCTGACTAGTTGAGGGACAATTGGTTCACCCATGAATTTACTCTTTAAACGGGATGCATCATTGGCAAACACCACATCTTCTTCTTCCATCCATGAGAAGAGCGCATGATTGACAACAATATCTATTTCTTTCTCCAGGGATATCCCTTGCATTTGTGTGGTGAGCACTACGTTTTTCATCTATGGAGAGGCATATACATAACCTCCATAGTCAAACGTCGTTCCTTGGCTATGCTACTCTGGTGCAGGAGCACCTTGGCATAACTAGGCCTCCATGAAGCTATTTTTTGGAATTTGACTCAATTTTATTATTCTCACTTTGTAAATCATGTTATTAGACTCATGTTTCATATATTTGAGGCCATTTGGTGTTTGTTAAGTCCAAAAGTGCATAAATGAAAACAAATGTAAAGAGTTGTCAACTTACCATTTGCTATGTAAAAGTTGCATAGAAGTTTCATAAGTAGTTTTAGGCATTAGGAGTTGGTTAAAAGGCTAAAAGTTAGTTGAATTTCCTTTAAAAAGTATTTTGTAGCATTGATAACTTCGAGGGTGATTGAAGTTTTGAGAAATAAAAGAATAAAGCACTGTTTTTCTGTATTTTCTCTAGAAACTTTGTGTTCAGCCTTTGTACGGAGTTGTATGGATTGAGAAGCTTGATTAAATGGTTTTGGATGGTAATAGTCTCAATCACCTCCCTTTTTGTTTTTGTCTCATGTAAATTGGTTTAGATTGGAGCAAGATATTGATGATTTTCTTAAAACAGTTAAAAACCCTTGTTAGGGTAAACAGAGGTATATTAAATTATGTTTCTCCTTGCTTTATCGGTGTAATATTATAATTCTTTGTGAGATTATTCTTATTTGAGTGTTCTCCCATACTCTAATATTTTTTGGTCAAAATTACAAAGTGAATGTGTAGGAAAATTGAAGTTACAGACTGTAATTTTGTATTTAGACTGGTAAAAGCAGAGTTTTAAGGGAAAAATGATCTAGGGTTGTATAAATTCTTTGGGAAATGAACATCTCATGGATTTATAAGCTTGTGTAGGTTAGTTAAAGAGCATTCCAAGAATTGGTTGTGAGATTTTGGTGTTGGAGCTATTAAAATCAACAAGATCTAGGTTTGTTATTTTGCAAAGAACTGATAAAAACCTGTATACAAAGTGAATTTTATGAATCTTGACTATGAATGTTATGTCCTTCATGAGTTATATTTATTTACATGGGTGATTGGGTGTGTTTAGACTCCTTATCTACAAATTTTTGGATGAATTACAAGTTTAAGGCCATTAAATATTAATTGTCCTGTTTTAGTAGTCTGTCAACAGTCCTACCATTGGAATCAAGATTAAAGGGTTACAGTTGGAGATTGATAAAATATGACTAATACAGTAAGTGAGGTGGTTTAATGTGGTTGTGAAGACATTATTGTACTTTTTTGTGACAATAGAAAAGGGTAATTGGGCTTGGATATTGGAGTTTCCATATTGGTAGCCTAAATAGGCCTAAATGCTCAATTAGGACAGTCAGTTTGGGAAGTTCTCAATTTTTTATACTAATGTTGGTGTAAAAGGAGTTTAATCATGTTGTTCATGTCTAGTAAAGTCATTCCAAGGGTTTGATGCATTGTATATGTCATGGAAGAAAAGTTTGGAGTTATGTGCCTTGTAAATGCTATGATTACACAATGGGGATAGTCATAGATGGATTGACAAAATTTAAAGAGGCATACTTTGTGTTTATTATTTTTGATTGAATTGAATATATTGAAGGTGCTTTTAGGATTCTTTTGAAATTTGGAACTCTAATTGCAAGACTGAATGCTAATGTGAAGGTTTTGTAAAGGAAATGTGATCTTGAATGAGTTGGCTAACAAAGGCTATTTTAGGAGTTTTATTAAGTGAAATGGTGAGAATGATGTTCTTCCTCTGACCTATGCATCAAAAATCTACATGATCCTCAATCCAGATGCATCAACTATTATATAGGAACAGACCTTTGGCTTCTTTTATTTTCTTGGCTTTGTTTGTGCTCGTGCCAAGATAGCCTCGAGTTTGGTCTTTGGATCTACAAGGACATGGGCCTTCTTTTTTAGTTGCTTCTGTAGCCAATTGGGCATTTGAGACTCCCTTTTTAGTGATTCATGATCACCTTCCACTCTTTTTTCATGTTGAGGCTACTTCTCATGACCTAGGACTTCTTGTTCTGTCCTCTCTTCTTCTTCATCTGAGTCCTGAATTAGTATATCCTTCTCTTTATTTGGCTCAGAGGTGGCTATGTTTTCTTTAGTGAAACCCTTTGCTTGTGTTTCCTTTTCTACCTCTTGCTCAAGCTCTATGTGATGCTTTGGCTCGTGACTCCTTTTAAGCTCATCTTTTTCTTTAGGCTTTTCTTTTTCTTCAGGTTTTAATTTTTCTTCTTCTTTTGTTTCAACCTCCTTCTCTTCCTTTTCTTTCTCGGGAGGTATTTCCTCTTCTTGAATAGGGCCTTTATCTTTCCCAACCAATGGAGGCTCTTCTATCATCTCCATTTTGTCACCAGTGTCATCCCTTTCCTCAGAGGGTTGTTTTTAATGTTCAATCTCTTCTCCAATATCTTTGATCTATTGGGATATCTCCTCTTCGAACTCTTGATTGGATGTTTCAATTATGTACCTTTCATTGAGTGCCTCTATATCCTCCTCTAAAGACTATGACTCCTTTTTTTCTTCATAGGTCACTTCATCTATAGTCACATTTATTCCACCTTTAGGGTGCTCATAATAGTCATCTTTGAAAGGATCCTCAGATTCTTTAGCTATCTCCTTGATAGCCTCCCTCTAGCATCTCTCCATTTCTTCTGATATTTGCATTGTAGCCTCCATCTTTGGTGGATCTATTAGAGGAGGGATAGGGAGGCCATCCATAGCTTGAGCCATTGCAGCTTGTACAATAAGATTCATTAATACCCTAGAGAGTTCAATTGGTATCTTTTACATGTCTCACAAAGGCCCCAAGGGAATCACGACGGAGGGAGATAGCAATGAGGAAGATAATGGAGAGGTTGTGGTGCAGGAAGAATCCTACACCATAATTAGAGTTGTGGGTGAGGTGGAATCCAGGTGGACATAGATTTCCATAGTAGGTAGGGATGAAATGGGCAGTGCTTGAAATGCAGGAGGCAGAGTAGCAACAATGGTGGCAACACTGGGAGGAGCAAAGATGGCTAGTGGTGATTGTGGGTACTCAACCTCTTCTTTAATAGTGGACATCTCAGTGAACCCTCCTAAATTTTTTTCCCTTTTGGAGGATTCCCCCTCTACATTCTTCCTTAAGTAAACCTTTGGCTTAGGTTGTCATTCTAAGAATTCTTTCCTCTTTCTTGATCGTGTTGCTAGAGGATATTTTAGCATTTCCTCAGTAAGAGTGGTAGCTGCCCCACTATCAGTCTCACTCTTAATTTCATCTTTGAGTTCACCATATGTTAGTGTAACTCCTTGTAACTTGAGCTAAGTGATCTAGGCATCGATCCACTACCTTGTTCTATTCTCCACCAACTTAATCATGATATCAAGGTCATTGACCTCCTCCTCATCCTAGTCTATTAGTGGTAGTGGCAAGTTAGCCAAAGCATCATACCTTGGATCCAAAATGGTATCTTCATCCTCCACAATCTGGTCAGGCACTAGGAAGAGATTGATTGACTTTACAAATTGAGCGGCCATATGCATGTAGTGTCACATGTGCACCTCCTTATCATCTTGGCAGTTTGCCTAAAAGTCTTCAATATAGGGCAGGTGGGAATATTCTTTTTCGATAAACTTCCTTAGTTTTCCATAGGGGTCCATTTGGGGTCTAGCTATGTGGAGGTCTAGATTGTATTCCACTATTTCCTTCTTTGAGTATTCTATGCATTGGGATGTGGGAACAACATACATGCCTTGACCGAAGGTGAGAGGGTAGGGAATGTCTACCCTGTGCTTATTTCTTAACAGAGTATGAGCATTTTGTAACTATTGGGAGACTTCCAATATGATCATCCGGTCATTCAGGTACTAGGGAAGCTTGTAAGGCCTTTCAGAGAAGCCTTCTATTTTCATATAAGTGAATTTTGGGAATTGTATAAATAGGTACCCAAACTGGTGGATGAACATATGAGCACTGTGAGAAAATCTTCTTTCAAAATCCCCTCCAAGAAGTCTAATTATATGCCCAATAAAGGCATCATTCACTCCATGATACTCCTTGAAGTTCTAGTATTGTAGCTATGGATACTTATCATACACTTTGAGATCCCTTCCTAGAGTTGGAATCTGAGCAACAAATAGGGCCTTGTAGGGGAATTGTGTTTCCAGAAGGTACACCAAGTAGGAAGTCATATTAAACTACGACATCTTCTTTATAGCCATTAGCTAATTGTGTAAATTTTCGCTGATCATTTTTGCCCAATGAAACTTTGTTTTCCCTCTAATGATCTCCTCAATAAAGTAGAACATCCATTCTTGGAAATAGGCAATAGTAGGAATACCCATCACCCTGCTCAAGAGAGTCACCAAATCATGATAGTCTTCATAAAAATCACTTTGGAACAACTCCTAGGGCACCTTAGTGTTGTTGCCTCTCTTCTCTTTCAACTAGTGTTGGTTGATCAACTTTCTGCAACCTTGGGGATCTTCCTTCCACATATTTTCTGCATACCCCCTCTTTTTTTCTTCCATAGGGTCAAACGTGGGGATATGGAATGTCTCGCCTATGGATTTGGCTAACAAGTCTGCTAATACTCTACCTTCATGATCAATAATTTTCTAGCTACCCCCGTGGTAGGCTTCCCTACATGTCATTACTAGTTTTGGGGCCACTAGAGTGGGTGGAAATCCAGGTGCTTTGGTGAGACCACTCCTTCCGATCTTTCTGCCATTGTCAGTGGTTGGATTTACTATGACCCTTTGCTTGAATTCATCTATGTTGTAAATGTCCAAGATTGGTTTTTGAGATCGTGTTCCATTCAAAAGTGACCTTGGAGGTGATATCCACCCCCTGTAATTGATATTTCATCTGGTATTTATCTTCTTTTCCTCTTGGTATCATGGTGATCTTCTTTCCTTTCTCTTTGTCTGAGGATGCTCCCAATGGTCCCTTAGCTGATTCCATAAATCTTGCAGACAGAGGTATAGTAAGCATATTCATGTGAAAATTGAGGTGAGCATTAGTGAAATCCTGCAAATGTGAGGGTCAGATCAAACATTCCATCATCAAAGATCACAAAATTCATTATTTAACACTTGTTTGGGCCAATCATGAGGATGCAAGCCCAGGGGTGTGGGTTTCCCTAGGTTGGCAGCTATTAGGAGCAACTTAGGGTGAAATGACTCTGGGGTCATGGTGGCCCACAAGCGGCCACTCGCATTCAAATTTTTGCACTTGGACTTCAAGGGCCAGTCAAGGCATTTGGGCCTTTGGAGCATTGGTCAACCAATCATGAAATCATTTGAAAAAAATTGATGGATAGTTCTAGCATGCAGGCATGAGGCATGCAGAGGTAGGAGACATCAAGGATGTTTGTAGCTTTTCCATTCAGAAACAACATTCAGGAGGAGGAAACCCGCAAAGGGAATCCTGCATGAAGAGACCCACAGGAAGTTCTAACAGATTGGGTTCACTCTCCAATGTTCAGTCATTCAGGGAATTACGGGCGGGGAGCTACAAAATGCTACCAAGGGATGGCCATTCATAATGGCAAAGATGAGATGACATCCCGCAATAGGCGACCCACATAGGTGGGTCCATAGAGGGCCTCAACATTGGTCATTTTGTTCATGAAGGACTAGACAGCAGGAGATAGCTCAAGTTATGCCATGTGGGAAGATGATGGGGCATGGTCGTTTTGAAGTGGTGATCACACAATGGCAGGCCACAGGTGGCAACCCACAATGCATCTTTATGTAGCCATTTTTCAATAAAAACTCAAGGGGAAAACTGAAAGTTCGGGGTCCACAAGGTGGACAACAATAAGTTGTAGGTCATTTTGTAAACGGCGAGGAGAATGGGCAAGTTCACGAATGGACTTCCACAAGGCTCAACCTACAAAAGGAATCAAGACTTAGGTTTACTTCAGGTAGGCTTAGAGGGAAAAAGGGACCGTAGGCTCCGCTGCATGGAAAGGAGAATCAAGTTGGTTGTGAATGAAGGGAAAATGAATGGCAGCAGTGAGGTAGCAAGAGTCTATGGGAAACAACTCATAAAGGATACTTTGGTATTTAACAGGGTTGGTAGACATGGTCTTTGCAGGGCCCGCAAGGCAGGATCTCAAGGTTAGATAGTAGTTGGAGAATAGTACGTCAAGAAGGGTTTCCCACACATGGAAGCCTACAAGAGTGAACCCATAGGGGCCTTTAGATCTAGTGTTTTTACTTAGCTTTTTCCCATTCCAACGAGTCACAGTGAAGGGATGGTGTTTACCATAGGCACGGACCCACCAAGGGCAAAGGCCTTGGGCTTCATGTTTGAAGTTTGGGAATCTACAAAATGGTGAGGGGAGGTTTTCAGGCTGCAAGGGAATGAATGCCTTGATGAAGAATAGTGGCCAAGGGTCAAAGTTTCACATGATCCACAAGGGTCGAATTTGAGGGATTTTCAAGTTTTTCCAAGATGGGTTTTGTACAGAATTTGGTGTTTAACTATCTGCCTAAAGAAAGTCTATGGTTTTCTTCTCTAGAATTTACAAATTTACAAAACCCATTAAAAGAACACAATTAGGGTGGCGACAGCTAACTTACCTGAGGATCTCGCAAAAACTTGATGAAGAATCTAATGAATGCACATTTGAAAATGACTAAAGAGTTGCGTTGGCATGGAGGTAGCGAAGGCTGGCTAGAGCTCTGACAAGTTTCTGACCAACAAAATGAAAATGACAGGTCGAATTTGCTATTTATAGGATATTTTCCATTAATGACTTACATTAATTTCTCGTACGGTGGTCAACGAGGTAGCTGGGCATGATTTTTGAAAACTCTGGCGGTGGGAAGGTCGGGACCCACTAAGAGAAAGGTAGCCAAATGATTACCATTTGGAAGGTTTGCAAAGGGGGCAGTGATGGAGAACATAGGACCCGCCATGCAGGAAGATGCCTCAGATCGGCCACCAGTGAAACGACAAAAGCTACATGGAATCTTGCTAGCAGAAACCCACAAGGGCAGACCCAAACTAGACAAAGGACTCTAGCTTTGAAAGCAAAGGGAAAACTACCAACATGACCCCACAAAGGAAAAATACTTAGACATTTTTTGGGTGGTGAACCTTGGCCAATTCAATATGATGATTTTAGGACTCATAGACCACTTTGAACACAAAATAGGGGCCACGCAAAATGAGGTGAAGGCAAAAAAATGACCTGAAAAAGGAGAAAAAGAGAGCGTCCCTATTTAGAATGGGGCGTGTGTGCTATAGGCACAACATATTTCTTATTTGGGACCCAAATATATAACACCACTCAATTGCATGCTTTCATAAATAATAATAATTTACCGCAATTAGTGTAAACACTAGGTCAGTTGTTACCCATGTAGACACCATTAAAATTTTAAGTACATTCTTCCTTAAATCCAAGGATGACTTGTGAACCACACACTACACTTGAACATGATCTAGAATTCTCCATAAACACCCTGAAATCCAACAAAATCCTTCACAACAACTTCCACCTCAAGAATGTACACACCTAGTACACTCAGTCTATTCTGCCATACATTGTTATTTGAAAAAAAAACATTGAAGCACCAAACCTCAAACCATCTTGAATAAAAAAATATACCAACACTATAAACACTCCTTCAAAACTGAAAGACCTTAAACATAACTATGGAGAAACATGGAGCAAGGAAATTTTTCTAAGACACCTATGGAATGCATAGTTCACACATTGGTGAACACAACTTCTGCATAGTGATCTAGCACACCAAGCCCTGGATATAACACCTCTGAACATCTCTCACCAACATATCTAAAATGCACATGCAACTACAAGAAATGTGGAGTAACAAAAGAATACAAAATGTAACCCAAAATAACACTACAACACACTATTTCCTCTTTTAATCAAATTTTCTCAAAATCACTTGGAAACCAAGTACCAGAGACACATCCTCATCATCTTTAGTACTTCCTCAATACCACCAAGCCAAATGTAACATAGTAACTCAACCACATATCCATAGACATAAGCTTATCAAAGCAACACTAGAGGTTGACGCTAGTAGCTTTACTAATGACAACATAATGTAACTAATCAAAGCATGGATACCATCAACTACTCATACTCTTGAAACAATATTTCCCAACAATAGACATCAATGACAACACATGCTTGTTGACATCAATGAAAATACTAACTACTCATACTTGCAACAATCTCCCCCTTTTCCATTGATGGAAACACATAGTGTGGAAAAAGCATCAAAGACACAACTATACTTCATACCTATTTCCTTTTCTCTTTTCTCCCCCTTTGAAAACATACTCATTGCACTCTATCTCCATTTACTTTCTACATGACTCTTTCTCTCTCCCCCTTTCACATCAATGGCACAAGACCAAAATATTTGCATTATTCATTCTCTCCCTTTGACATCAATCAACCTGCTTACTATTGTTCTGCAACTTCTTTCTTTTACTACTTTGTATACTCCCCCTTAGGAGCACACACCAAAAAGTACCAAATCAAAAACCACTACATAATGACAACACACACTCTTTTGACTACAACAACCAATAATGCTACAACCTACTCCCCCTAAGAGGTGGCCACCAACATCAATCCAGAACAAAGAATGAATCTTGAGATCCATTAGAATGATGCATCTTCTTATACGTCTAGTTCAAAGGAGGGGAAATAACCCCCAACTTCTCCTGAAGATACTCAAAAGTATCCTTAGGAAGATCCTTAGTGAATATATCAGTAAACTAATCCTTTGTAGGCACATATTCAAGATTTACTTCATTCTCCACAACCTTCTCTCTCAAGAAGTGATATCTAATTGAAATATTTTATGTTCTTGAATGCATTATTGGGTTATTTGAGATATTGATTACACTTGTATTATCACAAAATATAGAAATAGGGTTATCATACACTACTCTGATATCCTTCAATGCTTGCTTCATCCATAAAACCTGTGTGTAGCAAGATGTTGTTGCAATGTAGTTAGCCTCTATAGTAGATAAAGATACTGAATTTTGCTTCTTTCCTAGCCATGATACGAATATACATCCAAGATAGAATGCACCACCACTTGTACTTTTCCTATCATCCACACAACCAACCCAATCTACATTTTTGCAAGCACTAAAAGTAAAATTAGCATCCTTTGGATACTGCAAGCTATGATCTGGAGTTCCCTTTAAGTATCTAAATATCCTCTTCACTGCTGCAACATGTAACTCTCTAGGGTCTTCTTGAAATCTATCCACAAGACAAACTACATGTATGATATCTAGTCAGGTACAAGTTAGATATATTAGTCCACCAATCATTGATATGTACCTGCTCTAATCAGCCTTAGGAGATCCATCTTTCTTGTTCAAATTGCAACTAGTAACCATAGGAGTTCATATCAGTCTAGATTCTTCCATTCCAAACTTCTTTAACATTTCTTTGGCATACTTTGATTGTGAGATGGATATACCTTTGTTTGTTTGATTGATTTGCAAACCAAGGAAGAAATTCATCTCCACAAACATAGA
This sequence comes from Sequoia sempervirens, assembly GCA_007258455.2. Lineage (NCBI taxonomy): Eukaryota > Viridiplantae > Streptophyta > Pinopsida > Cupressales > Cupressaceae > Sequoia > Sequoia sempervirens. The sequence goes on along the minus strand of VDFB02000015.1, from coordinate 483,882,990 downwards.
CATCCCAAACTCTTTTTACATCTCTTTTGCAAACATCTTGCACATCTCTTCATTACCTCCAAAAGTTATGTCATCAACACACACAACCACAATAAAGATTTGATCTTTTTCAATTTTAAAGTAAAGATTACTATCAGTTGTACCTTTTATTGAATACTTGTTATATCAAATACTTATCCAACCTTGCATACCAAGCTCTAGAGCTTGCTTCAGTCCATATAGTGCCTTCTTCAATATGCATACCATATTTGGCTTGTCTGATAACTAAAATCCTTCCAGTTGTTCCATGTATACTTCTTCCAATTCTCCATTCAAGAAGGAAAACTTCATATCCATTTGATAAACTTTAAATTCCTTATGTAATTCAAAAGCCAAAAAAATCCTGATAGCTTCCATTCTTTCCACTAGAGAAAATTTATCATCAAAATCTATCCCTTCAACTTGTGAGTAGCCCTTACACATAAGCCTTTCCTTGTTTCTTACCACTTCTCCATTCTCATTCAGTTTGTTTCTAAAAACCCACTTAGTTCAAATTATGTTTTTGTTTGCAGTTCTTGGGACAAGTTCCCATGTCTGATTCTTCTCAATCTACAATAGTTATTCTTCCATATCTTTTATCCAATGTTCATATTTACATGCCTCAATCACTGTTTTAGGTTCAACTTCAAAAAGTAAACAAAAATTTACCTCTTTTTGAAATAACTTTCCTTCTTGTTAGTACACCTTTTCTTTTTTCTCCACTGATCTATTCTTTAGAATGATTCCTTTGCACATACTTAAGGGTTGTAGGGGTTTTTTTTAAGCTTTTGAAGGACTCTTCAAATTGCACTTCCTTTTTCTTAGCCTTTTCTTTTTCTCTGCAATCAAGCTCATCTAATTCATATCCATCTATCATCACAGAGTTTTAAAAGTCTTCATCAACCTTGACACTTGCACTTTCAACAATCTTTCTTAGTCTCTTGTTGTAGCACTGGTAGGATTTTCTTTTAATAGAATATCCAAGGAAGATTCCTTCACCAAACCTTGCATCAAATTTTCCCAAGTTTTCTTCATCTCTTTTGATATAACACTTTCTTCCAAATACTCTGAAGTATTTGATAGTAGGGATCCTTCCATACCACAAATCATAGGGAGTCTTTGTGTTGTTTCCTTTTTCTTGAACTTTGTTAAGTATATAAACAAAAATATGAATTGCTTATCTTCAGTAGACTTCCAATAGATTTTATTCTTTCGTCATAGTCCTTGCAGCTTCATGAATAGCCATGTTTTTCCTTTCAACCACTCCATTTTGCTAAGGAGTCCTAGGGGTGGACAAGTGCCTCTTTATGCCATGATTCTCACAAAACATGTTAAATTTATTGGAGGTGAAGTATCCACCTCTATCAGACCTTAAAAAATTTATTTTCATGTCCATTTCATTCTCAACAATAACTTTAAATGCTTTGAACCTATCTAGGGATTTAGATTTTTCTTTAAGAAAAGTAACCTATGTAATTCTAGAATAATCATCAGTCAAAAGTATGAAATACCTATCACCTTGAAGACTTCTTACTCTTGTATGACCAAAAATATATGTGTGCTCCAACTCCAAAAATCTAGTAGAAGATTATTCTTTTCCTTTGAAGCTTCTTCTTATTTTCTTTCCAAACTGACAATCCTTGTTAACAACATTGATAGGATTTGTAATCTTTGGAAGATCTCTCACTACTTGAACTAAACTAATTCTTACCAAGTTATCAAAATTAATGTGACACATCTTCCTATTCCATAGCCAACTTTCATTAATCTGATTCATAAAATAATGACCATAAGAACCCTTGAGTTGATAAACATTTTCATCTGTCCTTCTTCCAACAACAATCACAGTTGTGGATCCTTTTATGATCTCACATCCATCATCCTAAAACATAAGATTGTATCCTTTGCTACACATTTTTGAAACACTCAAGAGGTTATTCCTTAAATCCTTGACATAACTTAAACATCATTAGTATTATGCTTTCCATCAAAACTAATTGGATATATTCCACATATCTTAGCACTTGAATCATCACCAAATCTAACATGTCATCCACCATACTTCTCAAGTTTAACAAACTTACTCTTGTCTCTGATCATATGGTTAGAGCATCCACCATCAATGATCCAATAGTTCGTATCCTATCTAGCATGAAAAATAGATACCAAATTACCTTCAATCTTATCCTTTCTCTCTGGAGAGAATTCCTTCACACATTTTTTAGAGTTAGTAGAAACAAATTCATCTTTTAAAGCCATGAACAAGCATTCATCATCATCATAAAAAATGTAAGGAAACTTGCAACCATCTAATGACAATTTCCACATAACCCAAAAAGAGATATTAATGCAAATAAGTACATAGAATCCATATGCAAGAGAATAGACAACATACCCATCAAAGATGACACAAGATATACCTTGGGAAAACCCTCAAGAGGGAAAAACCTAGCCTCCAAAAGCATCCATACTCCATCATATTAATCAACAATAAAGTAATACAAGAGTTACAATGAACACCTTTGAAGTATCAAGTCCTTTAATGCACTCCATGTATCCAAGAATGAATCTACAAATCCCATTTCATGCTTCACATATGCCCTCTTTAGAAAGATTGAATAATGACAGCCAAACCACTCGGCCCCAACCTAAACCACTATACATGTGTTTGATTTTATAGACACACGCTCACACAAAATGCAACTAGTGGTAAGGTAAAATCACGTACCATAAAACCATGTAAATACAAAACCACTAACCCCTTATTTAATATTGGGTACTAATACTTCACTTTATTTAATATTTCCCTAATATTAAATTATCACATGTCTCCCACACATTAAATAATAATACAATGTTACAATACAACATCAAGTGGTCCCTAAATAATTACCTAGTGTAATTAACCACACCACCAAGGTGCATCACAACTAAATAATTATTTAATTACAACATTATAATAAAAAAATTATGCAATGGTGTACAACACCATATCTCAACACTCTCCCACTTTTTGTATATGTTGCATAAGGGATTAATACATGAAACCACATGAATCTCCAACATGCTCTCATGCTCCATCAAGATACCTGCAATAAGAACAAAGTGACCACCATCTCATGCAAGAAATCCTCTCATCCTCCAATGTGCCACCTATGGAAGAAAAGGAACATGCCAAGCTGAAGATGCACCAATCAGCAAGCACAAGCATCAAATCCAAGTGATAACAAAGGCTCTAACCAAGTTTTTTGTCAACTAAAAAAACCCACATGATTGGAAATAGTATCCACAACACATGCTAATACATCCAACCATCCATACCTCCAAGGTATCAATACATTAGTAAACTCATTCCAAGAACATATGCAACCCATAAACTACAACCAAGCTCCATGTATCAAACCTATCAATGGAGAACATACATATCCAAGAACCCCCACTGCATAGGTAATTTCAAAGCATATCAAGTCTACCAATCAACACTATATCAAGGTGTGATAATTAAATCAAAGAATGAGGTACCAAGAAAAATAACAATGATCCACACATGCAACCCAAAGAGTTGCATAATCTCTCACAACATGTTGCCACCATCCTCCCCAAATCATATGAACATGAACATGCAAGGAAGGAACCATGAAGAGAGAAAACCTATAAACCATAATGTACTCCTACCAACACCACAAAAGTGTAGTGTTGTGTCAAGTATGATCTCCTAATAACCCTAAATTAGAAGCCTCAACAACATCCATAACACTCAATCTCATAGACCAAGTACAAAATATGAATCATGTAAATGCCAACATGGATGTAAACCTCTCAAATCAAGAAGATAAAACTCAAATGAACTATCCCCAATACTAGAAATCAGCCCATAAACCATCTCTCGAAAATCCTCATCAAAAAATGATACCATAAACTCAAATGCACAAGGATATAACCATGCCATAACATCCCTCAAATGAATCCCCTAGATTTAACTATCCATATCTCAAGATCCATATCTACGAAAGATAAAGCATATAAACTCATGTTAAACAATCCTCAAATGAGTCTCCATAATAAATCACCATGAATCAACTCAATCCCATGAGAAATAAAAGCACAAAATATAACACATAAAATATATAATGGGAAAATACCTCTCAAATAATAAGTTACCGAGTAGACCAAGAGTGGGGAATGAGAATGCTCTTCCAAGATAACCAATCCATCATGACTCACTCCAAGAAAAATCTCCTCTATTGTTCTATCATGATAACATACAAGTGAAACCAAGATCTCCCAGCCAAGAAGATACCTATAACCGCCAAACCATCAAAAACATATCCATCATCACCAATCCATCACTATCAAAAGCTCCCAATGAAAAGTGCATAAACAATTAATGTAACAAGCTATCATGACATCGTGAGACCAATCTCCTCAATAAAGATCAACCAAAGGCCCTCACATAATTAAATAAATCAAATGCAAAATGAGCTCACCAAAAAGAAGGAAAAGAAAAACCATGATCCTCATACCAAAAAGATACACTACCACATTATGAATCTGAATCCAATCCAACACCACCAACAATGCACTTGCATAAACCATCACGACATGCCAAAGTCCCTAAATCACAAGAAAAATCCATGGCATCATGAAATAAATAGAATGAATCCTCTTAGGAGAGGGGCTAGCCAGAGTCAAGTAAACAACGGGCCTCTTAGGACTTGGAGAAGCCACAAAGACCATCACAACATTCACCGACTCTTCAGCTTGTGAAGAAGAAGATTACTCAAAAGATCTACGAGTAGAGGAAGGTGCTTCAAAGAAATCATCTAGAGCATCATCTAAAATATCAAAATATTCCTTAGAGAAAGCATTATCATAAATATTAAAACATTGCAAAAAAAGATCCGACATGTTTCACGTCAAGTTCACCAAATTGTGAGATAAGGGGGATTTTTTGCTCACAGGTCTCTTTATTCTCAAGAGAATCTCAGGGAGAGAACTTCCCTTAACCACCTCAATATTAGCTGAATGAAGAAATTGAAAATAAACTATTCATAGACTAATTATCATAAAAGGCAGCTTCAAAACTTGAGAGAGAAAAGCTTCTAGATTCTTGCCTTTGAAGGGAGAGCTCTCAGCCAAAAGACTACATCGAGGAATTAGGATGTTGGCATGGTACGCTAGAGTCCAAAAGATGTGCTAGCATCCTAAGCAACATAAAACTCAAAACTTAAACAGGTAGACTAGAACTTCACTACCTAACACAAATCTGAGGTCTGTGAACAACAAAATGACAAGATAGAAAATAGAAATTGAAAGAAAGCACAAGAAGAGCTAAGAGGGAGCTTACAAATAGCCGATCATTTGAATCCTTCCAATGAGATTTTCTTTAGCAACTTGCACACAAGACAAATGAGGAAAAATGTTGGGGTTGTTTCGAGGCTTGCCACAGTCAAACCCCCATTTTGGTGTTCTCAACTCCATGGGTAGCCAGATAGATAGAGAGAGTAATCAAATTGAACAAAAGGAAGTGGTGAAAACAATCCATGCTTTAGGAGGAGAACCCCCACTACCAAGTAGTAAATGAAAAAAGAGATCTAATCTATTTTCAAATAGAAAAGAGTGAGAGAGTGTTACCAACAAGCCTCGACCCCCTCTTGAACACATAGACGCACCATTGAATGCTTGCTAGAGAGTTTTGGTTGTTGGAGGGACCTTAGTCTAATAGAGCTTCACTTGTAGAAGTGCTATTGCCAAGAGTAGGAGGTGAGAAGTGAAGTCAAGTTGAGAAGAGAGCCTTGAATGGATGAGAGAGTCCCCCAAAATGAGAGAAAAGGAGGGTTTTTATTGCATGCAAGGGCAGAAAGAGTTGTTACACCAGAGAGCCTGACTACAAAGACATGTGTCAAGAGCTAGAATTCAAGATTTCCCATTTCAAACTCAAAAAACTACTAGGATGCTAATGCATCACACATATGTTTGAATACTGTGCAGGCATCCAAAACACTAGTTTTTGAGAAACAGGTTGACAGACTAATTTTTCTTTTCCATTGGACCACATGGAGTTGGAATCATGAAATTTTGACCCATGGGGTTTTTGTCATAAATGCATTTAGGTGTCATAAATTCTAGGCAAAGTGCTAAAATGTGAAATTTCCCCAGGTGCAATTTTGTGACATTACAAAAGTATGTCAAACCATCTCCCCTTTTGAATCAAGATCCTACCATCCCATCTAGTTTCCCCCTCATTATCCCTTATCACCTCTCATTGAAACCATCCAAACACAATCACTTTTTCATCTTGGTTCCCTTAGCTTTAAATATGGTATTCTTCTCACCAATAAAGAACAAAAAATATTCACCACCCTTACCCCTCCACCTCAACATAGACTAATCTTGTCTCCAAATAAACCAACATCTCATTTCTAATAAAATTCTCAAGAAATAAACTATCAAGATAAATTATTAGGCCTTCATGAGAAAGTAATCCTATAGACCATCCATGTTGAAGAAAATCCATGATAATAGGGCCTTGGTTACACATCTCGTCCTCCATTCCAAAAAATTAGGTACAACCTTTATTCCTCCTGAGGTCGCTTCTTCCAAACTTGCAATATGTATCTCTCACCCTTCCTCCAATGCATTTATCACCATCCCTACTCTATTATATTTTTCCAAATAAAATCCATTATCTTTCCTCCATATTCCAAATCCATTTTTTGACCTTATATCCTAGAATCCACCTTTACACATCCCTCATCTTCCTTGTCCATTTTGGTTCCATCTCTCTCCATTTCCTATCAAGATAAAAAATGTACAAATCCATGAACCATTTAACATATTCCTTCATCCATCATGTCATGCATTACCTAAACAATCTATCCACATGCACCCATACCAATCCTTTTGGAATTAACTTAGATTCCAAATCAAGAATGCATAAATCTAAAAAATAATAATCTACACACATCCAAGGATTACCATGTGCCCTCAAAATGGCATGAAAAACTAAAGAAAACTCAACCCAAAATAAAAATAATCCAAGAGGCTACAAAGACCCTCCAAGAAAAAAAATACAAAACCATGTAGATACCAAATAAAAATGAGCAATGCATTCAAACATAAAATCTAAATTGGCATCCAAATATACCCTTCTTAAGGCTTCTTCTACTCCTAAGTACCTACATTCCACATCTAATAATTTTCCATCAACTAAGTCCACTTTGGGTTCATCTATCCCAAAATCTGCCATCCTAAGTCCTCTATCATCTCCTAAATCCATTCTAAACCTCCAACATCCATTTTGGTGTGTGCAACCATTGGTCTTGATTCCTCTCCATCCCATGGAATTCCACCATCTATCCATCTTCTACACTTTCATTATCCTATACATTATCCCACATCCCCCCATCCCATCCCTTCAATCCCTACCTTTTCATAATCCAATTACCACCATTCCCACTCCAATGACACCTTGGATAAGCACACCTTCAAAAAACAAGGTTGTATCAACATTCAATGATCATCCTTCATGGGATACACTTGCCTTGATATACAAACAAGATGGTTAAGTCCTTCTACATGTTCTTTCTCCTAATCCACTTATCCCTTGTCAAAGTTCTTACCTTCCACCCTTATCCACATTCATCCACCTTATTCCAAAACTATAAAATCAAATAAAATCAACTAAAATAGTAAAGAGAAATAACACATCCGATGGTAAAATCTAGAAAATATGCATTATTTTTAATCCACGCATCCCCTTCCACTCTTATACGTGGGGGAAAGTATCAACCTATCCACTCCATCATATATAATTCATCCTATCTCCTTCATCCCCTCTAGCCATAACATACCCATTCATGTATCCCATCATATCCCATCCTCTCCCATACCTCTAGACCCTCTTTTTAATATTTATAAAGATATGGGTAAACACATCCAAGCATGCTTTGGACAATACAAAATTCAATTTCTTTATATTCCATCCCCCTTTCATATCATACATCCATATATATCCTTTACTACCTTCAACCATCACAATATCCTACCAAAGCTCACCATCCCACCCTACCATGTTCCATTAATTTGATAAACTTATACATATTCATTTTAATAGATCCCTTGCACTACATCTAACATGAACCATATACTTCCTATCAGCTTGACTCCTTAGATATTCATCCTCTATCCCCTATAATCCTTCCATCTTATCGATACATATAATCATGCTTCTTCCAAAACACCCATCCAAATTTCCTTTATACATTATCCTTCATATTCTCTATCTCCTTGCCTAATCCCATCATGCATTTTCCAAAACATACCAATGCCTCATTATACATTACCTATCTTAAGTGGGGAATTTTCTTCCTACATTGTTTAGTCTTTTGAGATCCCAACTAAACCCTTGCATCCATCCATCAAATTCCTCTATTTATTCTCACCCATTTATCTCCATTCATCCTATCATTCCCATAATCACTTGTCCCTAGACATGGTTCTTCTCTTGTCATTGGTATCAAGCTAAAGAATACATTCTATTCCATCCAATGTAATCCCCCATTAGCATAATTTTCCTACTAGTCCATTGCTCCTAGCAATAAAAATCATAAGTCAATCCTAATCCATGTAATCAAGCTAAGAAATCTATATAAATCATCCAATCACTGCCTTGGTGTTGATCCTAGTCTCATTGTAAGCCTAGATCATAATTTGGTCATTACCATTGGGATTTATCATTCCCAAGCCTTGTGTTGTTTTGGTATATATTATTCCCACATCAACAATGCTTGTCCATCATCCATCAAATTAATCTTGGATTTTTAGCTTGATTGGGGCAACATCATGCTTTATTTTGTATCATTTTGTGAATTATTTCCTATTTTTTTATTTGTATTACCATTTTCTTACATTTGTATCAATCATTGTAACCTACTTTCCACAATAGTATCATAGTCTTCCATGTCATGGTGATATATGACATAGGGTTAAATGTGACTTGAGATTTTCTTACTCATGGGACACATCATCACCCTAGTTCCTTATACTTGGGTCCATAACATCTCATACCATATAAAATAAAGAGTGCTTAATCTAATTCTAAATAAATAGGAATTTTGTCTCCCTCCATTATCCCTTCATCCCTTTCATCACCTATCCCTTTCCTCTTTCCTCATCTACCTTGTATATTGTCATCATTTTGAGAGCATAGTCATGTTTTATAAACCTACATGTACTCTTGAGGGTTCATACTCATCATTACCATTTGTTTTTCTTCTTTGAAATGATGCTACTTCGTAACACCACTTCAAATAGGGAAAAATTGTAGATACCTAAAAATCAAATATTATCAATTACCTAATAACCTAACCATTTCCTTTGTAATTGATTGAATAAATTAATATTTATCTAATTAATTATCTCATTTTCACCCCCTTATTAATTAACTATTATTTATTATTTAAATAATGAAATCATTGTTCATCTATAACCTATTTATAGCCTAAAATCATTCAATCACACATCTCCTATAGTCCACCTTAGAAAAATAAATTCAAATATTTATTTATCTTTGTTCCCCATCCATTTTACAAAAATAAAAAATATACATTTATTTAATTACATTTTTCCTCTTCTTTCTATTAAGTGGGCTAAAATCAATTAACACCTTAATCACCTACTTGCACATGCCAAATCCTATTCAAGTCTCCTCAAATCATGCATATTCCTTCCATGCATATTTGTTCATGTGACATGGGATTGTGCACAAGTCACATGGGTAAAAGTACTTCCCATCTCTCAAGGGTACTCTCAAGTGTTGAAGTGAGCAACCAAGATCTTCAATCTGCAACACCAAATAACCTCCACAAGCAATAAAGAGAAGCAACAATTAAAGATTATATTCCACCAAACAAGAATTACAATATGATCAAGATGTTGATCAAGATGCTCATGATGCTGATCAAGATGATCAAGCTGCAAAATATGCTAGAGATGCCTTTCTTATAAAGGCAAGGTAAGAGATAGGATTAGACAAGATCATGAAAAGTGTCTTAATCTTATCACATGAGACAACTAACTCATAACTACCTAGGATACTGTAAAATCTAGATAAGATAACTAATACTTCTAGAAGAAAGATTATATCCTAATTAAACTTAGCATGTGAACTAAGTCCCCTAAGTCCCTAGTAAAGAATTAACTAGGTACAAGAATTTATTCACACCAACACCAAGTACCATTTCCACCTTGATCATCTATCTTTCCCAATGGGGTTCTATCCCATGGATTCCCCTTTTATCTTGGGAACCTCTCCATATACCAATTGAATGTAATAACACTTGTCCTCCTCTCATCCTCCCATGGGTCTCAACCAATTTGACCCCTTGATCTCTCCTTTTGATCCTAGCCATCCATCCTCTAGTCCAAAAACCTATAAATAGGATGCCATTCTAAGAGTTTATTTCTCATGTATTTATGCAAAGTTATGGTAAAAGAGAGAGCACTTGCATACCACCAAATCCATCATCCTTTAGCACAACTACCTTACCATAGTGCAACAAGGGTTAGTTTGGCAAGAGCTTCTATGCCTTTATCAATGTTTGCTAATCCTTTTCTTTATCTTGAGTGTTGCATTTATTTTTGGTACAATACACTAATGTTATTTTAGCTTGTTCTTGTATGAGCTTGAAATTTCATCTCTATATTCTCTCCACCAAAATCTACAAATAAGTGAGCCCCTAAATACACTTGTTCCCCACATTCCTATGCTTGCAACAACTTAATATTTAAATACTAAATGCAATCCTATCCCTTCATTTTCAAAAAAGCACCATGTGACCATTCATTCTCTCTTTAATCCTAGGAAAGTACTCACATTCATTATCCACCATTGATCTTCTCATCGCATTTCCACCATCCATCTTCCCTCTCAAAAATCTATAAATTGGCACACCATCCTATGTATTTAAACAATCCACTTTATGCTAAATTTAAGCTATTAAAGTAGGCAATTTTATGCAAAGATCATCTACATCCCAAATTATTTGGAGAAAATAGTTTCAAATGGATTTTTATGGTAATACATGATTTTTTTACTTTGTTTGAATTCCTTTTCATGCTCTATATGAGGTTTATTTTAGTTTAGAATAAGGAGATTTTGTATTACATTTATTTCCTACTCACATTTCTAAACTAGTGCTTACACCACTAACTAATTCAAGACCACATTTGCATCCTTTCTCTACTTTATCTAATTTCAATTTTCTTTTAATCCAAGATGACTCAACTCCAACTATTCATTATTTTTAACTCTCATGCCAAAACATTAAAATTTCATTTCAATAACACATGCATAAAAAGATGTGACCTCTAGATCATTTCATCTTCCTCGGATCCCACAAACCCTCTACACCCACTGTCATAAAGGATTACTCTATGGCCAACACTCAAAATTTTGCATCAATCAAATTAGCTACATTAACAAACATTAAAACCCTAGTTTCTTGCATGAGGTCGCTTTGACATCCATTTCATTAGATTTTATGATAACAAGATTGAATCTTATATCATCATCATAACTACATCATTGTAAATTGCATGTGTTGCATGGTGTGTCTTCAAACCTTCTACAAAAACATTAAACCTATCACTAAGGCTTGACTAAGACATAATGAGGAATATAATTCAACTTCCTATCCCTAGAATGGAAAGTTACAAAGATTAGTTATTTGATTATAAGTCTTTCATTTGTAGATGTGGGTGAAAGAAAATATTTATTGTAGGTATTGAAGATCTAAAGTCAACAAGTTCAGAGTTACACTTGACCATAAATATTAAATCTCAAAACCACAAATGTAGGGATTACAATTGCACATCCGATTTGACTTAGGTTTTCTATAAATTTCATAGATCATAATTGTCTTAGTCTATTCATTCTAGATCTAATTCTAGATTTTATGTATTAGTCTTCTACTACAATCTTTCTAGACACTCTCAAGGTTTTCTTCTACACTAAGGTATACATTTAATTTTTTTATTTCATATTATATTTTAAATCTAATCAAATACACCTTTTTAAATTCAACTCCACTAATTAATTTTATCACTTATTTAATCAATTAACATCTAGATATTCATATAGAGTTGTTCTATTTCCTTACACCTAAAAATGAATTTGATTAACAACATTGAATGGGCTCAAGCACACTTCACTCCGTTTGTAAAACATACTCTATAGTATTTCATGCAAAGTTACCATGTCCACCTTAAGAAACATTATAAAGATACCCCAAAGGTTTTCTACACTAGTTTTTTCATACTTCAAATTTTAAATTAAAAATCACCATTATATAAAAAACGTGGAATCTTTATGGGGTTAAAATGTTTAATAAACTTGCACAAAAAGAAATAATGCATATATACTATATTGCAAATAAGAAACAAAATATGTGTAATATGTTGTATTTTAACCTTGGAAAAAAACTCTTAACACAATATCCTTCTTCACTATAACATAAAATTAAGCGATTCACAATACAACAACAAAGTTCTTGCTCAGCCTTTAATGTACAATTACAAATAAGCACATCAAAAATAGTTCAGGAATACTTTGAAACCTCTTTTAAACCTTCAATAAAAATTAAAAAACCCAATAAAACACCTAGAAATGGCAGAGAAAATACTAATAGTTAGCTCCCATTCAATTAGTAAACATAAAAAATATATAACACACTTTTAACAAATCCAATAATAATGAAAACTTATTTTATAAAAATATTTTCTAATCAATATTTTTTTTTAAATCAATAATGTAAACATTCTCTGTGTAGCAAGTTGTTTAAACCGCCATGCCTTGTCATAATATAGTCCAAAGCTTCTGCCAAACTGACCAGTTACTAATTTTCTGACAATATGGGGCTCACATTCTTTCCCTCCATTTACATACAGAGTTATTAAATACTATTTTTATGATGGTTACAAAGTCAATGAATGATTAAAAATAAAAATAAAAGGAAACTGCAGTTGTAGTCTGACTTCAATCTCATGTAAAAACTAATATGCACTTTTAGGATGTTTTTGGGTAGGTTGTTAACATCCAACTAATCATAAGAACCATTTTTGGCCTAAACAAAGCTGAGAATAAGATTTAATTGCAGCATTTGTGTCTTAAGCAATCAGAAAACAATGTTAATGGCTGTCTTATGGTCTCATAATGACATTCCCACTGATATTTCTGACAACACAAAAGCTCTCTCTGAACAACAAAAGTACATAGATTGAGACACAATCAAGTCAGAGATCATAAAATTTTCATTAAAAACTCCAAATCATACCCTATACAAAGATCACATGGGCTAAAGTTGCAGCAAAAACAATGCCATGATTTTAGTTGAATATAAAATGCTGTTTGATTTGTCTCTTGTATTTAGTGGGAATCCCTCAGAAAATTTTATCTTCCTTTCTGTTATTTTGGATTCTTTTTGTGTGTTGCAGTTGATAAACAGCTGGAATGGAGGACCCACATAGTACTGTTGCCCATAATATCCATACTAACAACCCATTAGACAACACCAGATCCTGCATATTACAGTACTGGTAGATAACATATGCAATCTGCCATGTGTCGACAATGTAGGTAAGTTGTCATCTTTGTAGATGATTACTATGGATAATACAAATTTAGTCTTTCATAATTTGGCAGAGTTTATTAATCACACAGTTCTTTATAATTATTTAAGATTTACAAAACACTTAGCAAGACTGTTTGGTCAACAGTAATCACTTTTTTTTATTAAAAGTGATTAGTAGTTAACTGAACTGTTTATTGTTTTTCAAATTAGAGAAAAGCTATAGATTTATTTGATTGTTAGGTACATTTCATAGCTTTAAGATGAATTACTCATTAATATATTAGATTAGTTGTGATTTAGATAAATTATTCAAACTGGAAATGAATTTAGTTATACATTTTATTTATTTTGATGATTGATTATGAAGCGCAATTTAAAAAATTGATGTAAAAAAGTCCACAGTCACAATCAAAAGTATTCTTAATCACTAATATGGACTGTAGAAATATTATGTCTCTTACAAATTCATACATATTTGAAGATGAATTATTTAGATGGTATGAGTTCTCCACAGTTCATGAAGTAGAATGCTAGCTTTTGGATTAAACTGTGTATGTTTTTCAGACAACGTTTCGGATGACACTTAGTTGTTTGTCATTAGGAATATGAATTATTTAGATGGTATGAGTTCTTCACAATTTATGAAGTCGAATGCTAGTTTTTGGATTAAACTGTGTATGTTTTTCAGACAACGTTTTAGATGGCACTTAGTTATTCGTCATCAGGAAGATGAATTATTTAGATGGTATGAGTTCTCCACAGTTCATGAAGTAGAATGATAGCTTTTAGATTAAACTGTATACGTTTTTCAGTCGACATTTCAGATCATACTCAATTATTCATCATAAAAAGATAAATTATCTATTTTTAGATAATATAAAATCAAACTAAATTTTGTTCAAAAGAAGAAGATAAATTTTTGGAAGATAGAAAAATTTAAGACAAATACTAATAAATACTGATAATATAAAATTCAGTTGATCTTCTATTCTCAAAAATATTTGAACAACTAATTATTGAATTTTAAAACTTCTCCAATAAAATTGTCTGAAAGACTTTTATATAAATTTGTCCATAATAGATTAAACCTGGATTAAATATTATATAAATTGACAAAAACTTTATACAATTACCTATGTTTGAAGATTGGTTAGTCATTCTGAAATTAATTTAATTAAGTGGGTCATTTTATTTAGGTGTGAAAGTATGAATTATGAGTTGGAATAATAAGGCCTAGAGGCTGGATAAGATGAAGATGATTGAAAAAGGACAAAGGCTCCCTGCTAGCTTTTTATGATTTAGACTTTAATTCTCTTCCCCACAACTGAAGCCATTTCACCTGGAATTTGGGTTTGGCAGTTGCAGCAGACAAAATGCATGCAGAGTGTGTGAGTGGAGAGACATAAGAGGAAAGAGAAGTCACATGGGGGTGTAATAAGCATGTGGCACCATGTGCCTTCTACAGCAGGCTACAGCTCAGCAGCAAAAGTTGATCACATATTGCTTTTTGGTTGGCATGAATGGGACCCCATTACACTGTTCACTAAAGAGGACAAAGGAACGGCCTGCTTTTCTTTTTGGAACAGCAGGGCCTGAGCTGGCCTCATGGAAAAGTGGGGAGGTGGGTGTTATGTTACCTAACCTCCTATGCAATAATTTCTTTTGGAAAGGAGGTTCTGGGGTTTGAAATATGGCTCCGTTGTACAGCATGGCAGTGCTTAACTGGTGAGCTTGTTTTTCAAAAGCCCCTGAATTTTGACTATTGCTTTGCCGTTTCACAGATATTGGGTAATTCATTAATGTGTACAAGGTATTTGTGGATATAAAAGGTTGGTGTTTAAGACAATTTCCTGTGGTTTTGTCCTCTGTCTGACATGTTTGTAAATGTTTTCTAATAATCAATTGTTAATTATATTTTATTAATTGGATTGGTCTTGACAGTTAAAAGAAGAGTTGCCTAAAGAGGCTCAAATTTCCTGTCAGGTCTGCTCTTTGACCTCCAAGTTCTCTGTAATGAATCTGCACCTTAGATGTTCAGTTGTATATAAAGATATGATATATGATGTGCAACCTTTGTATTAATGCTTGGAGTGTCTATGGATTTTATAGTAACAATTCTTAGAGGATTTGATTGGTGGCAAGAAATTTCACTTGGTCTTTTATTTATATTATAGAAAATCTCACACACATTGGTAACCGTATTCATTTATTTAAGAAATTAGTAATTAGTATAGGAAGCACAAGTATATTATAAAAGGTTATGTTGATAGTAAACAAGATTGGATCATAGATTGAATAAATGGTGTGACAAAATTAATTTGTAGACCAACTCGTATGGTTCAACTTAGTCCACGTCACCACAATAATTTATTTAGAGATTCATCAGAAGTCATATATTCAAAATCCCATTCTTTGGTTCTAATAGTATAGTGAATCATCATAAAAAAATCCATATTAATATATCATTTTGAAATAACTAAGCAATCTCATTAGTTCTCATTTATCATACTTGATTTTATAATTTGTATATAATTATATTTATTTTTTAATTTAATTAATGTTAAATCTAAATCACAGCATTCAATTTATTTTCCCTATATTTTGGTTAACCATAGCCTTCCTTGCATCACCTTGTACTTTTCCTAAGGATATCCTTCCTCGCTTTTCTATTTTTAGATTTGATATTTTATGCGTTTGTTTATGCCTATTTTTTCATATCAAAATATATTTTGTAATTGATTCATTTTTTATATCTTTGTATTGTATTATTTCTTTGATTAGCTCTAGGTACCCTTCACTGATTATTTGATTTGTAAATATGTCCTATTTTTTTCATTGTTCAATTTTCTAATTTTTAGGCATCTTAGCATCCTACATCTTGCAAAACTATTCAATAAACTCTCCCATTCCAATGGATTGTTTCAATTATTCCATCTACGATACTCATTTTGATTTAATTAGGCAAATCAAAAGAAGAGAATAATATGATTGTAAAATTATAGTTTAAAAAAAATGATTTTACAACCTTGCAGAAGGATCCACAACCATCCTTTATCTTTGATAAGATTCAACAACTCCTTGTGAGAAAATCATGTCTTAGACTTCCTAAGATCCATTACAAAAATTGTTGATGATTCTCTTCAAGATCATAAGCATAGTGCCAATAATTCTCATCAATCTTGTGAGGTGTTCAATGCGGATTCAACAAAGCATCAAGTAAAAAAATATTTACTTAATTTCTTGATACCTACAATATTGTATTGCAACAAACTTTAAGGGGTTGATCTCATTTATTTTCCACCAAATCTACATTTTTATGTTAAACCATATTGCGCCTCAATCATAGAACTTGGTTGTACATTCTACTCAAGCATTATTTTAAATCTTTAGCATCAAATCCAATACTTTATTGATGATGGTATGATCCTCATCAAGGGTCCTAATGGTGGCCTTGTAACTAATCTCCCTCAACTCAAAACTTACCAACATATACTAATCCAATAGGCCATTTATAAACTATTAATGAAGAGGAAAAAAAATTACTATTAGTCTGTCAATGTGATCTTCTTATGAGGAGTGTGTCAGTTTTATTGAATATCTACCATATACACAATCTTTTGTAATATTTTTATTCTCGTGATGAAATACCACATAATGGATATCATGGACCCTTAGCATTAGAGGAAGCATTCAACAAAAGCACATTGATTGAATAATGGTTAACCTAGGGCCCTAACTCTATGTGTCTATTGAAGAATTTTTGTTTAATATAATCATCTACAAAATGTAGATAAATGTATACTCATTCATATGTAGCAATAAAATTTTCCAAAAGGGAAATGCTTGAGATACACTAAAATGCATCATTTAAACTTAAAAATTAGTCAAATGGTAGAATCTATTTTAAGTTTGTGCATTATTCCCACTTAGAAAAGGTTAATCATGACTGATTTTTAGCCTTGAATCAAACAACATCAATTTACTCCTTAAACCTTACATCAATATGTGAAATTTACTCATAAAGGGAATGTGATTTTAGTTCCACAAAGCATTACCAACCCTTTTTTTAAATGTAAAGTTTACTATAAACCTATTTATTAAAAAGGGAAAGAGGAATCACAAGAAATAATAAGTTGTGTTTTGTATAAAATAAATATAGGCTGCAGCCTAAAGAACAACAAGATAAAAAATGAAGAGGATCAATATCATATTTTACAAATAAATATGAAAGAGGAGAACCAAAATTGAACACTCTTAAGGATCTTATCTCATTAGAGATTAGAGATGAAAAAAGATCAAGGGCATGCCATTAAAACCAAATCAAACAATGTGACAATACAAGAGGTACATATACAAAAAGTGACTACAAATGCAAGAAATAATCAAGTCAATAGTATTACAAAAAATGAAACACAAAATATGGGCTATAGATCCTAAATTAAAAGTAATTCGACTTAAGTAGATATTCAAGTCAAAGGACCAATTTTAAATGATCTTGGGCATTCCCTACTAAATACACACATGGGGAATCTATAAGGATTTCCACCTTAGCATTGGGAGATTATGGCATTAGTATTTTTTTACTATGATCTTCCATATTTAATCCTACTTATCAAATGATCTAATTTCTAATTCATATTTATCTTTATAATTTTCTTGTTTCCTTACTTTTGGTTAATTCACACACTCATTGTTCTACTTAGATGCATATGTCTATAAAGTGCATGTTACCACAAGTGACCATAAACATTTATTTTTTATTTCACAAGTTGATTTCTTCCTTTTGCACACCTTTTTTTTCTTTAATTTACATTTGTGATTTCCCTTTATGGATTTGGGATAGTGTAAAGCAATGCAAGTGTCCATGAGTCAATTTTTTCATGTTGAACATAAACATTATAGATGCCTTTAATTTGAACTATTTTGTAATTTATTTACATAATATTCATGTATGCTTACATGTCCTTTCCTTCCTTGATCAAATCTATTTTATATTTTTTCATTTACATTTGTGTTTTCCATCTATTTATATGGGACAATGAAAAGAAATACAAATGATGCTAAGGAATTTCATTCATGTTAACTAAAAACATATCTTGCTTCAATGGACTTTTGCTTAAGTTGTGTTTGTTGCACTTCTCCCTTCATTTTCACAACTTGTCTTTACTTATTTTGTGATTACTTTTTATTTGGACCTTGAAATCACCACTTATTTATTCTTAAACCTTCATGAGCCTTTCATCCTCACTTATTTTTATTTTATAATTTATTTTGTTTCATCTTAGATTCCATTAGCAAATTTCATGTTTCTTTCCCTCTCCATTTCAAGGAATTCATTTGGACATTATCATCAAATCCAAGTACTTCCTTATCTCTCCATAGAGAGGAATTCCATAATGCTACATATTGCATCATGTCATTTCTCTTACATGCTTTCATTTTACAAGGCATGTATTGTAATTTACTCTTACATTCAATAATATTTGACTTGAAACATATCATATTGTGTTATCACAAGAAAATAGTGTAATAGATTTTACATTTCATTATTAGAGGAACATATCTTACACAAAACCATTTATAATATGCTTACATGGTTATATTTTACACAATACTATTTACGCCAATTGACATTAAATAATGAAATTTGACACAATGGTCATCTTACTTGAACACCAATAATTCTCCCTAGCCAATGTTGACCAGTGCAACCATTTTCTCATACTTACATATTCTGTAGTGCATATACTATATGAATCACATCTAGGGCCATTATACTACTATATGTGGCCATCAAATTATCACATATACTTTATACTCTCTTCAAATTGAATCCACAACATTGTTATGCACTCAATTTGAGGGGATGCATATAATCCTTATCATTATCAACTTCAACATGGCTTTAAAATGTTCTTGCATACCTCATTAGGGCTAACTTGATTATAATTCCATTAGACCCCTAGATGGATAATGACTTCATTCACACTCATATTTACATAACCTCATGCTTGCATACATCATGGGGGCCAACTTAGCCACAACTCAATGAAATCTTGTTATATGCATTCAATGATTCCATTTACACTCAAATTTTACATCACTTAATCTAGTTGCATAAATTATGGAGGCCCACTCAATTGTAAATCTATTATTGTCCTGGATTTATCATGTTTCAATTTACAACTAAATTTTATAAGGTGATAGAATAATCTTGCATACATATGGGGACAAACCAATCCCAACTCCACTATCAACTTATGTATCATTATCCTTTTTACACCTTACACAATGTGTATATATTGTGGGGCCTAATTTGGTCACAAATATATAGTTCCTTATATATTATGGCATGCAAAATACATCAATTAAATACACATTCTCCTCTTTATAGTCATGGAAATTTAATGTTGATAATTAAATATTTTTTGCATTGGTATTGTTATGCAATTACAACAATGAATTTGTGTGCATGTATGGAGGATATTGTTTCTAGACATACACAATGATCATGCAATATATTGTCTAATATTGTATCTTGAGTACACTCTTACTATTTCATGTTTATTGCACATCTTACTAGGGATGCATGATTCACGTAAATTCAAATGTACACTAAAGAGGAACATATATTTTTAAGTGGTCCTAGGTCATTAGATCACATCTAGAAATATTATTGGCATACTTTTGGAACTATATGGGTGTATAATAACATTAAAAATATGAAAACCACATCTTGATGAAGAGAGCTTAAAGCATATTAGAATGTATCCTTAGGCATTGTACATTATTTCTTGGAGTGTCTACAAATTTGGTATGATTTCCAAGGGAGTTGAATAATTTAACAAGGAAGTCCCATGTCTTCTCTCTATACTACAAAATTATGTTGTATTGTCAAATTAATCCTTTTCTTGACAACATGTAAGAAAGGCACAAACACATTACATATGGTTGTCTAAACAGCAAATGAAGTTGTGGTAGTAAGATCAAAATGTGTAGTGTATTCAGTCCCAAACTAGGTTGCATGGCATGAGTTGGTCCACATTAATGCACTATTTAACTAAGATTTGTCACATGTCATAGATTTAAAATCATAGTAATGGATTGTAGCATAATAGTTCAAGTCATCACTAAATTCGCAGTTCTTGATATAAGCTATAAATTCAAGTAGATGTGGTGTCACCATAAGATGTGGACAGTATAAGTGATAGTGGTGAGTTACATAAAGTGGCTACATGTTTGGCATCATACTCTTAACACATATCAAATGATCAACTCACAACATGGAATCCTTCTTTCTTTTGTATCTAGATAGGTTCAACTTAGACCTTGACCACCCTATCATCACAAATATAGCTAGCATGAAACACGGTAATCATTAAGGTGGGTGATAGCCATGCTTGGCCTTTAAGAGGATATAGCATTTTTTTTGTTGATGATGCTCCAATGTTTCTACCTATACAATTTGAAAAAATTGAACATTACATACAACTTGTCTTTGATGACACTATGCCCAATTTTACACAATGAGATTTCAAATGAAATTGCATACGTGTGTGTGATTTAGTCTCAATCATGTGGCATGAAAAAGAAAAACTTTCTTCAACTATAAAAAAGTAGGGTGTTTAGATCTTTTTCTATCCCATTGCTACTATAGATCTAGCTATTTAGAAACCAAGTGACATAATTTAGTAGTAAAACAAATAACATGATTTATCCCAAACTAAACCACATGACACAACTTAATCTACAAACTACAATATCTAATCAAAATTTCTCTTTAATCACAAAATTTATATCCATGTTTCTACCTATGCAATATGAATAGTACATGCAACTTTTGTTTGATAACATTGTGCCCAATTTTACAAAATGGAATTTTGGATGAAATTGCATAGATGTGTGTGATTTAGTCCCAACCACCTAGTGCAAGAATGAAAAACTTTCTTCAATATTTTCAATATTCACAAACTAAACCACATGACATGACCTAATCTACATTACCTCAATATCTAATAAAAATCTCTCTTTAAGCACAAATATTTATAAAATATAAATTATAAATGAGACATAATGATAAACCATCATTATAATTTCTATATCACCCTTTCTCAATTCATGTTTTTTCATTACAAGGGACCACATTGAAGAGTCGTCCACATGAAAACATGCTATTGCTCTCCCATGGGGTCCATGGGGACGAACATGCACGATTGTTAAAGTCCCTAGTTATTATAATGAAGTTGCTAAGAAAACGTTAAGACAGTGCAAATTCAAAGTTTAATTTGATAAGCTTGCTCAAGTGCAAAATTTAATTTGATAAGGTTGTCAAGTACAAAACTTAAATCGGTGGAGTTTATCTTTTTAAAGTGCATGACCGTTTGGTGGATGACAAAACAAAGCACAGTCCTTCCGTGTGAGTGCATTGATCATATTCATTGCTCACATGCTCTCCCTCAGCATTCTGTCAGCCTTTTATAACAATAAAACTCACCACTGTATATATCCCCTACAACACATTGGTACAAAAAGAATATACCTCAATAGTGATATACACACCCAAGAGACCAGCAATAGAAATAAATTCATTTATATATGCCTTCATATACACTCGTGTTTGCACTGCTTTATATTTATTTGTAGTGAGTATATTTCTTTTTCATGTTCATGTTGAATCTTTTCTGTAGCCCACTTTGATTCTTTCTTTCCTGATATCTATTCCTTTGCCTTTGGCATTCACAGGTATTGTTAAATTAGACATGGAGAGCTGTGACAACTCTGTCAATCAGAAGGTTGGTTTCAGGCCAAGGAGCCTCATGGGTGATTTGCCTGAGAGTGTGGAACTCAGCCATCTTTTTCAGATGGTCTTGAAGGAGAAGAAGTTTAGAAAAATGGGTTGTGAGAAAAATGCAATTTTGGTGAGAAACAAAAGGAGAAATATTATCAAGAGGGTTGTTGGATTGAGAAAAAGAGCTGCAAGAAGATCAAGATATTATCACAGCCCTAGCAGACTAAGATCAGCAATGGGTAATCCAAATCATAATTCTAATCCTAGTCAGTCACATTGTCTATACAGAAGGTTGAAGAAGCTGCAGAGGCTCATTCCTGGTGGCAGGAATATGGGTGTGGATGTTCTGTTTCAGGAGACTGCTGAGTATATTCTCTTCTTGAAAATGCAAGTGCATTTGTTGCAGACACTCTCCAATATTTGGAGCACTACCACTAATGTTCCCCATCATGCATTGGGTAATTCTCACAAATCAGTTAATGATTCTTGATGCATTGTTTTCTTTGTTTAATAAATGTAGTAGCTTTGTCAGGCTAAGGATCTTGAAGAAAAAATGGTACTAATGGTGTCTGTACAATACTATGACTCAAGATCTATAACAGTTTCACCTGATTGCATCCATGCAGTTAGGTCACCTTAGTGCAACTACAAACTGTTTTTTTTCTTGGGAAATGTAAAATCTATTACAGATTGAAGGAAAGCTTGCACAGTCTAGATTCATGCATGCTCTATGTTCTATATCTTCTGGTGCAAAGTGGCCTAAGAAAGTTAGTATAGATTGAAGGAAAGCTTGCATGCTCTATGTTTTATATCTTCTGGTGCAAAGTGGCCTAAGAAAGTTAGTGTTTACAATGTTTACTAATTCTGTAAGCTCATGAAATCAAAGAATATCTCTTTCAATTATTTGGTTTAATTTTTAAAGGGGGCAGTGAAGAAAAAACTGAACATATGTTTTGATTTGGTATACACCATTGGAATTATTGTGCAGGAAACATTTCCTGAGAAAATTGAAAAAGCTGTTTTAAGATCTGCAGCTAGCAAGTACAAGTTTTGTTCTGGTCAAGCATGTATGGTTAACTAATCTGTTTCAGTAACTTGCATTAAAAGACAAGTATAGATTCCCACAACCTGCAATATTCATGTAATTTTAACTAACTGTCCACTGATATGAACCTGGGTTCGTCATTCACATGTCTCTGCCATGTTTTTTGGTATTATTAATAATCATTTATTATTTTGACTTGGGTTAATGGATTGATTGTAATACAGATGTTAAATTTAAATTTTCACAGTCTATATTATATATGAAGAGTTCTAAAAAAAAATTGTGAATTTTTTTGAATCAACGTTACAGTTCACACTTCTTGATCTAACATTATCATCGTGAAGAAGAGGAGGATTGATTCTATTTTTTATTATAATTAGTTTAAATTATCAATGTAAGATTTACTGAGGAGTTACAGTTAAACTTATGAATAGATAACGTGTAAGATATCTATACCTACTGTTGAACCACAACACTGAAATAACTTATAGACTTTTAATACTATTTTTTTATAATTTAGTTGTTTTGTACCTCTAAAAATATTATCAAACTATTCAAAAAAATGTGATTTTAAAAAAAAATATATTGTATTGAATATAAGAATATGTATTATTGATACTTCACAGTACGTAGATAAATAATTTTTAAACTCAAACATTATTTTATAGTTTTCTCTTCTCCTTTTTTCATATTCTGACAAGGAATCATAAAATTTGATCTGAAATATTAATAATCTACACAATCAAATCCATTTTTTTTAACTAACTATAATAATTTCACTATCTTAACCACTGTACATCAATAATGTCAACCTGAAGTAGTCCTATATTTGTACAGCTACAACCTAGGGAGTACCTGAATAACATTAAAAATCATTTGTCCATTTTCATGGGACATTTGCATGAGTCAACTTGTACAATTCTAAATAAAAAAATAAGAAAATGTTTACCTCTGTAAAAAATTAGCCACAATAAATAAACGCATGGCATTATTTAATCCTAAGCATTTTAGGTGGTAGCCTATGGATATTGACTTGCATGTAAAAGAACTATTGTTTTCTCCTTGTTTGATAGTGTCCAAGTAACAGCTGGACATTGAGTAGGCTCTATATTGAATCTAAGTGCTAAATAGGTAAATACAAACAGCTCTTACTCTTTATTTCATCATGCAATGCTACATAATGTTTCTATATTAAATTTATTGTTTGTTACATCATAATTATAATGAACTGTCATTGATGGTCAGAATGGCAGGTACAAAATTGATATGGAAAATAATTTTTTTTGGGTTATTTTAGGTTATTTAAATAAATGTAAATAAGTATAATTGGATTAGATTAATTAAATATGGTAGTTGAGAATGGTAAATTGATATTTATATTTTTAGAATTGAATAAGTTAAATGATGATATTTAGTTTGATAATTTCAGAATGAAGGTAAAAAATAAATATATATAATTGAATTTAATTAAATATGGTAGTTGATAATGGTAAATTGATATTCATGTTTTTTAAATTGAACAAGATAGATGATGATACTTAGCTTGATATCAAAGAATAAAGGTCAAATAGATAAGGTTCTAGAATTTGTCTAATATTAGATCTAAACAAGGTGCCTCTTTGGAATGAGTTTTCCATAGTCCATAAGATTGATGCAAACTTTTGGATTCAACTGTGTATGTTTTTGTGTCAGAGTTGAATCCAAAAGCTTGCATCAAAGTGCCTCTCTGTTAATAAGCTATCTACTTAAGTCTTAAGTCATTAGATCTCTAGTCTACAAGAGGTCAAGTTGATGGGTTTGAATGAATTTGGGGCTAAAGACCTAGAGTTGAGCTCTAGATTCATCCTAGCAAATAATGGTTTTTTATTTTACAATTTTACCTAATGTGTGACCTTTTGTTGTGCACCACTTAAATATTTGTAGACTTGGAAGTATTAAAAAATATCTTAAGGATTGTTGATTAGTCATACAGAGACAAGTTCTCCCAAATCAACTACTAGAAATTGAACAAGACAAAAAATGATAGGCAAGATCCTATTTATGTAGATTTTTTACCTTTTTATTTTATCAAATTGAAATGTGTAACTATTAGTTACTCCAATTCTCTAAAATTATGCTTGACTAGGAGACAGACTCTTGGTTATTAGAAATAATGCATTCAATGCCTTCAAATACTAGCACATAGCATCTAATTGTGCCAAACATGTGTTTAGTTGGCCCATCATAGAAGGTTGAGTAGGGCCAATTGAAAAAATTTAAACTTTAAGTTATAAAATGGAAGGGGAAAGTTTACAGCCACATACTTGTCTTGGAATAGGATAATAATCAAATCTAGATAGAAAAGAACTAAATAATGGTAGTTACATAGATACGCATGATAAGTAGGTGGATAAGGTAATTTTATAAGAGACTTTATGTAGATGGATAGGGCAAGGCTATGTGTATAAGGATATTTGTGTGTAAATGGATAAAAAGGTTAGGAGTATGAGCCCAACTTCACACAAATGATATTTTCCATGGGGACAATATAAATTAATGGGCATGTTATGACCCTTAACTAAATATTCATGTGAAACACTTAGATTAAAAATACACACACTAAGTATTCATGTGAAATGACTAGATCTAGCATATCCATAACACATAAAATATGTTTGTTTATATTAAATATGATGAATTTAAATATTTCATTCAAACATTTTTTCTTCAAATGGTTATGCATATTTCCTTCTCAATATGTTAAAGTATTATAAAATTATGTCTAATGCAAAAAATAAATATACTTTTTAAGTTTAGGTTTGAAATTTGCCAAGAATCTTTCAATCTCTCAAATCTCCATTAAAGGAGACTCAATGGTTGTGATCTCGGCTTTAAAGAATAGGGGTTCAGACTCTTGGCACCTGGATTATATTTTGTCTCGCATTCTAAGACAACTCGATAGTTTCTCAACTTTTCAAATCTCACATTGCTTTAGGAAGATTAATGTTTTCGTGGATTTACTAGCCAACAAAACAATTGATGATTCTATTGATTATAAAGAGATTTCTGCACAGCAGTGTGATCTTCTATACTTGAAGTCTTGATTTTCATCTATTATTCTTGGGGTGCTACACACTCAGTTTTTCCTTCTTGGTAAAAGGGTCTTGGCACCTGGATTATATATTATCATTCATTCTGAAGCAACTTGAAGGATTCTCAAGCTATCAAATTTCACATTATTTCAAGGAAATCAATTATTTTGCAGATTCTTCAGCAAATAAAGACATTAATGTAACTTTTAGGGAATTTTCAGCCCAGGAATGCATTCTCCTTTTTAAAGAAAAGATTATTTGAAAATCTCCCCTGTTTATTTTGTGCCTTCTTTGTCTTTCACCCGATCTTCGCTTATTGTTTCATCTCCTACTATGACCGAGGTTAAATCAATTCCAATTGTACCAATTGTGTAAACCTCCTTGCTGGCAGTAACATGGATTATTTCCCTCAAATGGGCCCTTGTTTTTAATTTAGTCCCCTGTCTTGTCCATTTCTTGGGAATGTTTGGTGCAAGGTGTTTTTTAAATTTCAAATGGTGTGACTTCAAGCTCCAAAAATTATGCACATTGTAATTTATGCTTTCCTCTGCATATGACTAGCGTATGCTTGGTGGAAGGTGTCATTGATTTCTCGTGGATGTTATTAAATGCAATGGTCAGTTGATCACTGTTGTTCACACCAGAATGTACATTTAGCAGATCTGGATGTGTGATCCTTCATCACTCATGCTCTTAGGGATTAATAGTTGTCCCTTGCTGGTGTTCCCCACAACGAGCCTGTCTCGTCTTGGCAAACATTCTTGAGGTTTTCTTGGCTCCTCCGTGGATTGATATTAATTGCTAAGGTATGATAACCAGATCAAAACTTTGTTTGGCGGTTGTTAGTGTTTGGTGCCAAATTCGGCATATGACTTGTTTGAGAATTATCTTTCTCTTCTTCGATGTTCGCCTGCAAGAATCCTTTCTTGTTGATGGACACTGGAGAAGTGAATTAAGTGGACTTTTTGGAGAAAATTGCATCACCTCTAGCGGACCTTTGCTAATTGTTTTCATTTCCAAGGCATGGTGTATTGTATGGCACTTGGCATCAAATGAATTTTGATAGTACCGGCTCTATTTGATCATTTAATGCATTCTTAATGCAAGCATGCATGAGGCTCTTCCTGTGGTGTTTTGGTGGCCATCTCAATTATCTTATATTTGGCTTCTGGATGGCTTCTTGCTCACTCATCCCTTGGGTTTTTTACTTCTGGTTTCTTCGTTGGAAATGGATAGGATTTTCAAGGTGCTTGTTCCCCCAAAAGTCCATGAAATTCAAGATAATTCTTCAATTACAAAGGATAAATTAAGGAGAGCATTCTCATTCGAATGCAAACAGGTGATGGATGCAATTCAAGTTGTTTTGGGTTTTGACTGGATGGACTTAAACCCCATGGCACCCCATGGTACTTTCCTATGAATTGGCTTCGCAATTTGTCTCAAATATTATGGATGTGTTGTGGTGTGTGGAAATGGTAAAGTTTTTAGTAGGCACTTATTTGCTTTCGCATGTCTAGATCCACTTTCCTCACTACAACCAGCTTTGGAAAGTTACAACATTCTCCAAGGATTCAATCTAGTTGGGGGTATCATTTGCAAACAACATGTACTCTTTGATAGAAGCCTCTCTAAGCTCCTATGTGCCATGGCACATGGTTTACTTAATGAGTGCCCTCAATAATTTAATGCTCTTCTCATGAGCCTTGGGCTCCAATATGGAAATTATGTTTATGATCCCATTCATGAGCTTTATAAAGTAGCTCATCTACTCATCAGATACACTCTTATTGAGCCACACAAGGAACCTCAGTTTTCACCACTTGCAGATATTGCTACTTCAGAGGAAAGTACCACTTGAGGGTTTCACATTTCTCTCTTCTGGGCTTTTTGTCTCTTGGCCCTTCAATTTCTTACTTTTTTTCTCTCAACTTCTTTGATTTCTTTAGTTCTCTGCTAACCTTTTGGATGATATTTTGTTCAGTTTTTCGGTCCTTGGATATCTCTTCTTTGCAGGTGTCTTGGTGGCTTCTAGCTCTCTAGCACTATGGTTCATTTAGTCTTCTGTGGTTTTCTGACTCTTCAACTTTGCTCCTCTTTCGCCTCTTGGCTCTGCATCCTAATGTCTTCAAATTTTGACTCTCTCTCGAGTCCTTCATGGTTATGTTGTTCATTTTTGGTGAAGCTCTTGAGTTCTTCATGGTTTTGGTGTTTATTTTATGGTATTTCTATCTTTGAGGCATGATGCTTGAATTTTGTAATATCTAGATATCTTATTTTTGTTCCTACTGGGTTAAGCAGATAATGTTACATCTTTTTGCTTCCCTCTCGACATGCAATTTCCTTCTTACTTAATTTTTTTTTTGTGGCTCTACCACCTTTATTTAAATATATATATATATACTTTAAAAATATCAAGAATGGTAAAATACCCTAAATGCTACTAAATTATTCATAATTTGAAGTACGAATGTAACCTCTATATAAAGTTCCCCTTAGGCTTCAAAATAGTTTTCATAATCAAAACTACAGTAAATCAATGGGGCTTCATCCATTGATCTCTAGAACCAAAAGTTTTTTTATCCTTCAATCCAATAAATAAATACAACTTCTCAAGTCTACAAACTAGGGTTAAGGTTTGATGATCAAATTAAAAAAGATTTAAAAATAATGAACCACTTGACTTAGTCTAGAGATTTATGTTCTATCATGGGGCCCACAACTATAGTAGGCATTTGAAAGTTCCCCTCCAATTTATTATATTTATTAGAGGTCATTAATGGTATTATAGTCATGGAAGGTGGTAGGTGAAGTCCTTCATTTGAATAATGAGGGTCTAGAGAAATGCATGAGTAGAGGATGTAATATGGTAGGAATCCAAGGATTTGCATGATAAAGGTGCACTTGTAAGAGTGACTAGAAGTCTAGTAATTCTCATAGCCAAGGTTGCGTTTATAAGCTCAAGACTTGGGGTTTGGGGAATATTGAATTTATAAATGGAAGCAAGGTGCAAGAATATTACTCATAAAATAATCTTAGAGGAGAGAATTGTGTAAATTTTAAGATCATTATAATTATTGCAGTGTCATAAATTCTCACCCATGATAATTTCACACTATGTTTTGCTTCTTCCTAAGTGCATGGACCTAATTGTACATCTAATGTCCTAAATTATGCATTACATGGCCCATTTGGATATTTATCAAGAAAACCCATTTAAGAAACCAAAGAAAACATTTAATATTTTTCTTTTGACACTTTACACCTCATAAAATAGGGCTAGAACAAATTCTCCCTAGTCGAATTGGTCCTCTTATTTCACCTCCAAGTTTTAATATGTTAGAGTTAGCATTTTAATATTTGATTTCAAATGTCAAATGTCAGATTTTAGGATTTAATTTTTGGGAAATTAGATTAATAGCATATAAATACCTAGTCATTTCACCATTTGAAAACTAACGAGAAGAACTAGAAACAATTGGTGATCAAACTCTTTTGGAAGCAATGATTATCAAGTCAAGAACAGCCAAGAACAGATATATTGCAACATTTCAACATTGAAGCATCATGTCAAGTTTTATGTGAATTTTTTCATGTTTATGCTATCACTAATGTTCCCCATCATCCATTGGGTAATTCTCACAAATCAGTTAATGATTCTTGATGCATTGTTTTCTTTGTTTAATAAATGTAGTAGCTTTGTCAGGCTAAGGATCTTGAAGAAAAAATGGTACTAATGGTGTCTGTACAATACTATGACTCAAGATCTATAACAGTTTCACCTGATTGCATCCATGCAGTTATGTCACCTTAGTGCAACTACAAACTGTTTTTTTTTCTTGGGAAATGTAAAATTTATTACAGATTGAAGGAAAGCTTTCACAGTCTAGATTCATGTATGCTCTATGTTCTATATCTTCTGGTGCAAAGTGGCCTAAGAAAGTTAGTGTTTACAATGTTTACTAATTCTGTAAAAACATGAAATCACAGAATACCTGTTTCAAATATTTGGTTTAATTTTTAGAGGGGGCAGTGAAGAAAAAACTGAACATATGTTTTGATTTGGTCTACACCATTGGAATTATTGTGGAGGAAGCATTTCCTGAGAAAATTGAAAAAGCTGTTTTAAGATCTGCAGCTAGCAAGTACAAGTTTTGTTCTGGTCAAGCATGTATGGTTAACTAATCTGTTTCAGTAACTTACATTAAAAGATAAGTATAGATTCCCACAACCTGCAATATTAATGTAATTTTAACTAACTGTCCAATAATATGAACCTGGGTTCGTCATTCACATGTCTCTGCCATGTTTTTTTGGTTTTATTAACAATCATTTATTATTTTGACTTGGGTTAATGGATTGATTATAATATAGATATTAAATTTTCAGTCTATTATATTTTAATATATGAAAAGTTTCCAAAAAAAATTGATTTTTTTTTAGAATCAACATTACAGTTCACACTTCTTGATCTAACATTGTCATCATGAAAAAGAGGAGGATTGATTCTATTTTCTATTATAATTAGTTTAAATTATCAATGTAAGATTTACTGAGGAGTTACAGTTAAATTTATGAACAGATAACGTGTAAGATATCTATACCTACTGTTGAACCACAATACTGAAATAACTTATAAACTGTTAATACTAATTTTTTCTAATAGTGATTTTTAAAAATATATATTTCAAACTCAAACAAACTTATTTTATAGTTTTATCTTCTCCTTTATTCATATTCTGACAAGGAATCATAGAATTTGATCTGAAACAATCAAATCCAATTTTTTTAACTAACTATAATAATTTCACTATCTTAACCATTGTACACCAGTAATGTCAACATGAAGTAGTCCTATATTTGTACAGCTACAACCTAGGGAGTACCTGAATAACATTAAAAATCATTTGTCCATTTCCATGGGACATTTGCATGAGTCAACTTGTAAAATTCTAAATAAAAAAATAAAGAAAATGTTTACCTCTGTAAAAAATTAGCCACCATAAATAAACGCATGCCATTATTTAATCCTAAGCATTTTAGGTGGTAGCCTATGGATATTGACTTGCATGTAAAAGAACTATTGTTTTCTCCTTGTTTGATGGTGTCCAAGAAACAGCTGGACATTGAGTAAGCTCTATACTGAATCTAAGTGCTAAATAGCTAAATACAAACAGCTCTTACTCTTTATTTCATCATGCAATGCTACATAATGTTTGTTACATGACAATTATAATGAACTGTTATTGATGGTTAGAATGGCAGGTACAAAAATATGATATGGAAAATAAACTTTTTTGGGTTATTTTAGGTTATTTAAATAAATGTAAATAAGTATATAACTGGATTAGATTAATTAAATACCGTAGTTGAGAATGACAAATTGATATTTATATTTTTAGAATTGAATAAGATAGATGATGATATTTAGCTTGATAATTATAGAATGAAGATAAAATAATATGTATGATTGGATTTAATTAAATATGGTAGTTGATAATGGTAAATTCATATTCATATTTTTTTAAATTGAACAAGATAGATGATGATACTTAGCTTGATATCTAAGAATAAAGGTCAAATAGATAAGGTTTTATAATTTGTTTAATATCAGATCTAAACAAAGTGCCTCTTTGTTAATAAGCTACCTATTTAAGTCTTCGTTAGATCTCTAGTCTACAAGAGGACAAGTTGATGGGTCCAAATGAATTTGGGGCTAAAGACCTAGAGTTGAGCTCTAGATTCATCCTAGCAAATAATGGTTTTTTATTTTACAATTTTACCTAGTATGTGACCTTTTGTTGTGCACCACTTAAATATTTGTAGACTTGGAAGTATTGAAAAATATTTTAAGGGTTGTTGATTACTCATAGAGAGACAAGTTATCCCAAATCAACCACTAGAAATTGAACAAAATAAAAAATGATAAGCAAGCTCCTATTAATGTAGATTTTTTACTTTTTATTCCATCAAATTGAAATGTGTAACTATTGATTACTGCAATTCTCTAAACTTATGCTTGACTAGGATATGAACTCTTGGTTATTAGAAAGAATGCATTGAATGCCTTCAAATACTAGCACATAGCATCAAATTATGCCAAGCATGTGTTTAGTTGGCCCAAGGTAAAGAGGGCCAATCGACAAAATTTATTTTTTGAGTTATAAAATGGAAAGGGAAAGTTTATAGCCACAAACTTGTCTTGGAATGGGATAATAATAAAATATAGATAGAAAACAACTAAATAAAGGTAGTCACATAGATAGGCATGATAAGTAGGTGGATAAGGTAGTTGTATAAGAGACTTTGTGTAAATGGATAGGGAAAGGCTATGTGTATAAGGATATTTGTGTGTAAATGGATAAAAAGGTTAGGAGCATGAGCCCACCTTCACACAAGATCATGTCATTTGTCACTATGCACATGTAATAAGACATTACCTCAAAATAGAAACACAACTAAATGAGAAATGACATGGTAAGAAAAAAATTCCATTATATTTTGCCTCCATTTTGAGGTGCATGTGAATCCTAAAATGATCATATATCTCAAAGTATGTAGCACTCAAACATTAATGTAAAGTAAATATTCAGAAACTCTTTTCCATGAGGACAATATAAATTAATGGACATGTTATGGCCCTCAACTAAATATTCATGTGAAACACTTAGATTAAAAATATACACACCAAGTATTCATGTGAAATGCCTAGCTCTAGCATACCCATAACACATAAAATATGTTTGTTTGTATTCAATATGTTTTTCAATTAAACATTTCATTCAAATATTTTTTTGTTCAAATGGTTATGTATATTTCCTTCTCGATATATTAAAGTATTATAAAATTATGCCTAACATGCAAATATAAATATATTTTAAAAATATCTAGAATGCTAAAATACCCTAAATGCTACTAAAATATTCATAATTTGAAGTACAAATGTAACCTATATATAAAGTTCCCCTTAGGATTCCAAATGGTTTTCATAATCACAACTATAGTAAATCAATGAGGCTTCATTCATTGATCTCTAGAACCCAAGGGTTTTTTAATCCTCAAATCCAATAGATAAATATAAGTGCTCAAGTCTACAAACTAGGGTTAGGGTTTGATGATAAAATTAAAAAAAAATAAAAAATAATGAACCACTTGACTTAATCTAGAGATTTAAGTTCTATCAAACTACTGGTAGGCTTTTGAAAATTTTCGTCTGATTTATCATATTTATTAGAGTTCATTAATGACATCTATATTGATGCAAGGTGGTAGGTGAAGTCATTCATTTGAATACTAAGGGTCTATGGAAATGTATGACTAGCAAATGCAATATGATAGGGATCCAAGGATTTGCATGACAAAGGTACAGTTGTAAGAGGGACTAGAAGTCTAGTGATTCTCATACCCAAGGTTGCATTTATAAGCTCGGGACTTGGGGTTTGGGGAATATGAAATTTATGAATGGAACCAAGGTGAAAGAATATTATTCCTAAAATAATCTTAGAGGAGAGAATTGTGTAAATTTTAATATCATTATAATTGTATGAAGAAGGAACACATATAAAACATAAAAAAATCATACCAAAACATAGGTGTATATGGGAAAAACCATTTTGAGAAGAAAAACCCACAATCTAGAGCAAATCAATATATAATTTAGTCATCTTAAAAAGTTCCAATACACTTACAAAGAAGTCATTTATAGAAGTAATACCAGTTCCAAAAATAAAAAATAATTTTGGTAGCATAACAATACCTATAAACTCACTATCAAAACATCCATCCCATAAATAGTAGTATATGAAACCATCAAATGGTACTTAAAAATCCATGAGCTAAAAACACTCTAAAAAGTGGCACCCAAATACCTAGCTAGAAAAACAACACCCAAATTTCAAGATGAGTTCATAGGCTAAAAATAGTATATTCCTTTCACCTATCATAATAGCATCATAAATCACTCACTAAATTGGACATTCCATTTAGATCCATTATATCCTATTGAGGATGGTGTTAGCACATCCAAATTGCTAAGCAATAATGAGTTATTGCTCCTCTTGAAAAGTAGAAAAACTACTCTAATGTTCCTTGAGAGTCAGGTCTTGATCGTGTGGGATAGCAAAGTGATTGTTGCTAACGTGTTTCAACAAGGGACCTAGATTGTTATATTTTTCTAGAAATGATATGTAACTGACATGTAATTGAAAATAATATATCCAATACTCAAAAAGGAATTGCACATTCATATTTATCCACAACAGGTTTATCAATTATTACGCTCTTTCTCAATGATTTCAAATTGATTTAAAAAGAAAAATCAAAATATTCAAGGTAACAAGAGGGAATTAAATGAATTATAAACTAAATAGACAATGAAAAGATCTATTCCATTAATTAATTCTAAACATTTAAACAAAATCTCACAAACCACTACTAAAGAAAATAGCCATTCACATGATTGCTATTAACAATATTGAAATCTTCCAAGGAAATAAAATCAAACATAAGATTTTCATATTTCATCAAATCATAATGCCATTAAACATGCACAAATCCGAGACAAAATCATACTCAATTCCAAAATAACATACAAATTCAAAAAAAATAGAACAATCATACCATCACCAATACACCAGATTGAGACACATGTAAAATAGGCATAATCCTTTAATTCATCAAAATATGCTCTTCACAAAGTCAGTAGGAAACCCACACTGAGAATGTATAAGTTTATCTTACAAAAATACATCAAAATTGGATCTTTTGGAATGATCCATAATTAAAAATATATAGGACAATAGGTTCCATAAATTGTGGATCTAAAACAAGAGCTAACTAAAACCAACTTCAACACCCCTTGAATCTATCTGACTTTAACTGAAATTAAACCAAAAGCTAGCTAACGCATCTCAATTTCAGTTCTGAGACCAACTAAACTTAAACTAAAGAAACTAAAAGCATAACTGAAAGTGAACTAAGAATATAATACTAGATCTAGAATTACAACCTAGGCATTGATTTATTATAATTTTAATTTATTAGAAAACAAAACAAAATTGGGAACTCCAACTTTAGTTATCTAGGGAAGTTGTCGATGAAGGTAGAGATCACTTCGTTCATCTTTTCCATAGGTTAGCCTCGATGATACTACAATTTTATTCTTTGATTGAAAAATTAACTCTCCATTTGTTCTGTAACTAGACAAAGGAAGTTAACTCCTCTTGGAAAGAGTGGAGTTGTGCTTTCTTATTCATCATTTTGTCAACAATTTCTTGGGTAACTTGAACTTGCATTAGCTTCTTCAACTCATATAATATTTTACTATGAAATTTCACTAAATCCGACATTTCCTAGAATGTACAATCCAAGATCTCAACAAAATGGTGAATCTTGGTCATAGCTTGTTCAACTATGCCTATGTTTTATTCAATTTAGCCTTACACTTATTCAACGTCTCAACTCTCAATTGTGCAACCTTCAACCATTTATGAGGTTTATCTTTATCTTCCTCTTCAATTACTGCTACTTTGATCAAATCTTCTATAGATGTTGCTTTTATTCTATACAAATTTGGGATTTAATCCTCCCAAACCAATAATTCCTCGTCTATCCCCACCTCAATTTGTTGAATTAGACTATCCTCATCACTAATGTAGTGATAGTAATTTATTTTTTTCATTAGCACTTTGTTAGCTAGGTCCAAAAAACTGCTTTCCACTACTCTACCATAGGAATCCATCCCTCAAGGTCATAATTTCTAACCTCTCCCTTTAGTATTGCTTGCAAGGTGGATTCATAAGTAGCTACATCCTATCAAATTAGTTATTGAAATGGGGGGAAAGGGAAACCTTTGAGTTTTCACCTTAGGGTTTGACACCTTTCCCAAATTTCATTGGAATGTTTGTTGTGATGTGTGTGAAATGATATGTGGTGGGGATTTTATGGATCTAGACAGGGTATGTGATTGACTTACAACCTGCTAGGTGAGTCAACCAACCCTTAACCAAATCTAGAAATTTCCTAAGGATGAAAAGCAATGATTCAATTGACCTAATGATGCAAATTATTGTTTTGATGCAAATACAGAAGATCTGAGAAGTCACAGAAGAAATCAAATTGTAGAAGGGATTGGGCATGACATTGTGCACCTGTGATTCAAATATGAAGTTGAAAAGGTAGGAGGTAAGCACCCTAGATGTCATTGTCTTTGTAGGGAAAATTTAGATTTATTTTCATAGTCCTCTAGTGTTGGATCAAGGCTTTTGTTTCCCGCATGTTGCACTTTTAGATCATTGTTAGATAATTATATAAATGAATTTATATGAGTTGTCAAGGTGTAGGGTTCAATTGAAACAACAAATAATTTATCTTCAATCTTCCTTCAATCTTATTTAGACTTGAAATATGCACATTCAAAGAGAGAAGAAAGGTTGGGCCATTTAGGGGCTTGCCTTAGTCGAACCCCATGTTAGTGCTTCCACTTCCACAATGGTAATGTTAATGATAAATGATAAGAAGGAATGATGAATCCATAAAGTGATACAACTCACCACCCTTCAATGGCTTCCTTGAAGGACTGAAGTCATACACATCTCCTCAAGGTCTTGATATTTCTTTCTTGATTGCTTGAATGGATTGAATTGCTTGGAGACCTACAAAGATTGGCCTTCACAAACAATATGAAAACATGAACATGCATAAACCCACATACATTTTGACATGATGTTGGATCATGAATTGCTGCAATAAATCCTTTAATGGCTGCTCTTAACTTGTTGAATAATGCTCTTGATAATTGCTTGAATCTCATAATTTTTTTAACTTGCTAGATATTTCTTGTTAGGTTTGAAATGATGCAATATAAATAGGTATTTATATGCTATTATTCTAATTTCTCAAAAATTAAATCTTGACAACCAACTTTAGATATTTCAATTTCAAATAATATAATATCGACAATGACATATTTGAATTTGGATCCAAAAAAGGGGGACATAGGCACCCTATGTTCCAATGTCCTAGGCCTATTTTTCAAAGTTTAAGGAGTCGGGGGGAAATTATTAAATGAGAGAATTTGTTTTATTCTTGCAAATTGTCAAAAAATATTTTAAAATAAGCTGTGGAATGCATAATTTAGAAAATTAAATACTTAATTAGGTCCAATACCTTAAATAGGAGAAAAACATAGTGTGAAATTTTCAAGGGTGATAATTTACGACGATACATTTAGCCCCCACTTTAGTGAGAGTATGAACTTACACTCAGACTCACACTAAAGTAGAAAATATCTTTCAAGAGGGGTTAAAATGTATAAATGTTGAAGTGATAGGATGACTGAGGATCAAGGGATAGTGCACAAGCCCCCATGAGCTAAGATCCTATGGTAAGACAATATAAGAATAAAGGAACACGCATGTATGAAATGCAACCAAACAATATACATAATGTCAAAATGAAATGAAAAATGGGGTATGGATAATCATGGGCTAACAAGTTGTATTATTCTAGGATCCACACCCAAAAGGAATTTATGACTCATAGAGTTAACAAATTCCACTATTTTCTAGGTGAATCACAAATAAAAGACAACTCAAACTAGTGAAGTTTTCTATTCACTAGGTGAACCCCCAAGATAAAGTAGCAAAATGAGAAACACACAAGGTCTAGTGAAGTCTAATATTCATGAGGTGTGTACCTATAACCATACCAAGAATTATACTCCTTGATAATTATGATAAGGTGCTACAAAAATTCTCGAAATGTTGTACCAATGCAACACTAAGTTTAGTGTGTGTGAAAAAAGTGAGGCAAAAAAAAATTAGTGTCAACACACCAATAAGTCCAATGTGTGTGAAAAAAGTGAAGCAAATAATGCTAATTTAAACACAACACTAAGTCCAACGTATGTGAACAAAGTGAAGCAAATAATGCTAATGTATGCACCCACCTTGAATAAATTTCTAAACACCATGCTATGAGTAATTACTTTAAGGTAGCAAAATGATAAATGTCATGCAATAAAAGGTCATAAGAGCTTATTTGGAAAGTCCTATGCCAATTATATGTTTCCAAATGAACCTACATCATGATAAGGGGTTGCCCCAAAATGCAACAACAAGACAAAAGATGAACACATAAGAGATCCATGGATCCGAGATTAGTATATGTCTTTGCTACAGTAACATAATAGAGCTTGAAACTAACATCATTCTCTAAATACTCATGGAACAATGAACACAATGGAGGAATGACACATAGAGAGAAACAATTTTTTTTGGGTCAACATGGAAGAGACCTATTTTGAAAGAATGAAGAAGACACGTGTTTTCATTGATATCAACGCTACTTGGAGAATATCAGGATGGTATGTCAAGTACTTCTGCTATGTGTCTATAGATTGGTTCATATTTCATCGCATGTTCAAATCCATTTTCGTGATTCCAAAATGTTGTTTGTGGATGATATCAGTGCCTAATTACATAAATTCATCTAGTCTAGATGAACAGTTCAAGAGTTTCACATGATATAAGTTTTGTATGTTGAATGTTCCTAGTTTCAATGCAATGTGCATGGCCTTTTCTGTCCTCACTTCTCTAAGAGTGTGCACTTGGCCTTGTAGTTTTGGGATGATGTTTATAGGTGTCTAAGGGTTAATATTTCCAGCTGGAATAATATTTTACAATCCATGTGTTTTATGTGTGTTAATCAATTGAAGTATTTTGTTTTAGGTCTTATGCTTGAACGACCTAAAATAGGTAAAAGTTTGTGGAGATTAAAATTATAATGCAAATGTAAGAAGGGGATATTATAGGTCAATGTTGACCTATATCTCATAGGTTTGTGGTGTGAAGGTAATTGAATTTGAATTGGGTGCGGATAAGGCACATTTTGCATTCCCCTCAACGTCATCTATTGAGGCTAGCCTAGTTAGTGTGTGCAATGATGCTCATGTATATCTATATAGAAGATCATTTTGAGATTAATTGTGTGGTGTGCTAGCAATGTGATCCAAATGCAAGAAGCAAAGTCATTTTTTGTAGAATATTGAGAAAAGGACATCTGAATATAATTTGAAGTAGAGATTTGTGTTTTCTATCAGGTGAAGTCATTTGGATTAGAATCTTGAGCTTCAAAGGAACTGAATTCAACATATGATAGATGCATTTTGTATCAATTCAAAACTTGGTTGTGTAACCACCTTTCTTGTCTTACCTTTTGTTGTGAATAGTGAGTTCACTTGGACAGTGAGTCCTTCTAGTAGTGAGCCTTCATGTAATATTTTATGACCAATCATATTATATTGTGAGCTAATCCTTATTGTGTTTTTTCCCAGCTTGGGTTTTCTACGTAAAAATT
Organism: Sequoia sempervirens; assembly: GCA_007258455.2. NCBI lineage: Eukaryota > Viridiplantae > Streptophyta > Pinopsida > Cupressales > Cupressaceae > Sequoia > Sequoia sempervirens. The sequence continues at coordinate 483,843,084 of VDFB02000015.1, read as the reverse complement.
TTGATGTTCATGTGGTGCATGTGTTATGGGTTGTTTATGCTTTCATTTCTATTAATTGCTAAGTATCCTATGTTAATTGGATGGTTGGTAATTAAATTATTTTTGGGAATACTAATTCACCCCCCTCTCAGTATTTTGGTTGTTCAACAATTGGGATCAGATCTTGGTTCCCCTAAAGGAGCTTAATCCTTTTGGGAAGGTCTTGGATTTTGAACATGTGGTTTATAATGGTTGCATACTTGATAAGGATGGAGAACTCAAAGTTTCTCTTGAAGATATTAACATATTTGAAAGTGAAAATAGAGGTCTGAAGTTAAATCTCAATGAAGCCAATGAATGCATCAAGAAATTAAGAGAAAAAATAGAGAAATTCAAAGAAAGGAATAATGAATTCAATGAACAATTGAGGCAATCAAATGAAGTAATTTTCAAATTAAGAGTGCAAGTGGAAGAAAAGAAAAGAATTGAGGTATGTCTGAATACTATGGAAAAAATCAAAGTTGATGAGTGCATCAAGCTTGAACAAGAAGTGGTAAACCTGAGAGCAGATTTGGAAAAATCAAGAATTCATGAATACAAGTTTAAGATGATCTCCACAATGCTTTATGAGTTGATCACATGTCAGAAATAATCTAAAGATAAAATTGGTTTAGGACTTGATATAGGTGAAAGTTCAAAACTAGAAAAGATTAGTGAACCTAAGAAGACCGCAGATACGAAGAACAATGGTAGGCACCAAAATCAAAGAAATAATGCAAGAAGACCTCCCATTAGAAAACAAAATGCTCAAAGGTACTCATCTTTTAATGGCATTGGTTATTTCTACAACAAGTTTGGTCATAAAGCAATGGAATGTATTAGCAAAATAAATGAGAATGTTTCATCCTTTATTGGTCAATGCTTTACTTGCAAAAAGTTTGGACATAGAGCAAATGGATACAAAAATAAAATGAGGAATACTTACACCAATAGTAAAATGTTTCAATATTTCAATGGCTACTATTATGCATGTCATGGATTTGGACACAAGGTTAACCAATGTAGATTCAAAATGAATGGAAAGAGTAACCCTCAGAGGAATGTTGTATGTCACAATTGCAGTAAATCAGGACATATTGCTAGATTCTATAGAAACATAAGAAAGAATAATCCTAAAGACATAAATAATCCAGTCATAAAGATTGATTTGACATAATTAAAGAAGGAAATGGAAAAGATCTGGAGGAATAAAGAAGAGCTTGAGAACAAGAAAGAACCAAAAACTGCAGATGAATCTTTACCACCCTCAGGTGTAGATAACTCTCTCGAAAACTAAATTGAGAATTTGGCTTAGGGGGAGCAATTATTGAAAATTAAAAATCCCCTTGCTAGTATAAAGTTCCACAACTTGGCACAAAGACATGAGATAGATATTAATAGTCTGAATCTTTTGGAGAAAATTATGGAAGAAAATAAGCATTTGTAAAGTTTTGTGGAGTAAACAAGGGTTTGTTGTTACACAGTGAAGAGTTTTTGTCACCTTTTCTAATTGGTGCATTAAATGTGAATTAGGGAGAAAATATTGGATTATAATTTCCTAAACTTGGCCTAATTCACTCACTTTTATCCATTTTGAAGCAAATTGAAGCGAATTCAAAAGTTTGAGAAGTAGAGCATCTCAAACCCTAGTTTCAATCAAGCGAAGAAGAGCTATTTACAATTTCCTTAAAATATTTCCTTTAAGAATCTAAATTCTGTAGAGATGGCCACACCTATCTTAGTAAATGTAAGTGAAAAATCTCATCCAAAATTCAAGAAATACCCCATGAAGATATTTGAGGATGACCCGCTCAAAGATTTTTCAGGCATACCAAATAGGGTTTTGCCTACTGAGGACACTAGGGCTTTTATTCACAGAAAAATGGAAGAATATAATCATGTGAAACTCATCGACCCATTGATAAATGAGCTAACTGGAGATGATCATCAGATCAAGTTTGAATACAAAAACCTAGTGACAAAGAGTTTGGACGTCTAGTAGTTGTTTCCAAACTTCACTTATGATGATGCTCAAAAGTTTGTAAGAATGACATTGAGTAGAATACATGATTGTTATTTATGGATAGACAAGCTCGACATGATATCAAAAAGAGCTTTAATAAGGGAAGTGACAAGACTTTGTGCTACTGGACCCATACCAATATTAAAATCTCTAAAGAATAAAGATGTAATGGACTAACTGGAGCCACATTCGATCATAGGGCTCTCACAGTGGACACTATTTAGAATCCTACAATAAGGTATGCAACAATGGTCATAGGATACAAAATTTATTACACCAATAGGGAAAATTCTATGTCATCTACAACAATCCATGTTGCCTATGAGATGGCAGAAAAGGGTAAAGACTATGTTTTTTGTGAATTGCTTCGACAACAACTGTTTGACAAGTTGAAAAAAACCAAGGATAAGAAATATATGTTCAAGTTCAATTCTCTAGTAGTTTTTTTGTTATTCTATTTTTTGAGAGAGCTTCCAGTGAGACGTAATGTCATATGGAATCAAAGAAAACTAGTGTCACATCAAAATTTGGAACATTTGTGTAGTTTTGGTGACTTGAAGGTTCAAGAAGAGGCACTTATTGCATTCTTTGCAATGTTCAGAAGAGAATGAATGAAAGGGAAAGGATCCCTTGCACCTTAGTGGAAAAATATTGAGATGATATCACATTCTTAGTTTCCACTAATTTTTGTATTACTGAAGTTGTGGAACCCAAAACAATTTAGATTCCCATAGTCGGATATGAGATGAATGAAGTTGAGGTTGATGCTCTTATTAAAATTTTGTTGAACAATCCTAAGGACCCTAACCGAGAAATACATGGGACTTATAAAGAAAAATCAATGAAAGTAAATATGGAATTGTCAGAACCTACAAGAAAAGAGTGATAAAAGCAATAAATGAAATTTTCCAAAGCAATGGACTTACAACATAAGAAATATAGTTATTAAGAAAAAGAGCTACTGAATTAGCAAGTACTGCTATTGAGTTCTCCGGACCTAGAAGATTTGGTAGAATTGGTTCCTCTACTCAACAACAGTCTGAACCACTTTCTAATCCTCACAACATTAAGAGAAAAAATACCAGTGCTCTGGTGGTAGAAGAATCTTAGTCAAAGAAAAGAAAAGCTACCCCGATAGCCTCCTCATCTACCTCTAAGACTAAAAGAGGAAAGAAACAAAAAGCTTGAAGAGAGAAGTACATGAGTGTGCTCTCTAAAGAAGAAGAAGACGAGGATGAAGAATCACCATTAATTATGAAGAATCAAAGAATAGAGATACTTGTTTCCTCTGAAGAAGATACAAAGAAAGAAAAAAATATTTTATAATACATGTGCACAAGGTAAAAGAAATGAGAGGAAAGAAGCTTGAATCTAGTGATCCGAAGAAGAAGAAGAAGAAAAGAAAGAATTCTACTCTAGAGAATCCTCCAATCCCAATGAAATTGAATGCATTATTTGAAGGCACTTCAAGCATAACAAGATGTTGAAAGAAACTGCTATCATGTATTAGAATAAAAATGAGGAAAATAAAGTTACCATAATTGTGGCTATCATCAAATATATTGTCACTATTGAAGTTGATATGGAATATGTTAAGAAAAAGGTTCCAAATGATGTATGGAATATCCTACTAGAAAAGAGAGAAGAAGCCATTGTATTAGAAGAAAAGATCTCAGATGTTGTGGAGAAGATTAGTTTCTCCTCGTTCAAAGATGATAAGGACACATTAGCTCAAGTTTTTAGAAAAGAATTCAGAGAAAAGTGAAGGATAATGCTTCTCATGGGAAAAGACCAGGATCAAATTGAGAAAATACAGAAGGAGACTGAAGAGAAGGTTATTGAGACAACATAGAAATTTGAGATGATTCTTTTTATTCCTCCAACAAGAGACATGTTTCAGAAAAAAGAATGTAGTGATGATGAAGATGAAATTGTAGATGATACTCTTCTAGATACGGAAGAACCTATGCAAGAAAATGATCAAGATATGCATGATGCAAAAAGAAAGACTATGAAGGGTGACACTCCTATCTCTTTGGGAAACACAACTCAAGGTAGTCCTAAGATATTTGTTTCTCTAAAAGATACAAAATATGGCACTAGTGAAGGTAACAAGCATGAAGTAGAAAATGAGTAAAGGCAGTCAAATAAGGAAAACAAAGGTAGAATTAATGATGAAAAAGAAGAAGAGAAAGACAAAAATTAAGAAGGTAAGTAAGGAGAAAAAGGAAAAGATGAAGGAGAGGAGGAAGACAAGGACAAAGATAAAGATAAGCCCTCTGGTAAAGAAGAAGAAAAACCAAAAGAAGAAGAAGTTACTAACTCTGAAAAGAATGAAGAAGATGAGAAATATAAGGAGTTACCCAAGAACACTAGAAAATCCTCTGGTGATCCTATAAAGAGTCTACTATCGAGTTAGAAATGGTTCCAACTAGAAGTCTCTTCACTATTGTTGCAATTTCCTACTAGTGACTTAAGTAAGATGCCCCCTAAACATAAGATGTAGCTAAGTGATGAGTTCAATGTATCAGAAAGAAAAGAAATTCTTGAAACATGCCAAAAGAGTAATGAGTTGATGGAAGAAGCAGTGAAAGTCTTGCAAGAAATTGCTCCAGGTACTAGTATTGATATGTCATTATCTTCTATGGAGAACTTTAGATTACTGGTTGATTCTTTTAAAGGTAATTCCTCTAGTTTAAAAGGTCAAATGGAAATAGATACTATAACAAGGCTTACATAAAAATGTGCATCAACCCATGCTAATATTGAAGAATGCTTGAAAGAGGTATATGATTGTGAGGATGAGGCGAAAACACTAATTTTATACTATATAGTGTGGTCAAAAGCCACATAGGGTATAAAAGATGAAATGGACTTGATTGAGTCTTAGTTTTACAAAGCATCAAAAGACTATGATCTAGCACTAGACAGAAAGTATCATACCTGATCTGCTATAGTAGATCTACATGAAAAAATCCTTACTTTGCTGACATAGAAAGAAAATATTATCAGGAAACTTGGAAAGTTAAGGGACTATGTACAATCACAACACATACCTATTTCATGTGCCCCTGGCTAGTGCTGATAGGATTTCATAGATAAATCTTAATCCCAAAACTATGGAAAAAGGAGAAGATTCCTTGATGGAGCTTGAGACTTTACATAGGTTGCTTGCTGCAGTAAAAAGAATTTGGGAAGAAGGAAAGCCTATTTGGAAAACCATGCTACAAAATACTAGGTCAACATCTTCGGGTTGGAAATTTCTTTTTCATTTTGGCTCATTCATGTTTTTCAGATCTCTTAGTACATATGCGGATGTATTAGGAACTTTTTCTAATGGGGAGTCAGTTACTTCAATTCAATTTGTACATATGGTTAATATAAGTTTTTGTGTGTATGCATCATTTTCCCTTGATGTCAAAGGGAGAGAGATGTGTGGAGAAAAAATGTTGGCACAGATTGCCATAAATGAAAAAGGGGGAGATTGTTGAAAGAATGAAGAAGATATGTGTTTTCATTGATTTCAATGCTAGTTGGTGAATATAAGGATGGTATTTCAAGTACTTTTGCTATGTGCCTATGTTTACGTAGATTCATTTGCATTTCATCACAAATTCAAATCAATTTTCATGATTCTAATATATTTTTTGTGGATGATATCAGTGTTGGAAGAATGAAGAAGAAACCCTCTATGTTTTCATTGATGCCAACATTGTTTGGTGACAGTTTTGCCTAGTCCGATAAACAGTGTTTGTGTTACCTTGGTCTGGTAATTTGGTTTGGAATTGCTCATAGTAGAATATCAACCTATATGTTTTTAGTATGTAATTCAAGACTATTAGATGCATCAATGAGAAAGTTTTCAACATTTTTGGTTGAATGGGTTGAAAGATACAAGTGACAAAAGTTCAACATACAATTTTGTGATCAAGTCTTCTCTGGATCGACGTGAATAAAGTGGTATGAAGTCTAATATGTTGTGCAGATTAAGGAGACCATTTTTAGGTACGTGCCAACCTAATCTACACCTTGCATGTTTTGGCTTAAGCACAAAAGTTTTTAGGTACGTGCCAACCTAATCTACACCTTGCATGTTTTGGCTTAAGCACAAAAGGAATTTTGTTTCAAGCCCACAAGCTATTTTTGAATTAAGTGTGTGTACATCAAAATTAGGTTGACATAATTCATGTGTAAGAATGTAATAGCATATATATATGAAACATTTTTGTATTAAATATGTGATATATGTGAAATGTGTGACATGTGATAAGAAGTGATATGTGATAGTGTGATTTTATGTGAGCTTATATGTATGAGTCTTGTATCAAGATATATTTTTAGTACATGTTATAAGACTGCAAACCGGTACAGGATTTTGTATTTCAAAGCTTAATTGGAACTGGATTCAGCACAAGAAAGGTGTATTCCATTAATTCAATTTTGGTAGCGAGCCACACTCCATTTTGTACTCAATGAAAGTTGTGATCCTTTCAAGGACAGTGTGTCCTGGCACTATGCCCCTGTAATATCTTATGACCGATTATAATATATTGTAAGCTAATCCTCACCCTAGTTTTTCCCATTTTAGGTTTTTCTCATAAAAATCCTGGTGTTTATGTTTTATGTGGTGTTATGATCTCTTTCATATCCTTACTTACGATTGCAGTTAGATGTGCTTTAATGTTTGGATGGTTTATAACTAAACTATTTAATAGAATACTGATTCACCCCCCCTTCTCAATATTTTGGGTGTTCAACAATTGGTATTAGAGCTTGGTTCATTTAGAAAAGCCTAACAACTTGAGGAGGATCTTGGAGTTTGAACACATGACTGACAAAAGGTATTTTATTCCTCTAGAATAAATCTTTGTAATTGAATACACTAGGGATGACTACACAATCGACAAAGAAGAAATCAATACTACTCTTGAAGATCTTAATAGAGTTGAAAGTGAGAAAGAAATTCTAAAGTCGAACCTAAAAGAAACAAATGAATGCATCAAAAAGTTAAGGGACCAGATCAAGAAGTTTAAAGAAAGGCATAAAGAAGTCAGTGATCAATTGAAGAAAGAAAATGAGGAAATTACAGGATTAAAATTGCAAGTGGAAGAGAAAACGAGAATTCAGGACTGTCATAAAGCTCAAATTTAGAGCAAGACTGAAGAATCCATCAAGCTTGAACAAGAAGTGGTAATCCTAAGATTAGATCTAGAGAAAGCTATAATTCATGAGGACAAATTCAAAACAAGTACTACAATGCTTGATGAGTTGATTACAATTCAAAACCCTTATAAGGATAAAGGTGTTTTGGGTCTTGAAGAAGGACAAAGTTCAAAGACAAATAAGACATCTAACAAGGTTAACAATCAAAAGTAGAATCAAGGAAATGGTAGACAGAAAAAGAACCAAAGAAGCAATACCAAAAGGACTTATATCAGACAACCTAATGCTCAAAGGTACCCATCTCTCAATAGAATTTGTTTTTAATGCAATAAATTTGGTCATAGAGCTATTGAGTGCAAAAGTCAGATAATAATGATGAATATATTTAATAATGGTAGAATGATTCAATTTTTTCAAGGCTATTACTACATATGTAATGCATTTGGTCATAAGGCTAAACAGTGCAAATCAAGGATGGATTCAAATTGGTTTGGTTAGAAAAATGTTGTGTGTTACACTTGTAACAAACCAAGACATATCTCAAGATTTTGCAAAAGCAAAAAAGAAAAGAAATCTAATCCATTACAAAGGAACTAACTTGAGAATAAAGTTGATACTACTGAAGTAAAGAAGCAAATGGAGAAGATCTAGAAGACAAAGGAAGAGTTTGAGAAAAAGGATGAATATGACACATTTGTACCTCCATCTGGTGTAAACAATTCTTCTAAAAACTAAATCCAATATTGGGTTTAGGGGGAGCAATTATAGAGAAATCTAACCAACCCTTGATATATGAGGTGATAAGTAGAAAAACAAGGATATGTGATGTAAAATCACATTCTCAAGGCGTTGAAAAATATTTCGGCAAAAAAATGAAAATTTGAGAATTTGTAGAGCATTTTAGGGTTTACAGGGTATTCATAAAGTGTTTATCAACTTTTTGAAAATTGAATGCAATAAATGTGAAATTAGGGTAGATTGGTAAAGTATAAAGTGAAATTCTAAGTTGAGTTGAATCACTTCTACACATTTGAAGATAGTCTAGAGTGTTTTAGAGGAGTGTTAAAGGCGATTCAAAGCATTTGGCATCAAACCCTAGTTTTTGTCGAAGCGTGAAAAAGGTATTTATAGCTATCTATACTTTGTGGGTTTGCATTAAAAGTGTATAGGAGAAAATTTTTACCCCTCTTGCAAATTCCCCTTTTGCATCCCTCCACCTTAGAAAATCAAACCAGACTAAGAAATTCCACATCACCCATCTACATTGAATCCATTTGGCGCCTATCTTTTGTGTTAGTGGCGGAATTTTTTTCAAGGACGCAAGAAAGATGTGTGGACGTTTGCTTGGTGTGTTGCCATCCCTAATAGATTCCTACCTCTGGAGTCTACAAGGACATTACACTCCTCATTAGGGATGAAATATAACACCTCTATGTTGACAAGTCGGCCCAAAAATAGCTCTTTCCCTCCCATTTTGATCTTCAAATGCATCCATTTCACATTCATTCAAGCTTCTATCTTAAGAATTCTACTTCATCTTCTTGGAAATTCATTGAACATTTTCTTGGAAACGTGTTGCTCCATCAACTTCACCAAGAATGTGTTGTGCTACCATAGAAGCTACTAGTTTGGTGTCTTGTGAGACCTCCTTCATCACTGTTGTGGCCGTGTCGACTTTACCAAGCTTGTAGTCTTGCATTTTCCCTTCATTGGACTTGAGTTCCTTTGGGTGGAGGTGGTATTGCTTCACTATCCTTCTTTTGTTGTGGTATGATAGAATGGCATTGTGTTTCTTGTAGTGTTTGATACTCTCTTTCCTAATATTTCCTTTATCGCATTTTCTATCTCATGACTTTCTTGGCTATTTGTGGAGGTGGAAACACCAAAGCGGGGGTTTAACTGAGGCAAACCCCTATATGGCCCCAACATTTTTCCTTTCTTGAATGTGTGTAGGTGCATTTGTGCATGGAGCTTGTTGGAAAATTGGACTCTCAATAAGTTGAACTTTATCACCTTCATTTTTCTCGGTCTCCTTTATCATCTATATAATCATTTATTGCACTTCATTATTTTGTTTAGTTTGTTAAAATTTATTGGCTAGACTACAAGTAGGATTTCTAGTATTTTGTATTGTATTCCTACACTTTCTAGTTGTGCGGTTTCTAGTGCCCCAGAGAGACACTAGTGTGCCACACTGTTGTAGCAAATCAACACTGTCGTCCTTGAGTAAAGAGTTATTTGAGGTACGATTTAGATTCCAAAAATCAACTCGTTTAGCCACATTCAAGTATTTAGATCAATATAGTGACAAAAGCACTTGAGAGTGTTCTTCATTCTCTATCCTTGACCTAAACATTTGTTTTTCTTGAGGTAAGATAGGGAAGCCTTCTACTCTCGGCTCTCCGTGACCTGGAGCCTTGGTGTGGTTGGTCCCCCTACCTTAAATTTTGGTGAACCTGATGTGAACCATTTTGGTTATGTTCGGTGGTGTTGAAAGTTCCTTTCCTCATATCCTAGGAGTGTTGTGGGTGCAAGTGTTGTGAGGCACCTAGCCTTGCAACCTAACCTATGACCCCTAGTGGCATAGTCGAAAGGTTCCTCAAGCATTGCAAAATGAAACCTTAATTGGGTCACTGTCTAATTAAAAAACCTTTGGGAGCTCTATGAAAGTTTCATCTAGTATATGTGATGGCCTCCTTTTTACACCTACCATCCCATCCATGCAACTTGTGAGTAGTTCTCTTGGCATAACTTTCACCTTGTAGGACCTGCTGATGAATTGCAATAGAGAACCATCTCCCTTATACATCCTTGGAAAATTCAATGGAAACATTGTAACAAGTGTTCTTGATGACCCAACGTGTTGGGTGAATGTCATAATTGAGGAGATAATGTTGATTAATTTCCTACACAAAGATAGGTATGATGCATATGAGAATACCATCTATACACACAATAGACTTTTTGTACCTCCCCTTGGTTGCATCACCTTGTCGATCCTTGTTGGACCTATATTAGTGAACTTACTCTTTGACATAATCCTAAGGTCTAAAATCTTCAAGGTAAAATTGGGCATTCCCTGGTTGGTCGCTATGAATGTAGTTCCCTCGATTGTGCATAAGTGTCTAAAATTCATCCATGAGGGTACAGTGCATGTACTTCATGAAAATTATTATAAACCACTGGTTTTGCATTGTAGCTATTCATTGAATCACTTTAGGCCTACACTTGTTGGTTTTCTCCCTCCTAGGATAGACCTCTTGTACCGAACCTATGTGAAGTAAAAGAGTGGGTGCTTAACACCTAAAGTAAGATACCCTCTATCTCCCTATGCCATCTCGCATAGGGCTTGCCTAAAGGTTGACATTGATGTTGCCCTGGCTCAGACAAGAGAAAAGGAGAAGTGTTCTCAGCACTCTTCTTCTTCTACATTCATTTTCCCTCTTGTTGCTTCCACTCACCCTACTGTAGCATCATCAGATTCTACTCCTAGGTATTTGATATAGAATCACGTGGTGCTCACTTGGCTAAAGCCCAAGCATCTAGCGTTTGAACTTCCCATTCTACCCACAGTTCCTAGGCCTATTCAATATGTAAATGGGAAGGGTCCCCATGGGGAGTCCTTTATGTCTCAACCTCCATGACCTCCTACTGCTTTTTCTCCTAAGGAAGTGAATGGTAAGAGGCCCACCACCAAGGCATTAGAGCCGACTCCCCCTGTTGTTGTTCCAACCTCCTCTCAATCTCTCCCTCCATTGGAAATGGTCATGATGGACACTCTGATGGTTGAGAAGGAGCCTTCTGTTCCATACTAGCTTCCAACCTCTAGCTCCTAGAGTCGTAGGAATCACCTTGCACATGAGAACAAGCGTCAGCGATAGGCTCTGGCTAGTAAGCAAGCTGATTTTTAGAGGAAGGAAGGGGAATTGATTGCCCCTATTTTAGGGCCTACTATTGTGTCATCCCCTCCTATCCCCTCTACTTCAGTTCCATCAACCTCAATGCTACTTCTGGCTCCTGTTGTGAAAATAAATGTTCCTAACCCTAAAAGGGTGCACATGTTTATTGTTCCTTCAGTTGATCCATCTCTCTTCATGTACCTCTTGGAAATCCTACCATTCTCGAAGCCTGTGGGCATGCCAAACACCTCGATGGTGTCTGTCATAGTCTTCTCCTCCTCCTCTCCACCTTTTGCCTCATCGGTGGGGATCTCGCATACTCCGTTGAAGAAAAAGATGGTGGATATCCATACTAGTAAAAGGGGTCGAAAGAGGAGTCCACCTTCTTCAGAAGGTGGTTTTGTGTTAACGTGTGTCATCCTTGTGATGGAGGAGGCTCCGACGTCCCTGGTGTTTGTCACTGCTCTTGAGTCCCTCAGTGAGCCTAGTAGTGAATCTCGAGTGCCGCCTCCCTCGCCTATTGAATTAACACATGGCACTCCTATGAAGTGCATGTTTAATTCTTTGGACAAGGTCCTGGCCCTTTCAATGATCTTTGCAAAGTTTTAGACCTTTACCCCACATGAATTGAGTGGAGGAGACCCTGAAGAGTCTCCTTCCTTGGCTCTTGTTGTGAGGAGGTCAGACCACTAGTACAAAAGCAACAATATATGACTTAAAAATCTATTAAAAACTACTTATAATGACTAAACTTTGTCACATGACCATTAGTAGTTTATTGCCAATCATTTATAACATGACCAAATTGATGACTAAACCATTTTTAGTCATTTATTGGTTGTTTTAATTGATCAATTTGGTAGTATATTTAGTCATTGATTGCTATAATCTAGTCACTTATTTAGTCATTTTTTTCAATGATATATTTAGTCGTTGATTTAGTCATTGATTGTTGTAATTTGGTCACTTATTTAGTTGTTGTAGTCATTAATTGATGTAATCCGGTCACTTATTTAGTCATTTTTTAATTCACTAATATATTTAGTCATTGATTGTTGTTTTTGATAAAGGAAAAGATGGGTTTTACAGGGACCCGAAACCATAGAGTTTACAACAAAAAGGAATAAGCGTTAAATATACCAATACAAAAAGGATGCAAAAAGAAAAGAGCCCAAGAAATACAACCACCAACCCAAGGTCAACAAGGGCCACCAAAAAAATCCAACCAAAAAACCAGCAAAAACCCCCAACTAACCTAAGTATTTAAGAGCCTCAACAACCTCAGCTTCAAGATTGTGCATATCCTTTGTGCACTTCTTCAGGGCCTGAACCGATTGGGGTGAAGGAGGAGTCTTCCTCTTCATAATAGCTCTCGTCTGCTTAGAGATACCATCATCCTCAATCCTATTTTTATCCTTATCAACGTCCAAATCCACAATCAGAGAACCCTGATGTGACTTTTCCAGTTTCTCAGTCATTGCATTAATAATGATGGCATTATGCTTTTCCATTCTATAATTTTGCTCCATAATATTTTTCATTGTGTTTTTCATTTTTCCAATTTCATCTTCTAGGAATTTGACTTTACAGTCATCGATTGTTGTTAACTGGTCACTTATTTAGTCATTTTTATTCACTAATTTTTGTGCATTGGTAGTGTATTTAGTCATTAATTTTAATCATCATTTTTTTATCAATTTGGTAGTATATTTAGTCATTTTTATTCATTTATTTCACTGGTCATATATCTAGTCATATTAATTCATTGTTCATTGATTTTTGTCAATTGGTAGTATATTTAGTCAATTTAATTATTAATTGATGTCAATTAATAGTATATTTAGTCATTTTAATTGACTGATATTTGAGGAATTAAACATAAAACATAGAAATACACATCAATCATCAATTGCACACAATAAGACAACCATTAAGAAGGAAAAAATGGTGAAATTTATTAATAAAAGAAAGGTTTTTTAGTTATAACTTAGAAATAGAGTATTACAATTTTTATTTTTAGTCACGAGACTGAAAATATGAGTTAGAATATTGCATAGAAATGACTACAAGAAAGAAACTTCAGCAATGATGGAAATGCATGTTTGGATCCCTTCAATGCGAGCACATGCCTCTTTCATCTCTTAAAACTTCTACAACATGTGAAATCTTCCTAGAGCAAGTTGTAACATGTAGAATCCAAGAAGGAGAGTTTTGATCGTGTCCCATATATGAAGCTTTCTCCTTCAATGCAGTCAACAATAACCTAGCTAAAATATTTCCTCCTTTATATGCAATGTGCCATCTAATATGAGTAATAGGGTGCTACCTTTTCCACCATGAATGAAGTTGTGCCTCAATACAACCAAAAAAAATACTATTAGTCTCAATTTAGAAATAATAAAAATGCATTGTACATTGCAATTTTACAAAAGAACAAACACAACAGAAAGATAAATCAATTAAAAAACTATAGCCTTGTCAATAAATGCCTTAAATAGAGTGTTCAACATAGGATTGAAATATGCATATTGAACTAGGTTGATTTCAGAACCTTGTTCAAAGTTTAAGAAAGGTGATATGCTCAAATTATAGAATGAAGTTGATGTTATAGAATAAGGATATCAACACTAACCAAACTAGAATAATATTATCAACAAAAATGTCTTGGAAACTAAGCCCAAGAATGCCATCAAACTTAATTAGACAACAAAAATGTCAACCCTGGTTCATGTGTTGTTTGAGTAAAGACCTGCACCATGGAAGAATCCATTTATACATAAATTCCAAATTAATTTGATGATAAAAGATCTTTGATATCCAACTAGGAAGCCTTAACATCCAAAAATTACTAACCTAATGTTTCACAAGAAGTTTCCCAACTATGACATCACCTTTCTTAAGAAAACGAATATTGATCCACTACCATATAGAATCTCAAAGGATTCTCCTTCACAAAGAAAATATGATATATATTAATTTTTTAGCAACTTCCTTAATATCCCCATGTAAGCAGACTAAACTAAGTGATGTTGAGGGTTTGAAGTAGAGTACCATCTTCTTGGTATGTGCTTGACTTTGATGACTTGTATCTTGAATGAAAATAGCAAGCTATTGCACTGTAACATCATTGTTAATCATTGTTACAAAAATAACCACAAAATACTCTTTAATTACAATAATCCTTCTAGATATTTTAGTTAATTTCTAAGAGAGCTAATTTCACTATCTAAATAGCCATCAGTCTATTTGTTGTATATAATTTCCTAGAATACTGAATTTGAATGTAATGAAACTAACCATAATTACCAAAGATTTGATGCCAAAATGTAGTGCAAAATGAATTATTTGATAGAATGCCTCAAAGAGATGTCATCTCATGGAATGAAATGATATGATTGTACAATGTGCACAAAATGAATTTTGCAAGGAAGCTCTCAAAATATTTGAATTAATGAAGCACTCTAGAACACCAACATTGTAAGATTTTCTTTTGTTCTAGATGCATGCAGTCATACAGGTTTAGTGGATGAGGGCTGAAAATACTTCACACATCAGTAACCCTTATTGTATTACATATATAGTTGATCATTAGGTGTGCATGGTTGAACTTCGTTCCTGCGTTGGCTATCTTGAGGACACCCTAAACATTATTACTGATATGCCAGTTAAACCTTTGGTTCATGTGGATCATATATGAATATAGGCTGAGTATTCTAGCAACACTGCTTTTTTAGTTGGATCGTAAAAATGCTACAACTTATGTTCTTCTCTAAAACATCTATGAAGAAGTAGGCAGGTGTGGTGAGGTTCAAATAGTAAGGATATTGACGAAAGATAGAGGAATTAAAAAGATACCTGCATGTAGTTGGATTGAAGGGCATAAAATGGTACATTCTTTTTTGTGTAGGAGACAGATCACATCCACAAACATGGGAGATCTATGCAAAATTAGAGAAATTGTCTTAGAAAATGAAGGAAATAGGGTATTTCTAGATTCAATACTTTTACTTAATGTTGTGGGATAGAGAAAAAAGAATCATTTATCTACCACCATAGTGAAAAGTTAACAATTGCATTTGGTTTGTTAAACATGGCCCTTGGTACAACTATTAGAGTTGTTAAGAACCTTCGAGTATGTTCTTATTTTCACACTGCATCTAAATTCATCTCCAAGATTGTTGCAAGAGAAATTGTTCTAAGAGATGTGAACCATTTCCATCATTTTAAATAGGGACAATGTTCTTGTGGAGAATATTGGTGATGCTAAATGAAACAATAAGAAAAATAGGCTTACACTATAATAATGTTCACTACATCATATATCCAGTAATAACAAAGGGACATCCATCAAATCATAACAACAAGAATTTTTTGTCATATGTTATAGTTACAAATGCCCTGTTAGACATACAGGAAAATGTGGAAGCAATATAGACAAGGAAAGCGAACTATTTCAAAAAAATGTCTCAAAGGAATGTGATATTTCATTTTATAGTTTAACTCTGATACCACACCATTTTGACTTGACCCTTGCAGTGATGTGAGATGTTACCACTACACCCCACTGTTATTGCTCAGCCTTTGTGGTAATGTGGGATGTTACTACTACACTGCACCATTGCTTCTTGGCTCTTGCAGGGATGTGGGAGAAGTATTTAATTTACTACCATACCACACATTTATTGTTTGGCCTTCGTGGTAGTGCAAGATGTTACGCTACACCGCACCATGTCTTCTTGGCTCTTGCATTATGGCGGTATTATGAAACTTGTCACAACATTCTTATGAAACTTGTCACAACCATCTACTACCTTGACACAACAATCTTATGAAACTTGTCAATATTTATGGACACCTTTTAAATTACATTCAGATCTATAAGGAAACTATCCTATAGGGATGATAGTCCCAAGAAACATGGCAATGGTTGCACCAATAAATAGTTAACTAGAAACCATGAATTTTCAATGCATTATGGAGAATATATAGAGAATTAAGTCAATGAGAAAACATCCTTGGAGAATTGTCATCAAAATTATGACAATCTAATAGTTCATGGTAGAAAATCATATACCCTCAAAGACCTAATAGTCATAATAGACCTAGTGATAGCTTTCAAATTCATAAGAATAAATTCATAAGAGAATAGATGAAAGAGCATGAAAAGACATTGAGATGGAAGGTAGTTGGTATAGTTGAAGAATCAAACCTGTTGTGAGAAGGTAGGGAGAACAAAGTAATTTATAGTCAAGAGCATCATGGAAATTTCTCAGGTGACTATATTTGGGAAAGGAGAGAACTTAGTGACAACATTACCACTAAAACAATAAGGGTACTCAAAACCCTACCAAACCCTAGGGCCTTTTTCACCCCCTTGTAGAGATCTCAAACATGCATGAAAATATTTCACAAGGGGGCATGAGACTAAAATCATCTCTATTTTTTATGATCACAAAAAGTAACAAAAATTTAGATTTACAAGTGATGAAAAGAAGTACATGGAAAGTATATTATGTTGAATTTATTTAAAAAAAAACTTAACCATTAACTATCCAATACAATCTAACAAAATAAAAATATAAAATGAAATATTATGATTAACAAAATGATAATTTTAACAATTATCTTAAGGTAGACAAAAAAAATTGTGTAAGTGAAAAATAACAGCCTTAGATTATTCTGAACAAATAACATTTTCATTTACATCATTTTCAAGCAACATATTTTTAGATCTGTCTAGTTGTAAAAAAATCAAATCAAATATGCAACGATCTCAAAGATCTAAAGGTTTAAAAATAGGATATTTTTAGATCTATTATTGGATGTATCCTACATTTCACTATAAAAAAGACTGAATCTTTTTCTCCAATAGGGTAAACACATAGATCATTGTGATGTATTTCTTTTACCGTAAAGCTTATTTTTCATAGGTTATAGGATCCATAAGAAAGTTGTTTTTTTTTGCAAAGTTATCTCCCTTGTGAGACTCCTCTAGCTCTATTAAAGTGGAGGAATGAGGAGTTGACAAGATTGATAGGTGATGGAACAGGGAAGAAAGAAGAGTGGGAAAAAGTATATGATTATGATTTGTACTATAATTTGGGAAACTCAGACAAAGATGGAACAAGGAAGAGAGAAGAGTGGGACAGCGTAGCATGGAGGTTTTAATGAGTCATTCACATCACTACGAAGGCCCAACAACAACCGTGCATTGTTGCAGTGGTTTTGTAAAAAATTTATGAAGGCTTTGGTGATCCAAAGTGGAACTTGCAACTACAATATTTGATAAAAAACCACTTGGTGATTATTGTTAGAGAGTTTCAAACTATGAATTTTCCTCCATCCTATAGGACTGAGAAAGGAATAACACTATCAAATAGTGATTGAATCATAAAAAATAGTCCAAAAACAATGAAAGTTATTGTCGAATGGTGACAAAGATCTGTACTCTAAGTTATTTGCACATGGTGATTGAGAACACAGTGAGTAAGAAGTAAAAGAGCACCAGATCATAGCACTACAAAATGGTCATGAGTTATGCAATGAACTTCACTATTCTTTTGATCACAAAGGAGATAGAGATAATAACCAACATACTGATGTGCACAGAGAATGTTCATGGAGTGTAAACTTCCTTACAAAGAAATTACCACAAAAGAGTTTGAGGTGAATTGCACATGCTATTTTATGTTGATATGGATATGTTCTAACCTATAGTTAATTGTTGTAGCATAACAAATAGGATAAATAGTTGTTCATATGCCATTGTTTCAAATTCTAAATTGTTATACCTTATTCTAGGAGAAAATCACAGGGGGAGTCTATACATAAGACACCATTGTTTCAAATTCAAAATTGTTGGCTCTTTCACAATTGTTTGCTTCATTTATTTGATCTAAGATAGCCTACTATATAGAATATTCTCTCAAAATCACAATAAAATCCTTTATTCTGGGATGAATATTCAGAATCTTTGCATCATAACAATGAACAAAAGCATCAATCATGAACTTGAACTTTGCAAGAGTTTCATCAAATTATACTTTTCCACTCTCTTTTCCATTCTAAATTTTATTCCCAATTTCATCCATGGAGAACTTCCTCAGCCTGTAGATCCTGTTGTTAGCCATAACTTTACCAAGTGTCAAGGATAGCTTTGAGTTTTTACCTAAACAACAATTGACGAAATTCAGCCTTATCAGAATTTTGATATGGTAAGGCCAAATTTTTTCAATTGCTAGTTAGGTAAAAACTCAAAGCTATCCTCAACACTTGGTAAATTTATGGCTAACAATAGGATCTACAAGCTAAGGAAGTTCTTCATGGATGAAATTGGGAATAAAATTCAGAATGGAAAAGAGAGTGGAAAAGTAGAATTTGATGAAACTCTTGCAAAGTTCAAGTTAATGACTGATGCTTTTGTTCATTGTTATGATGGGAAAGATTCTGAACAGTCATCCCAGAATAAAGGATTTTACCATGATTTTGAGAGAATCTTCTATATAGTAGGCTATCTTAGCTCAAATAAATGAAGAAAACAATTGTGAAAGAGCCAACAATTTTGAATTTAAAACAATGGTGTTTTATGTATAGACGCCCCTTGTGATTTTCTCTTAGATTAAGGTATAGCAATTTAGAATTTGAAACAATGAAATATGAACAAATATTTAGCCTATCTATCATGCTACAACAATTAACTACTGATTAGAACATATTCATATCAACATAAAATA
Organism: Sequoia sempervirens; assembly: GCA_007258455.2. NCBI lineage: Eukaryota > Viridiplantae > Streptophyta > Pinopsida > Cupressales > Cupressaceae > Sequoia > Sequoia sempervirens. Next base: position 483,824,248 of record VDFB02000015.1, on the reverse strand, counting down.
CTAAGTGCAATTTACCTTAAACTCTGTTGTACCTAAGTATGACAATAACTAAGCTTTTGGTGTTTCTAAATGGAACCTATAGCGAAAAAGTGTAGTCTCCATCTGAAGGAACCATCTTCAGAGCTCTTCCCTGAAATGAGGGTTGAAAACATTAGAAGAAAAGCAATACCATAATTCTAAAGTAACAATTTGTATCAATCCAAATGTCAAAAAGTATAATTAAAAAGACAAATCATTACAATTGGACCTCAAATTGGACCAAGCAAAAAATGATTTTATCTTTAGAATGTAGGAACTTTCTTTGTCATAGCTTCACGACCTCAAATTGGATCTCAAATTGGACTAGAAGATTTATGATTTTATCTTTAGAATGTACAAACTTTCTCCATCGGATATTAAAGATGTTAGGTTGGATGTCAAATTGGACCAGCACATTTATGATTTTATCTTTAGAATGTGGGAACTTCCTCTATCGTATATTTAGAAATTCCTATACTTAGGTTTTTCTTCCGATCTAAAACACCCAGAAGTGTTTCAGACTAGCTCAAGGTACTCTCCAACCTGGTTATGTCACTAATATCAATCCAAGTTTTCCTGAACCGTCCATACCTGAACGTTGCATCATAATCTATTCTTTCTACACATAAAAATGCCACATATTAACTCCTTCTAAATAAAACCCAAAACCATCATAAAACCATAATAAATCATTTTAGCTTTAGAAAGAATCTGATGTCATTTACTATCAAAAAAAAAGTTGTATAAATTGATCACAAAAAATCCATGAAGCCATCCATCCAAAGAGAAAATAAGTAATGTAAGGATTTGAGAAATATAAGTCCAAAGAGTTATACTATAATGGTAATGGAATCACCATAAGAGCACAACTAAGGAACAAATTCTTGTGATTGTAATTATGTGATCCATAACTCTATTGGGCATGTGGCACAGTTGTGCTATAACAAATATAGGATGCATTCATGTGTGACCCAAGTTTAACGTCGCTATGTTGTGATAGAAATGGAGGAACTCATATGAGCACAATTCATGTACAAATCAATGTCATCACAATTAGGTTTCAATCATCATTGGGTGCATTCAAGTTCTAGTTGATATGCAGAGTGGTTGTGTTATATCAATTATGTAGTGCATTCAAGCACAACCCATGTTTAATGGGCTATTCTAGAGAGTGATCAATATTTTCTAAACCTTATGAATGTTAGTGAAAAGTGTATAGCTTAAACTACAAACCAATTATGTTACATACTTGAATGCAATATTGGGTTACCACAAACTATAATAATGTGATTTACTAATAACCATTATGGAAAGTATTAAAGCAAGACCAATGATATATAGGATACATTTCCATAGTCAGGTTTACATACCTTAATGATCAAACACAAGCTTCCCACACACTCTAGGATACAATCCAAGGTCATACCACAACCCTGTCAAGATAGCTAATATTCTGACCCAAGATTTAAGGTTTTTTTTTAATACCAACAAAAGCATTGGTAAGAGAATGACTAGGTTACAAACCCTATAACTCTAGCAGAAAGGTTTCTCATTGTCAATAATAACAAGTTTGAAAAAATGTATCACCAATTAAAAAAAAACTCAATTGCATAGTAAATGAAAATTTTTCCATTTCAATCAGGGAAACTGTCCAAATGACCACATGAGTGAGGGAGAATAGTTAGTGACCCCCCTATAGGGGCATAAAGGTGAAAATCAACAAAAAATCTATCTATAATTGAGGTCATGATACAAAAAACAAAAATTGCAGATGCCAAAGGATTATTTTAAATTGAAATGACCGAAAATCCTAATTTTTTCAAAACAAGTTTTATCCAAAGTGCAAACTTTAGGCAAAAACTGCAATCAAGGAGCAATGAAAACCATCTAAGAGATCACCCACAAAATTGGCAATCATGCAGAAATTGACTAGTTAAGGGAGCACAAAGAAAACATAATGGCCAATCCGGAGAAAATTTGCCATGGTAGATCAGGATTTTGGGAAATTCCAGCCGGACAGAATTATGAAAATACCAGCCAGATGGAAAATAGTGGATTTTATTCAAAACCTCTTTTTTCCAAAATGCAACCTGGGGAAATCATCCCCAAGCAAGATGAACAGTCTAAGGACCCAAAGGCAATTAAATCAATAAAATCAAGGGGCCAAAAGCTAAGAAAAAAGAGGGTCCCCGCTTTCAACGTGTGTGCAAAACTGTACAACAAAAGGTAGTCAGCAAAGCAATAAATGTGGAAGAAAATCAAATCATATACAACAAACAATTCACAATGTTATCTTGCATAATGCCTTGAGTTTGAAGATAAAAATCTCATTGTATCTTGATGAAAGTAGTCACCTTAATGGTGAATCATTAGCAGCCATGATTTTAAAACATGCTATTGTGCTTATGGAGGCAACATTTTACTCAAGGAAGTTGTTGTTCCTATTGCACACATGCCTCATTTAGAACAGGGACCCTCTCTTTTTCAAATTTTGTTGGGCCACTTTCGTCATCATCTCATTTTGCATGCCCCCTATTTTGAATCCTAAGTGGTCAATGAATATTAGAGGTACTATCTTGAGTTGACCAAGTTTCAACACCCTCAAAATTTTCAATTCTTTGGCCTTCATAGAGTTCCTTTGGCAGTTTTCCTTCAAAATTCAAAATTGTCATCCTTCACCCTTTGTGAGTCCGCCCTTGTGGGCCGTCCTTGGTGAAATTTCATCCATCCATAGTTGTTTTCGTGGTGTTTGAGTCAAGGGATCCACCTACAATGTGGGGTCCACATCATTTGTTGCCATCTCTTTCACTGACCGATTAGACAATGAACACTTGGGCACCACCTACCTCACGAACCCCGTCGTTCCTGTTGCCAAACCTTTCAAAGTTTGTGCCCACCAACTACACTTTCCATCGTACTCACATTTATTGCAGGAATTTAATGAAAAAAATTCTATAAATAGTAAGTCTTGATGGGTCATTTTCACCAACATTTCTTCTGAAAAGTTGTTAGAGCTCTCCTGCTTTCGCCGTCGTTGCGCCCGTGAGATCTCTTCAATGTTCGAGCTTCACTGACCTCAGTTTCCTCACAAATTCTTGCTGGTCTATCAAGTAGGTTTTCCATCGCCATCTTCGTTGTGCATTTTTCAATGAAATTTGTAAAGTTATTAAAATATTAAACAAAAGGACCTTCAAACTAGTTAGAAAACCTCATGGCGCACAAAAACTATGTTTTAAAAACTTGAAAATCCTTTGAAATTACTCCATTGGACACATGTGGAACTTGAGAGCTCTGTCGCTATTCTTGAACTAGGTCCATCAATCCTTTGTGTCCTATAGGACCTTAACCACCGTTATCTTGGCCCTCCAGTGAAAAAATTTAAAACAGCGGTCATTACCTTCGGCGAGCCCACTCATGCGAGTAGACACCCCCCCTTTGTCGTCACCTTTGAACTTAACAAAAATCCTAAGTTAGATGAAATTCTTTCGGCTCCTGAAGGTCCACAAATGCAAGTTTTCACATGCAAATGCCCCCTCTATCTCGCCTTTTTCAAATGACTACCTCATTCGAGGCTTCCAACTTGTAGACTCCATAGGGTCTCTGTCTATCACCTAGTGCATTGCAAAACTCTATCTGTAGGATATCTAATGCAGGTTTTTGTCACTATTTTTCTGCCATCTCACTGACTATTTCAAACAGTGAAGCTAATAGTTCCTCCTGTTGGGTGGGTCCCACACTGCCAGTCTCCATTCGATCCTTCTAAAGGAAATTCCTAAGTATAAACCCTTCGTGGACTGCCCTTTGTGGGATTCTGTCCACAAACCACCGTCGGGCATTCGCCATCCTAAAACTACTAATGGTCCCCTTCCTCTCACCTTGCAGACTTTGACACCTACTTTTCCTTGAGTCTTAGGTAAAAATAATTAAGTAAAATGTTGCATGTGGGCAGTCTAATGTGGGTGGCCGCCTACTGACCGTCGTCCCATTTTCACCATTTCTAAATTGCCAAAACAAGCCTACCGCCTGTTGTGAAGAATTTGACCTCCCTGACACCATCCGACCAACAATGAACAAGCAACCCTGGCTGATGAATTTCGTGGACCCGATAGTGCAGACCACCGCCTACGGGTTGCTATCATGTCCCCGTCGTTTTGGATGCTTGCCATCTAACATCCTTTCATGAGTCCCTACCCTCATCTAGTCAAATGAATTGAACTACAACGATAAACTGATGCCCCCCTTCCTTCTTGTAGGTCCCACATTGTGAGATTCTATTTGCAAGATTCTTCCTCACTAGTGTTGTTTCAAATGGTGGATTTCCTAAATGGCCAAGACAACCCATGCACCCACAACCTTTGTACCTGCATGACAAAATGATTGAGTTATCACTTCCAAGACCTCAAGAATGATCAAACCCACATTTCCAAATGGCTTAACACCTTGGTGGGTCCCATCATAACACTAAAATCTTGATGTAGGTGGCTCTATGTGGGCCACCATTTCCTCTTTTCCATCCTCCTACAACTTCCTTCAAAACGGCTACCAACCCAGGGAAACCCCCACCCTTGGGCCCACATTACCATATTTTCCCTGAACGAAAGGAAAGTGATGATATGAGAGGAATGTTATGATCTTCAAATGATAAACTACTTGATCTAACATTGATTTTGCAATATTTTGCTAATGCTCCCCTTATTTTGCACATGAATATGCTTACTGTACCTTTGCTTGCAAGATTTATGGAATATGTTGTAGGACCATTGGGAGCATTCATAGAGAAATAAAAAAGGGAAGAAGACTACCAAATCACTAAGAGGGAAGGAAGACAAAAATCAAATAAAATGAAATTTTCATGGAACTGATATCACTTCCAAGGTTACCACAAAATGGGACACAGTTTCAGATACAAACCTGAGACATTGATTTAGATGAATTCAAGTAGAGGGTCATTGTCAACCCTACTACAGATAGTGCAAAAATAATTAAGAAAAGTGGATTGGCTAAGACAGCTGGTTTACTGCCTTCTCTTGTGGCTCTAGATCTGGTGATGGCTTGTAGAGAAGCCTACCAAGAGAAAACTAGAATATTTGTTGACCATGACGATAAAGTGTTGACCGACTTTCCTACCAAGTCTATAGGGAAAACTTTCCACATCCCTACCTTTGATCCAATGGAGGAAACCACAAAAGAATATGTAGAAAGCACATGGAAAGATAACCCTCTAAGCTGTAAGAAACTGATTAATCAATATTGGTTAAAAAAGAAGAGGGGCAACGTGAACAAGGTACCCCAAGATCTCTTCAGGAGTGATTTCTATGAGGATTATCATGATTTCATAACCTTCCTAAACAAAGTCATGGGCATCCCAACTGTGGCATACTTCCAAGACTAGATGTTCTATTTTATAGAAGAAATCATCAAAGGAAAAACTAAGTTCAATTGGGGAGGAATGATCAACAACTGCTTGCATGAGTAATTTGTAGCAGTTAAAAGGACCTCTCAATTTTACATGACCTCTTACTTAGTCTATCTACTGGCAGGCCCCATGCCATACAGAGGTCTATTTGTGGTACAGAGCCCAACCCTAGGGAGAGAGTTGAAAGTCTATGACTGGCATCCACAGCTCCAATATCAAAATTTCAAGAAAGACCACTGTTGGGTAAACAATGCCCTCATTAGGCATATCATCAAACTTCTCAAAAGAGACTTCGAAAGTAGAGTCATGCATAGTGCCCACACGTTCATCCACCAATTCAGATTCTTATTTATTCAATTTGCTAAATTCACCTACATCTAGACTGAGGGCTTCTCTGAGAGGCCATATAAGCTAACCCAATATCCAAATGACCGGTTGATACTGCTAGAAGTCTCCAAGAAGCTACAACATGCACATACACTCTTTGAGTGAAAAAAATAGGCTAGAAATCCCTTATCCTCTCACTTTTGGCCAAGGTATGTATGCTCTTATGGCATCCCAATGTGCAGAGTACTTTGAAAAGGAGATCATTGAATATAATTTTGAGCTTTACACTACTTGTCCAAGGATGGATCTGTATGGTAGACTGAAGAAGATGGTTGGAAAAGAATATGCCCACTTATACAACGTTGAAGACTTTTGGGCTAACTACAAAGATGACAAGGAGGTGCACATGAGGCCCTATATGTGCATGATGGCATACTTTGTTAAACAGTCAAATTATTCCTAGTGCCAAATCAAATTGTGGAGGATGAAAATACCATCATAGATTCAAGATTTGATGTCATTTCCAACCCACCATTGCCCCTAATTGACTGGGATGAGGAAGAGGTCAATGACCTCAATATTTTAACAAAACTAATAAAGCACAAGAAAAAGTAGTGGATTGATGGGAAAATTTCTCAACTAAAGCTCCAAGGAGAATCTCTGACCTATGGTGAGCTTGAAGATGAGATCAAGAGAGAAACTAACAATGGGACCGCTGCTACCCCATCTGGAGAGAATCCAAAGTCTCCCCCACCACCAAGTCAAAGAAAAGGAAAGAGGTAGAATAATGCCAGCCAAAACATAAAGTATATTCAAGTAAGGCCTCTGAAGGTGAGCCTTCAAAGAAAGCCAAGAAATCAAGCAGATTCACTAAGATTCCCATGATCCAAGAGGATCCACTCCATGAAGGAGAGTAAGAAGAGGCTGAGCAACCAAAGTCTCCACCTGCTACATCCACTCTTGTTGTCACCACCATTGCTACTACCATTACTCCTCCACCAACATCTCAAGTACTACTCACTTCCTTTCCACTTGTGGTGGACATCTCAATTCACCTTACCTCCACCTCACCTACCACACCCATTATGGTGAGGGATTCTTCTTCTTCCACCACTTCTCCACTCTCATCTTCCTCCATGTCTCCATCAATGACTACCCCTTTAGCCTCTGCAACAACAATTCCCACTCTCACTCTTCTAGAAGCTTTTGATTGACACATGCAAAACATACCTATGGAGATCTCAGGAGTGTTGATGAACCCTATAGTGCAAGCTTCCTTAGCTCAAGCTATGTCTGGTCTCCTCATCCCCTCTCTAATCGAACCACCCAAAATGGAGATGACCATGCAGATATCTGAAGAGATGGAAAGACAAGAGAGGGAGGCAACTAAAGAAATGGATGAAGAGTCTGAGCATGACTACCATGAGCATCTAGAGCATCAACACTTGGTCATCGATGAGGTGGTGTATGAGGAAGAAGGATCACAGTCCACAAAGGAAGATATTGAGGATCTAGGTGCAAAAGCAACTTGAAGGCACAAGGAAATTATGTACTAACTTCCCAGAACTATATAGGATCACGTACTCTAAACTTGAGGCTATCCTCAAGATTCCCAAGAGAACTTGGGAAAAGGAATTAGCCTTGGTGAAGGATGACCATTGGCTTGTTGAAACATGGAAATTAGGCCTAGTTTATAAGAGAGAAGTTTTGGAGTGGGTGCTCCATGAAGTGGAGCTCGACTTGAATTGGGTCAAGGAACATTGGGCGGCCTACAAAGAATACTTAAAGCTCATGACGGATTACAATATGTCTTCTATCAAGCTAGATCCTAAGAAGACAAGGTTGTATTTCCATAAGAAGATGGAGAACGGGGCTACTAATACATTAACGCCAGATTTTATGGATTTTGCTCCTCGATCCTTTGCTCAATTGGAGCAAGTGATCAAGAATACACCAAAGAGTAACATGGATTGGGAGCTGATTACTAGAAAATCCAGAAAGTTGAGCTTTCAAGTGCTCTAGTTTGACATAATGGAATGGAATAAGCTTCAGGAATTGATCAGAAAGTTCTGAGGATACAACATGATGAAGAAGAATGAAGGAAATCTGGTCATTGATGATGTGTTCCTCACTATGTAGCTGCAACAAAGGCAATCAACTAGAAGACAAAAGTGCCACAACACCAAACACTAAAAGAAAAAATAGGTTAAAAGAGAGGAAATGTTTTTCAAATTGTAAAATATTAAGGGGTAGGTGAAACCCTAATTTGTAGTCAATCTTGGCCACACAATGAGATTAAATCTTGGCCATTCATTTTGCTTTTTGAAAACTATAAATAGGGGGTCTCCTCTCTTTTTCAAGAGAGATTTGAGTTGTTGTAAAGACATGCTATTGAAATTCTAATACAAATTCATTACTTTTGGATGGATTCTTGAGTTTAATTCATGTTTCATGATTCTTCTCCTCATAGTTAATAGATTTGAGTGGATTTACTTTGTTGTTCTATGTGTTTTACATGCTTTAGTAGATTAGTTAATGTTGTTCATTTATGTTGAATAATTTTGTTGTGTTGATTCGCTTCCTTGTTTATGCTTTTTGCTGTTTATATAGGATAAATAGCAGTGTAAAGCTAGTCTGAACATACTTTGATTGTTGCACTTAAACTTCATCTTTTTTCATGCATTATGGTGAATGAATGGTTGAAAATCTATAGACCTTAGAATATTACACTAGTTTCATGAGATTGTTAGTTGGTTTGGTTAAGTGGAACTTAGTTTCAGGAAGGTTGTCCACTGTAATGTCCTCCATTATCACTATTCATTGGTAGTTTTAGGTCTAGGAACTTCCTCCTTTCCCTTCCCTTTTGACTTTTCTTTTAAATAGTAATTTAGGAAAATTTCAAGCATCATTGTAAAGCCAAGTCTGATGATGAAAGTGGAGTTTTAGACTGTTATCCTAAACTTGCAACAATAGAACATCATTTCAAAATTCCATAAACTCCATTTAAAAAACCAATTCCCCTCCAACTTAACATATGTAAGGCTTCCTCGTGATTACTAGAAATTCACATGAAACAACTAAGAAATTTCAAGCACTATCATGACCTTACATCTAAAACCTTGGGATAGTTTTCTACAATTTACTTGTAGGAAATTATCTTTAAAGAGAGGTGATGCATCTATGCATTACCTGTGTTTCGAAGTGCTAAAACACCCATCAATAGAATTGGTGCTAGAAGGAGGGCTGAATTGTATTAAGCTGGATGAAATCAGTTCATTCTAGCTTGAAATATTCCAAAGAGTTCTAAGATCAATAACAAATAGAGGGGAATTTCAAGAACTACAGTCTCCATCTAGGGATAAGAAGACTTGAAGAGGGGATGCAACTTCATCCTCCTCGTCTATTTGATTCACTTCACCTCCATCCTCACCTCTTCCTTCCATCCCTTTACACCACATTCATCCTTCCTTTCCCACATCCACTTCCTCTGCTTTGCCATCCCAAGCTACCTTTCAACTACTCACCTCCCACAACCAGGGCACTACCCCTATCATTATTCTCCAAGTCTAGAGCATGGTCCCACCTGTTGTTTCCCTGTGCAACCCCAAGTTCTTGTCCAACAACAAACATAACCTTGGCCTCCCCTCATGGCTTGGTTGGGGAACAATCCTTCTCTTCTGTCCTTCAATGATTACCATGACATGCCTAAGAAACCAGAGGGATTCTACATGAAATTTAATCCTCATGATCCACAGAGGATAGCAGAACAACATCAAAAAGTTTCAAACAACATTGAAGGATATGCAAATTGACCATGAGGGTGTGGCATGCTAACTCTTCCCTTATTCTTTCAAGGAAGAAGCCTTCTATTGGTACATCAACTTTCCAATAGGATCCATTATCACTTAGGACCTCTTGAAGAATGAATTCTTACGAAAGTACAAGATTCTAATCAACCCCTCAAAGTTATATTAGTAGTTCATGTCAGTTCGCAGGGAGGTTAATGAACCAATCAGCTCTTTCAATGATCAGTTTCACTAGACATTCATAAGATTGTAGGCTCCATATGTTCTTAATGATGTTGTTGCCCTGTTGGTCTATTATGCTACCTAGACAACCTCACTGTTGCATTGGTGAAAAGAATGCACCCACCACCTGCTAGGTTGGTGGATGCTTATGCTGAGGTGGTTATAGCCAACACTGACTTGGGACAAAATATTTCTAGTCCACTGCCTTCCTTGGGACAAGTTTCTCATCCTATGTAGATTCAAGGGCTTACACAAGCTTTGGCACATCAGACGCCTCTTATGAACCAAGTTCCACAGGTGTTTATGGTTCCTCATCCAGGATTTCCATTGAATTAGGCACCTCTCATACCTCACTACTTACAACCACAGTAGCAACAGGTCTATCCTCAATAGTCTCAAATCCCTACATACCTACAAGGGCCCAAATTCTTGCAAGTGCAACAAAATCAACCAGAAGTGTAGCTAGTTTTCCTCTAGAACCAAGCATCAAAGCCAAGTAATACAGAGAAGGATCGACTAGATGAACTAACAATGATGATCAAGAAAATTTCTATGAAGATGACACATTTGAGAAGTCAAAACAATCAGCTGCAAGCCTCCTAACACAACATTTAGACCAAGCTCAACTGGGACAATAGAGATAGCCATGATGCAGGAACCTCATCTGGGCAGAATTATGAATGAGGGAAAAATTCCAACTAAAACTTTGAAAGAAGGCCTTCATAGAGGCAGAACCGGATATGGAATATGAGGCCAAATAATGGAGATGTTCCTACTCCTCTTGACCAACCTGCTAATATAGAGAAGACAACTAGTGAGGTGTACCTCACCAAGACAACTTTATCTGAATGGTGTTGAATCCATAAAAAAAATAGGCACTCCAAATTGGATTGCCCAGAGTTCCTTACAGTGGCATAAATCTTTCAAGTAGAATTCTAGAAGGCCATTGACAATGCTGGTTGTCGAGACATAGCTCCATCCAAGCCTTACGATTCTTTCATGCTCATGGTCAATCAAGCTCTATTCCCACAAAGTGAGAGCAATGAGCCTGAAAAGGAGGCCACTCCCTCAAAGAATGGAGAAGTAAAAGAGGTAAGTAACGAAGAAACTTTATCTCAACTCTTTACTTTAGTAGATAATGGTCTAGTAGATGAAGAGGTATCATGCGAGGATGAAGTTCAAATGTTTAACCAAAGAGAAACCTCATTCAACTTAAGAAATAGGCAAGCAGGAGGACCTTCAATGACTTCTATTCTACCTAACAACTTCAACACCCTACCTAACCCCAAATCTAGTAACAATCCAGGTTACCCTCATGTGCCTACTAAATACTTTAACAAGAACAAAAAACAAAATCAAATGCAAACTAGTTCGTTGGCTCATCCCAAGGCAAGTCCTTTGAGGCTGAAATTGAGCAAATGGGTGAATATGATGCTGAAGAATTCAAGAAGGTCAAGATAAGTTTGTCTACCTTCAAGTTGCTCAAAGTCCCAATAGTAAGGAATTCTTTCTTTAGAGTGGTCAATGGGACTGTTTCTTCCAAGTCAACACAAGAGATACTTGCCAAAAGGGTATCTTTTGATGAATCAAAAAATGAGCCTTTAATCCAAGAAATCATAGGCAAGAAAAAGGATGCACCCTCAAATCAGTAAATGGGAAATAGCCTACCAAAGAATAAAATCAAGTACCAACTAAGGAAAAGACCAATGAAAAAGATAAAGGTCAAGTGGCTCAGGCTAACACACCCATGGGATTATTCAAAGGGAAGTTAGAAAAACCACCCTTCCTCACCACTATCAGGATATTTGGGAAGAACTTGCACAACTGCTTGATTGATTCAAGAGCAGTAGCTAACTTCATGCCCCTTGTTGTATGCAAAGCTTTGGGAATAGTCCCCACCCCTTCCAGATGAAAGGTAACCCAACTGGACAAAACCAAGGTGAACATAGTTGAAGAAATCAACCTTATTCCCATGCGGATTGTTGTAGATCCAAGAGTGCAGCAAGTTATTGATATTCAATTAGTAGATATCCCAGACACGTATGGCATAATACTAGGGTAATACTTCACCAGGGCATTGAATGGGTATGCCACAATTGATTTTCCTCACATGTGGCTGCATGGAAAGGGCTACCAAACCAGATCTGCAAAGATCGAGAGCCACACATGAAATTTATGATTATGGAATACAACAACACCAATGAGGTGTTGTTCGCTGAGATGGAGTTGGGTAATTACTACCCCATGGCTTACCAAGAGGAATCAACATTCCAAGAAGAGGAGGTGGTTAAAGAAGTTTTCCTTGTGTTGTGTAGCCCTCCAGCTAATTTAACCCATGCACCTCAGAGCACATAAATTCTAGTAGAATCAGATGATGACAAATTCTACAATGATGGTAATTTGGGAATATTGGATGGATTCCAAGATTTCATGGAAATGTGTGTGTAGGATTAGCTTAGCCTAAGGGAAAGAATGGATTTCCAAGAGCTCTTGCTTCCCAATTAGTGCAGATTTGACAATACTACCCACTTAGAATTCAAATGTTACTTGTGACAGATAGTTGTTGAGCATATCAAAGGACAAGTCACACCCAAAGAGGAAATCCCAATGGGGTAGCCTGACACTAGCAATATTGAGTTCGTGCCCACCCTAGAAAGTGCAGATTCGAGTGTGTAGCCAAGAAAAGATGAATGCTTGATCAGTCTCAAAGCCAAGGAGTCTTCCAAGTTTTGGACATTGTGTTTTGATGGGTCTAAGTCCAAGCAAGGAGCGAGAGCTGGGTTTGAGCTTATCAGCCCCATAGTTAAGACTTACATTGTTGCTCACAGACTTCAATTTTATTACACAAATAATGTAGTATATTATGAAGCACTAGTCCATGGTATTCTGATGGCCCTAAGGAAGAAGGTTAAAATGTTACAAGTCTTTGACAAATCAAATTTAGTGGTAGAATAGGTTTGGAAATTGTATTCCTTCCATGCCAGAAGGTTAGAAAATTATAGGCATAAGGTTTGGGATCTTTTAGAGAATTTAGACGCCTTTAATATCCAGCTGATCCCTTGCTCCCAAAATCAAACTATTGATACCTTGGCTCAAGAAACCAACACCCTTCAACCTTTTTCACTATTTGTCCTCAAAAGGTTCACTATTGAGCTTACCTCCACCCCATCTATGCTAGACAATGTCACCAATTTCCAAGTGTTCAATGATGATAAGCACATCTTGGATTTCATCACTAGTCCTGATGTGTTTGCAACTTAGATCATCGATGAGGTTGAGCCTGAAGAGGCTGAATTGGATATAGAAGGGGTTATCAACCTCAAGACCAATACTATTCCTAAAGACATGGTCCAACTTGAGTGGATATTCAACTTAGATCAAATCAAATATCAAGATCAGCAAGCAAAGAGACTCCATCAATAATCAATGTGACACTCACAACCTTGGAACAACTGAGGAGGTTAAAAATATATTCATTGACAAAGTGTTCACAATAGAAGAAAATAAAGGAATCATTGATGCTTTGCGAAAGTATCAAGATGTAGTTGCTTGGAGCTATGAGGATTTAAAGACATAGGACACCTCAATCATCACACACCATCCCTCTGAAGTCGGATGTAAGACCATTCCGACAAGGACAATGCCCTATCAATGCTTTGTTGGAGCCCATCACCTACAAGGAGGTTCAAAAAAATTTTGTAGCTAGGATCATATTTCCAATTAGGCACTCCACGTGGGTGGCTAATTTGGTTCCAATAAGGAAAAAGAATGGTGAAATCAGGTTATGCGTATATTTTGGAAACCTCAATAGAGCTTTAGACAAGGAAAATTATCTAGTGCCCTCATTGGATGAGGTGCTACAGATAGTCAATGGATCTCAAATGATGTCCTTCTTGGATGGCTACTCTAGGTATAATTAGGTAGTGGTGCAGAATGAGGATAGGCTCAAGATAGTGTTCACCACTAAGTGGGGAACCTTTGCATACAGAAGGATGGCATTTGGACTCATCAATGTTGGTGCTACTTTCCAATGTGCAATGGACACAACCTTCAAAGATCTAATCAACGAGTGTATTATCATCTACATGGATGATGTCACAATATTCTCGAAGAAGCAGGATGATCATGTCACTAATTTATGCAAAGTTTTTCAAAAATGTCAAGAATTTGAGATCTCCTTGAATCCTAAGAAGTGCATCTTCAAAGTCACTAAAGGAAAGCTTCTCAGGCACGCTATTTTAGAAAAAGGAATCTCAATCGACCCTAAGTGAATTTAGTCCCTCATGAAAATTCAACTGCTAGGCAGCAAGAAAGATCTGAAATCTTTCTTTGGAAAGATAAATTTTGTCATAAATTCATTACTGGCTTTGCTGAAATAGTCAAGCCACATAATGCCATGTTGAAGTAGGATGCCAAATTCGAGTGGACATCAAAGGAAAAGAAAGCCTTTGAGGAAATCAAGAAAGCAATTGTTGATGCACCTGTGTTAGTTAGTCTGGATTATCTAAATCCATTCTACATTTACTCATTTGCTTCAAATCATTCTTGTGCTAGTATATTGACTCAAAAGAATGATGAAGGAAGTGAGCACCTAATTTCCTTCATGAGTGCTCAATTAAAAGATGTCAAACTGAGGTACCACAATGTAGAAAAGAAAGAATATGCTATGGTTAGGGGATTTAATAAATTTAGACACTATATCTTACAAAATAAGGTGTTTTCCATAGTGCCTAATTCAGCGGTGAAGACATTGTTAATGCAGAATGAGGTAGGTGAAAGAAGAGAAAAATGGGTCACCCTACTACAAGAGTATGACATGGAGATTCAACCAATGAAATTAGTAAGAGGGAAGGCCCTTACTCGAATGATAACTGAAATGATAGCTCAAATAGGACTCGAGCTTATGGTCTAGCAATATTAGCTTGAGGATGTCTCTCCCAGAGAGTGGTATGACGATATCATCTACTACCTGCTAAACCACAAGTTCCCGCCTCATCTATAAGAAGTCCAAAAATGTTCCCTCTAGCTGAAAAGAAATAGATACATGCTACAAGGGTCTATATTGTGCAAGAAGAATCATGAAGGCGTCTACCTCAGATGCCTTTGGAAAGAAGCGACAAGCGTACTTAGGGAGTTTCATGATAAATTTAGCACTGGTCATGGATCTGGTCTTTCCACTGCTCATCAAATCTTGCGGGTTGGGTATTATTGGTTGACATTCTTCAAGGATGCACACAACCATGTTTGAACTTGCCACATGTGCCAGACTGTTACAACTAGAGAATGAAACATTGTCCCACTGCAACCAGTTTTGGAGGTAAGACTGCTCGCATAGTGGGGTCTCGACTTCATTGGTCTGGTAAGCCCACCATCCTCTGCGGGTCACAGGTACATTCTAACCACCTCTGATTACTATACTAGATGGACATAAGAAATTGCATGTAGGCAATGTACCACAGAGGAAGTCACTAATTTTCTCGAAAGTTTTATTCTGAATCACTTTGGTTGCCCATACACTCTTGTTGCGATAATGGCCCTACCTTTTCCTTGCTAACATTCACCAGTTAGGCCTTTGACTATGGCATCACCCTTAAGTTCTCCTCTAATTAATAACCTTAGGGTAACAGCCTAGCCCAATCCACAAACAAGAATTTTATCACTGTCATCAAGAAACTGCTGGATAGGAACCCCAAAGACTAGTACACCTAATTCCTTTTTTCCCTTTGGGAAGATCACATTCACCATAAGGCCTCCTTAGGTTATTCCACTTTTCACCTCATTTATAGCTTAGAGCCTATGTTTCCTATTCACCTTAAGATCCCTACCCTCCAATTCATCAATACCTTCTATGAAGAAGGGGATCGTCGAGAAGCTCGTTTAGCTAAATTGCTCTACCTAGAAGAATTCTGTGACCGAGCGATTGAAAATTTTTCCAAGCATCAAAGCATGGTCAAGAGATGGTTCAATTGACAAGCCAAAGTTAAGGCCTTCAACATTGTTGATTTGGTCCTATGTTGGGACAATTCCCATGAAAAGAAATGGGGACATTACAAATTTGACAAGATTTGTCTTGGCCCCTTTCAAATTTCTAAAATCCTTAGAGATAATGCTTTTCAACTTAAGACATTAACTGGTGAAGACATCCCATTGCTCATCAATGGGAAACACCTCAAGCATTATTTCATCACTTGAGCTCTTTTGAGCTAAGTCTCTGTAAATACTTGTATATAGGTTCGTTTAGGTTTCTTTGGTTTGTTGCTTTGTTGTTTTGCTTTGCTTTTGTTTTGCTTGTCTCCCGACTGTCCTATTTTGTTGAGGGTGTTCCTTTGTTTCTAGTGCAGTGGTCGTGTTTAGTTTGATGAATGATTCACTTTTTTGCTTGCTCTTTGTGTTCTTTGGATAAGTACTTGTTCCCAACTATTGGTCTTTGATTGTTGCTATGGAATGGTCCCTTATTTGAACTTCAACTTGACCTAGAACATGAACCTTGGTTGAATCCTTTCACACTCATCTTGGATCATGCACAAAACACACACTAAATTATTTCTAAAGGGTTGTATAGTGGTCATTATGACAACCTAGCAAGTGAAAAATCTTAGGTCTACTCTAGTGACCACTGTGATTCCATACCCACAATAAGCTTTGATGCTTATGTAGTTGAGAAAAAGAAAAGATATTGAAAGAAGTATTAGTAAGAAAAGGAAAGGAAATATTAAAATCAAGCAACTGTGTGGATGTACAGACAACTCTACCAGGGCTATGGACACTTGCCCGGTAGTAGAGCAATGTTCATGGTTTGTAGTGACAACTTCATCGAGGCTATGGATGCCTGACTAGCAGTGAGGCAATGTCCAGGTTACTTTTGGGGTTGGACAGTTTATGTAACTTTCTTAGCTTGATTAATGATCGTTGGTCATATTTTCTAAAGAAAAGGAATGAATTCACCATACGCACACACTTCTGAGATGTTTTCTAATCTGATTCAGTTAAGGATCTTGTTCTCCTTCAAGTCCTTTAGTTCATTTATGGAAACCGACCCCTAGTCTACAAAACCAAAGATTCAGGGTTATAAATGAGTCTTTTTCCTTAGAACTCTCAGGAGTGTTCTCCTAGTAGAGTTTCCCTTTTTTGTGCCTATTGTCCACTCACTCCATTTAGAATAGGGACCCTCTCTTTTTCACCTTTTTTGAGTCACTTTCGTCGTTGTCTCATTTTGCATAACCCCTATTTTGAATAATTAGTGGTCAAGGAATCTTAGAGGTACTATCTTGAGTTGACCAAGTTTCACCACCCTCAAAATTTTTAAGTCTTTGGCCTTCATTGAGTTCCTTTGGTAGTTTTCCTTCAAACTTCAAAACTATCATGTTTCGCCTTTGCGGGTCCACCCTTGTGGGCTACCCTTGGTGGAATTTTGTCCATCCATGGTTGTTTTTGTGGTGTCTGAGTCAAGGCATCCACCTGCACTATGAGGTCCACATCATTCACTAATTGACTAGACGACAAACACCTGGGCACCACCCATGTCATGGACCCTATCATTCCCACCATCGACCCTTTCGAAGT
Source organism: Sequoia sempervirens (assembly GCA_007258455.2). Lineage (NCBI taxonomy): Eukaryota > Viridiplantae > Streptophyta > Pinopsida > Cupressales > Cupressaceae > Sequoia > Sequoia sempervirens. The sequence continues at coordinate 483,806,896 of VDFB02000015.1, read as the reverse complement.
CCACACCCACCAACCGCACTTGTTGCCATACTCACATTTATTTCAGCAATTTAATGACCAAAAGTCTATAAATAGCAAGTCATGATGGATCATTTTCACTGAAATTCCTTCTAAAAAGTTGTCAGAGCTCTCCTGCTTTCACCGCTGCAACACCCGCAAGATCTCTTCGACATTTGAGCTTCACTAACCTCAATTTCCTCACAAATTCTTGTAGGTCTATCAGGTAGGTTATTTGCTTCCATCTCCATTATGCATTTTTTGATGAAATTTGTATATTTATTAAAATATTAAATAGAAAGACCTTCAAACTAGTTAGATAACCTCATAGTGCACAGAACCCATGTTTTAAAATTTTTAAAATCCTTTGAAATTCCTTCATTGGACGCATGCAAAACTTGAGACCTTTGTCGCCATTCTTGAATCAGGTCTATCAAGCCCTTGCAACCCATAGGACCTTCACCACTATTATCTTGGCCCTCCAGTGACAAACTTTAAAACATCAATCGTTACCTTTGGCAGGCCCACTCATGCAAGTAGATGCCCCCCTTTGTCGTCACCTTTGAACTTAACAAAAAACCTAAGTCAGATGAAATTCTTTCATCTCCCACGGGTCCAAAAATGCAAGTTTTTGCATGTAGATGCCCCTTCTATCTCACATTTTTCAAATGGCTACCTAATTGTAGGCTTCTAACTTGCAGACTCCACAGGGTCTCCGTCCATCACCCAGTGCATCACAAAACTCCTTTTGCGAGATATCCAATGTGGGTTCTCATTGTTGTTTTTCTACCATCTCACTGACCATTTCAAATGACAAAGATATTAGTTTCTCTCGCAAGGCATGTCCCACACTGCCAGTCTCCATTCGATCCTTCTGACAAAAATGCTTAAGTATAAACCTACTGGCTTCCATCCACAAACTTTCGTTGAGCGTTCGCCATCCTAGAACTACTGACAATCCCCTTCCTCCTACCTTGCAGACTTTGGCACCTACTTTTCCCTGAGTCTTTGGTAAAAATCATTAAGTAAAATGTTGCATGTAGGCAGTCTGATGCAAGTGGCCGCCTACGGGCCACTGTCCCATTTTTTCCTTTTCTAAACTTCCAAACCAATCCTGCTGCTCGCTACACAAAATATGACCTCCCTAACACTATCCAACCAATAGTGAACAAGTAATCCTAGCCGATGACTTTCACATACCCGAAGGTGTTGACCACCACTTGTGGACCGCCATCCTGTCCCTGCTATTTCGAACAACTGCCATGTAACATCCTTCCACGGGTCCCTGCCTGCATCCGGTTGAATGACTTGAACTACAAAGGTAAACCGATGCCCCTCTTCCTCCCTGTGGGTCTCACATTGCGGGATTTCATTTGTTGGATTCTACCTCAGCATTTCCATTTCAAACGATGAAGCTCCTAAACAACTAAGACAACCCCTGCACCCACAACCTTTAGACCTGCATGACAAAATGATTGAGTTATCACTTCCAAAACCTCAAGAACGATCAAACCCACGTGTCCAAATGGCTTAACACCTTGGTGGGTCCCATCATAACATGAAAATATTGATGTGGGTGGCTCTATGTGGACTGTCATTCCCTATTGATTGTTTGCCTACAACTTCCTTCAAAATGGCTACTAGCCCAAGGAAACCCGTACCCTTGGGCCCGCATTACCATATTTTCCCTGAACGAAAGGAAAATGATGATTTTAGAGGAATGTTATGATCTATAAAGGATAAACTACTTGATCTAACATTGATTTTGTAGTATTTTTCTAATGCTCCCCTTATTTTACACATGAATGTGCTTACTCCACCTTTTCTTGCAGGATTTATGGAATCAACTGTAGGCCCACCAAGAGCGTTTGTAGAGAAAGAAAAAGGGAAGAAGACCACCAAAGCACCAAGAGGGAAGGAAGAAAAAGATTATATGAAATACAAATTCCAAAAAATCAAGATCACTTCCAAGGTTACCATAGAATGGGACACAATTTTAGATACAAACCTGGGATATATTGATTTAGATTAATTCAAGTAGAGGGTCATTGTCAACCCTACTACAAAGAATGAAAAAATAATTAGGAAAAGTGGATTGGCTAAGGCAGATGGTTTCCCACCTACTCTTGTGGCTCTAGAGTTGGTGATGGCTTGTAGAGAAGCCTACCAAGAGAAAACCAAAAGAATTGTTGACCATGATGGTAAAGTGTTGTCCGACTTATCTGCCAAGTCTATAGGGAAAAATTTCCACATACCTACCTTTGATCCAATGGAGGAACCCACAAAAGAATATGCATAAAGCACATGGAAATATAACCCTCTAAGGTGTAAGAAACTTATTAATGAATACTGGTTAAAATAGAAGAGGGGCAGCGTGAACAAGGTACCCTGGTATCCAAATGATTGGTATCCAAATGACTAGTTGATACTGCTAGAAGTCTCCAGGTAGCTACAACATGCACATACACTCCTGAGTGATAAACACAAGCCAGGAATCCCTTATCCTATCACTTTCAACCAAGGTATGTATGCTCTTCCCACATCACAATTTTTGGAGTACACTAAAAAGAATATCATTGAATATAATTTTGAGCTTTACACTACTCAACCAAGGATGGATCCATATGGAGAGCTGAAGAAGATGGCTAGAAAAGAATATTCCCACTTATAAAACATTGAAGAATTATGGGCTAACTGTAAAGATACAAGAAGGTGTGCATGAGGCACTATATGCGCATGATGACATACTTTGTTAAAAAATTCAAATTGTTCACGGTGTTGAATCAAATTGTGGAGGATGAAAACACAATCATAGATATGAGATTTGATTTCATTGCCAACCTGTCATTTGCCGTAGTCAACTCGTACAGGGAAGAGGTCAATGATCTCGATATTTTAACAAAACCAATAGAGCATAGGACACAACAGTGGATTGATGGGAAGATTGCTCAACTAAAGCTCTAAGGAGTAACTCTATCCTATGGTGAGCTTGAAGATGAGCTCGAGAGTGAAACCAACAGTGGGACCACTACTATCCCATCTAGAGAGACTCCAAAGTCTCCCCCCACCACTAGGTAAAAGAAAAGGAAAGAGGTAGTAGAACACCAGTCAAAACATAAAGTATATTCAAGGAAGGCCTTTGAAGGTGAGTCTTCAAAGAAAGCCAAGAAATTAGGTGGATTCATTGAGATGCCCATGATCCAAGAGGATCCACTCCTTGAAGGAGAGGAAGAAGATGTTGAGTAACCAAAGTCTCTGCCTGCTGCCTCCACTCTTGATAGACCACCACCACTGCTATTGCCATTACTCCTCCGCTAGCATCTCAAGCACTACTCACTTCCTCTCTACCTATAGTGGACATCTTAGTTCACCTTGCCTCCACCTCACCTACCACACCCATTATGGTGATGGATTCTTCTTCTGCCATCACTTCTCCACTATCATCTTACTCCATGTATCCATCAACGACTACCCCTTTAGCCTCTACAATAACAATTCCCACTCTTCTTCCAAAAACTTTTTCTCAACGCATGCAAAACATACCTATGGAGCTCTCTGAAGTGTTGATGAACCTTGCAGTTCAAGCTACCTTAGCTCAAGTTGTGGCCGATCTACCCATCCCCTCTCTCACTAAACCACCCAAAATGGAAATGACCGTGTGGATATCCAAAGAGTTGGAAAGACAAGAGGAGGCAACTAAAGAAATGGATGAAGAGTCTGAGCATGACTACCATGAGCATATAGAGCATGAACACTTGGTCATGTATGAGTTGGTGCATGAAGAAGAAGGATTGCAATCCACGAAGGAATATATTGAGGATCTAGGTGCAAAAGTAGCTTGAAGGCATGAGGAGATTTTGTATTGACTTCCCAAAACTATACATGATCATGTACCCTAAACTTGAGGGTAGCCTCAAGATGCCCGAGAGAACTTGGGAAAAGGAATTCGCCCTACGAAAGGATGACCATTGGCTTGTTGAAACATGGAAATTAGGCCTGGATCACAAGAGAGAATTTTTCAAGTGGGTACTCCATGAAGTGGAGCTTGACGTAGATTGGGTCAAAGAACATTGGGCAGCCTACAAAGAATACTTAAAGCTCATGACAGATTATGACATGCCTATCGTCAAGCTGGATCCTAGGAAGATAAGGCCATATTTCCATAAGAAGATGGAGAATGGGGCTATTGATACATTAACGCCATATTTTATGGATTTTGTTGCTTGAGCCTTTCCTCAATTGGAGCAAGTGATCAAGAATATGCCAAAGAGAAACAAGGATTGGAAGCTAATTACCACCAAATCCAGAAAGTTGGGCTTCCAAGTGCTCTAATTTGACATAATGGAATGGAATAAGCTTCAATTTTTGAAAGTTCGTGGGATACAACATGGTGAAGAAGAATGAAGGAAATCCATTCATTGATGATGAGCTCTTCACTATGTAGCTGCAGCAAAGGAAATTAGCTAGAAGATAAAAGTGCTACAACACCAGGCACTAGAAGACAAAATAGGCTAAAAGATAGGATTTTTTTTTTTAAATTGTAAAATATTAAGGGGTAGGTGAAACCATAATTTGTAGTCAATCTTGGCCACACAATGATATTAAATCTTGGCCATTCATTTTACTTTTTGAAAACTATAAATAGGGGGTCTCCTCTCATTTTCAAGAGAGAGTTGAGTTGTTGTAAAGACATGCTGCTAAAATTCTAAAAGAAATTTAGTGCTTTTGGATGCATTCTTGAGTTTCATTCATGTTTCATGATTCTTCTCCTCATAGTTAATATATTTGAGTGGATTTACTTTTTTTTTCTATGTGTTTTACATGCTTTAGTAGATTAGTTAATGTTGTTCATTGATACTGAAGAATTTTGTTGTGTTGATGCCCTTCCTTGTTCATTCCTTTTGTTGTTTATTGAGGATAAATAGTAGTGCAAAGCTAGTTTGAACATACTTTGATTGTTACACTTAAACTTCATATTTATTCATGTGTTATGGTGAATGAATGGTTGAAAATCTAGAGACCTTAGAAGATTGCACTAGTTTCATGAGACTGTTAGTTGGTTTGGTTAAGTGGAACTTAGTTTCTGGAAGGTTGTCTACTATAGTGTCCTCCATTATAACTTATCATCAATAGTTTCATGTCTAGGAACTTCCTCCTTTCCCTTCCTTTTTGACTTTTCTTTTAAATAGTAATTTAGGCAACATTCAAGCATCATTGTAAAGCCAAATTTGATGATGAAAGTGGAGTTTTAGACTACTATCCTAAACTTGCAGTAATAGAACATCATTTCAGAATTCCATAAACTCGATTTAAAGAACCAATTCCTCTCCAACTTAACATATGTAAGGCTTCCCTATGTTTACCAACAAATCACATGAACCAACTGAGAAAGTCCAAGCACTGTCATGACCTGACATCCATAACCTTGGGATAGTTTTCTACAATTTACTTGTAGGAAATTGTCTTTCAAGAGAGGTGATACATATATGCATTACCTATGTTGAGAAGTGCTAAAAATTCCATCAACAGTAGTGAGTGGTGGTTTGGAACAATGAAAGGTATGAAGGACTTTCTTTATAAGCAAACTATACAATCTAGCTTAAGACAACGTTCTTCGAAGAGATTGAAGGTGGATTATGGAACTCAAGGGTTACCATGATAAAGATTAAAGTAAATACTTAGATCTATTTAAAATCCATTTTCATGAAGATATTAAAGATGTCACATGCAAAACCCTAGCAGCTGGAGTAATGAATACAACACCAAAGAGGATAGTGTGCTAGGGAAAATTTAGGAGATATCCACATTATCTAATCACAGGAAAATACATCATTTATTTATTTTTTTAAATTAAAAGAAATAATTCTAAACCCTATATAGGAGACATTGATACTTCAAAATCATCTGAATGAACTTGATATTATGCAAATATATGTCAATTAAATACCTAGATTACAAATAGTAGTGCAAACAATGTAACCCTTGTTGAGTAGAGTAGGAATGAGATAAGCAAAAATGAATCCTATGCCTCCTGTCACACACATCTCCTTACCATTCTCTATTTTGGAGGGCTATGCCTGAAAAATAAGGTCTCGAAAAAGGTTTTAAATTATGTTTATTATAATTAAAACTCCATTTTGGTGGGCTATGCCTGAAAATAAGATTTCGACGAAAGTTTTAGAGTATGTTTATTAAAGTTTTAGAGTATTTTGGTGGGCTATTGATTCTTGATTCCTTAAATTATTTATTCAAATGGATTGTAACTAAATAAATGACTAACTATTTAGTCATTTTTATTTGTGACTAAATACTTTTTAGTCAATGAACAAATTAGTCATTTATTTACTCATTTATAGCTAAGTTACAAAAAAATATTAGAATTTAGTCATTTTTAGTTGTGACTAAAATTTTGTCACATAGTCATTTATTTTCCAACTTATACTAGTGTATATTCTGCCCTTGTGGGCTCATCTTCCTTCCCCATATAATAATCTAGATTGGAAGGCTGATGACCTCTTGGTGTATAAGTGTTAGGGGGTGCCTCTTCTTTATTTGTAGTGTAGATTGTGTGTGTTTGTGTTCCCCTGTACTTATGTTATGTGTTCCTAGATGACCCTTGTCACCCTTGTAGGTGCTTGGATATAGGTGTGTTTATGTGTTGTAAAACTTCCTTTATTTGTGGCATCATTCTTCCTCTATTATGTGTATTGATTTTTGACAATTGGGGATGATGTAAAGTGTTAGGGGCATTTAGGCTTCCCTTCCATGTTGACCAATTTTTATTTTTATTTTTGTTTTCTCTTGCATTCTTCACATTGTCTGATACAGTAAGGGGTTGATGATAGTTTATTAATATGCTATTATTATATTTATCTATATTTATGAGTAGCTCTAACTAGGCTAAAATATCATATCACCCCTATCCCTTATATGTTATGCTATTTTTTTGCATTTCTTTGCTTATTTCATGATGCTTTGGTACTCATGTGTTGTCCCTCACATGTGCGACAACATTACCATGGTGACATATCACTATGTTACGTGGGCCACAACATTAGTTTTTCATTCTTGCTCTCTCCTTATGATGTCAATGCCTCTGTGTTTAGCATGCATCATCCTAAGGGGTGGCTATCATGTCACTTTTATTTTTAAAAAATGCATTTGGTGGCCAATGAATCTTTTCTCAAAAATATTTTCAAAACATTTTTCAAAAATTACATTCTCAACTAGGACCCCCAACAAAACATGTTTCCTTCGTCATGGGTTCGCAAAGAAAGAGCTTGAAGAAATTTCCTCTAAGGAGGGAGCAACTTCTCCTACAAGAGAAGCCTAGACCTTCCCCTCACGAGGGGGAATTTTCTTCCTTTCAAATTCCTTGATGAATTGAACATCTTTCAAAAGGATTCCTTGATGTTGAATCAACTTACAAAAAACATCCTTGTACTTTCAAAATAGCGTGTCCCTTGAGTGGACCTCTTTTCTTTTGAAGAGTTCCCAAGGGACCCCTTTGAAAGCCCTTAAATTTTTCTACTATCTATGTGACTATCTTCGTGTTTTCCTATGTGGCTGCTATTTTATTTTCTAACATGTTCTATTTACAGATTAACATGTTTTGCAAGTGTGCCTATGAAGCTGCTTTCTAGTCCGACTCTGCAGAGTCCCTTCACATAGAGCTTCCTTGGGAGAGAGTACTTGGGGGCACCTTCTTTGCAGGTTCAAGGATATATGAAGCACTTGCATCCTGTGGGATTTGTCCATTGTTGGTCTATGGGCCTTCAATGTGCTTTGTTCAACTCTGTAGCTCCAAGGATCCATGGAGTCCTTTGTTCAAACCTCCTCAGGAGAGAGTACCCGTGGAGTTATTTTTCTTCCCTATGCTTTCAAGTTTGCTAGATTGCGGTCTACTTCCTTGACGGTTTGGGTATACATTTCTAAACTCTTTGGTCTACTTTACTGAACAATCATTGACACTCGTGCTTGCTAAAGTGGGGAAAAAATGTATAGGAGCAAATTTGCATCCCTCTTTCAAACTCCCCTTTTGCATCCATCCACCTTACAAAATCAAACTTGACTAAGAAATTCCACATTACACATTCTCATTGAATCCAATTGGTCCCTATATTTTGTGTCGATGGGGGAATTTTTGTTAGGGACATGAGCACGACATGCAGACATCTACGTGGCGTGTTGTCATCCCTAATAGATTCCTACCTCTAGAGTTCGCAAGGACGTTACACTACTCATTGGGGATGAAATGTAATGCCTCTATGTCAACTAGTCGACCCAAAAATATATCTTTTCCTCCCATTTTTATCTCCAAATGCATCCATTTCACATTCATTTAGGCTTCTACAATCTCTTGAGCATTCTACTTCATCTTCTTGGAAATTCCTTGAACATTTGCTTGGCAACATGATGATCCATCAACTTCACTGAGAATATGTTGTACTACCATAGAAGCTACTAGTTTTGTGTTGTGTGAGACCTCCTTTGTCACTACTACAATTGTGTTGACTTTACCAAGCTTTTAGTCTTGCATTCTCCCTTCATTGGCCTTGAGTTCCTTTGGGTGGAGGTGGTATTGCTTCACTATCCTTATTTTTTTGTGGTTTGATAGAATGGAATTGTGTTTCTTCTAGTGTTCAATACTCTCTTTCCTACTATTTCCTTTATCACATTTTCTATCCCATGGATTTCTTGGTTTTCCATGGAGGTGGAAACACCAAAACAGGGGTTTGATTGAGGCAAACCCCTATACAACCCCAACATTTTTCCTCTCTTGGTTGTGTGTAGGTGCACATGTGCATGTGGCTTTCTTGAAAACTAGACTCTTAATAAGTTGGACTTCATCACCTTCATTTTTCTCTATCTCCTTTATCATCTATATAATTATTTGTTGCACTTCGTTATTCTATTCAGTTCGTTAAAATTTATTAGCTAGACTGCAAGTAGGATTCCTTGTATTTTGTACTATATTTCTCCATTTTATAGTCAAATGGATGACAGTGCTCCAAAGAGACACCAATGTGTCACACTATCATCCTCGAGTAGAGAGCTATTTGAGGTATGGTTCAAATTCCAAAAAATGGCTTGTTTAGCCCCATTCAAGTATTCAGATCAATAGATTGATAGAAGCACTTGAGAGTGCTCTTCATTCTCTATCCTTGACCTAAACATCTATTTTGCTTGAGGTAAGATAGGGAACCCTTCTTCTCTCAGCTCTCCGTGACCTAGAGCCTTGGTGTGGTTGGTCTCCCTACCTTACAAAAAGTAATTTGCATTAGCATCTATATAAATTTTTTAAAAAAATTGACCCTATTGATGTGTTCTCACAAATTCGTAATCATGTCTTTCCCATCAACGACACTAGAACCTACATTCATGGGAAATTGGAAGAATTTGACCATCAAGTACTCAAGAATCAATGGCTAAAGGAGTTGAATGGAGAAAATTTCTTAGTGAAGCCTGAGTATGAAATCCTTGTATGGAAGAAGCTAGAGGTGTGGAATTGGTTTCCCAAATTTTGCAGTGAAATGGATGCAAAGTGTGTGAGGATAGCCCTAACTAGGGTGCATGATAATCTTTTATTGACAAATGTGCCCAGACTAATTTTTAAAGATGTGATCAAAGCCATGACTGGACTCTGTGACACTAGACCTATGCCAGTGTTGAATTCTATGAAAAATGATGTGGTTATGAAGTTAAATAGTGCCACATATGATGGAAGATAATTGACTACCAAACCTATTACAAAACCTGTTGTGAGGCATGTGCCAATCATAATAGGTCACAACTATAATTTATGTTGCACATGATATGGTAGGAAATGGAAAAGACTACAATTTTTGTGAGTTGTTATGGCAACAACTTATGGAGAACTTGAGCCAGAACAAGGCAAAGAAATATCCATTCAAATTTGGAAAACTGATAGTCTATTTGTTGTTTTACTTTTTAAGAGAGCTACCTAGGAAGAAAAACATAATATGGGATACTGGTAGACTAGTAGCACATCAAATATTTGATTACCTGAGTAACATTTGGGATTTCAATGCACAGGGCAATGCTCTAACTATATTTTTCATAGTTTTATAGAATGAAATGCATGAAAGAGAGAGAATTCCAAAGAGTCTGGTAGTCAAACATGCAAATGATATAACCTTCCTGGTATCCACTGATGAGTGCATTATAGAGGTAGTAGAACCTAGAACTCCATGGATAGAGCATCTAGGATATGAGATTGGTGAGAAAATGGTTGAGGGTCTCGTTGACATATTACTAAACATCCCCAAGGATCCCTCCCAACCTTGGCATGGTACATTTGAAGAGAAGTCAGATAAAGTGTGTTTGGAGATTTCAAAACCTCAAAGAGAAAAAAGGGTAAATAAAAATGTTGATGCATATTTCCAACTACATACACTTTCTAAGAATGATGTTGATAGGCTAAGGGAAGTTGCATTAGATAAGAGGGCCAAAGAAGTTGAGGTGCCCTTCGGACCTAGAAAATTAGGAAGATCATCTTCCACTACTACCTCTACATATCCATCAACACCCAGTGTAGCTGCAATAGTGAAAGAAAATAAGGTATAACACAGTGCTCCAACAGTAGTAAATATATGTACTTCTACCAGACCCAACACTAGAGCTTCTAAGAGGACGAATATACCTCCTATTGTATTTTCTTCCCCCTTTAAAGAAAGAATAAAGAAAAAGGATATTAGGAAAAGGAGCATAAGTGATGTGGTACTAGAGGAGATTGAACTTGGCTTACAAGAAGAAAGATAGTTGAAAAGGAATAGAAGAACCAATGCCCCCACCAACGATGAAGGTATCTCATAGGCGACTGGAACACAAAATGTTGTGGACTCATTTGATGAAGAGGAGATAGAAGATGAAAAGAATGCTTTCAAAATTCATGTGCATAAAAAGAAGGGTGAATAAGGAACTTCAAAACCTATGGAGGAAAATCCCAACTCTCCTCTGGTAAGAGACCACTCTCCTTTAAGATTGGAGCCTTTAGTAAATAATATGATAGAATTTGAGGATCTTTTAACTATTGCTAAACTATTTGACAAAGTTAATGAAGAGGATAAGGAAACAATTGTAAATGCTTTCATTCAATACATGGTTATTTTTTATAAGAGTATGGAAGATATAAGAAAGAAGGTAACTAATAATGTATGGGAAACTCTAATACAAAGAAGGAATGAAGTTGTAAATATTGATGACAAGATCAGGTCTGATGCCTTGAACACAGATAGATCCTCCCTGTTTGAGGATGATATTGCTACCCTATTAGCAGAATATTCTAAGAGATTCAAAGTTAAACAAAGAGTTACCATTCTCATGACAAGAGAAAAAGGTAGTGTGGAAAGGTTGAAGCTAGAGAATTTTTCCACAATAAAAGACATGGTAGAGAAAATTAGGATGAGTTTTGTTTCTTCATCTCATACAACTCAAATATAGGAGCCTAATAAAGAAAAAAACATTGACACAAATGAGGTGATTCCCCCTACCACTAGTTTACCTGTTTTCAAAGAAGAAAATAATCATTTGAATAAGGTTGATGATATACATGTCTCTCCAGAGACATTTTCTCCTCTAGATGACATGGAGGATACAACCAAAGAAAATATCGAAGATCAATACCAAAATAATACCAGTGAGAATCCATAGGAACATCATGAGAATACTGGAAACAATGATGAAGAAGATAAAAATGATGGAGAAGGAAGAAAATATAAAAATATTGATGATAGAAAGGGTGATGAGGACAAGAAGGAGAAAGAAAATAAAGACAAACCATTAGAAAATATCACTGAAGAGGAAGAAGAGGAAAAGAGAGAAGAAAATAAGGAAGAAACAAAGGTTGGAAGAAGTGAAGAAGAATCTTCAAAGACTATTGAGCCACCAAATCCATCCGAAGAATCATCTAAAAATACTCTTAAGGTTCATTTATCAAGGAAAATGAGTAATTAGCCTATGATTCCACCTCATCTGATTTAGCTTCCATCTCATCTAGGCTGTGGATCTGAGTAAGATCCCACCGGTTCAAAGGATAGAGCTCTGTAGTAATTTTCTTGACTATGGTAAAAAGGAAACTATTGAAACTCATCATAAAGGAACTAAACTAATAAATGGTGCCATCAATTCTTTACAAGATACATCTTCTGGTGCTACAATTGATGACTCCTTAGCTCCTATTGATAATTTAAAGCTCTTGGTTGATTCACTCGAAGAATATACCTCTAGTCTAAAGGAGCTAACTGAAAAAGACGTTGAGACAAGGTTATTGGAGAAAAGCTTATTGGTACTATAGGAAAAATGTGCAACCACACATATCATGGTGTTGCAATGTTTAAAAGAGGTAAAGGAATGTGAAGAGGAAGCTAAAATGTTTGTGTATTGCATACGGTGGTCAAATGTGGTGCAGGAGCACCTACACCTTATCTAAAAAATTTGATCATTTGATGAAGAGTCATAGGTAAGTCTAGGGTGTTTTTTGTTTAATTATGTTTAATAGGGTCTAAAAATACCATTCATGATGTAATAAGGTGATTTGGAATCATTTAGGTCTAGGTGTCAAAAGTTGCACAATAATGTTGCTAAGTGCAATAACAAAGTTGTCAAAGTGCATATTAAGGGAATGTGAATATTTTGGTATGTTAAAAGATAGTTAATGAAGTTAGCTGTTGGTTTTTTATTCAAAAATGTATTTAAGGCCTCAAGAAGGCTTGAAAATTTTGTTGACAAAGTTTGTGTTGAAGATTGGGAGCAATAAACAACATTTACTTTGCTAATTCATTGTGATTTATGTGTCTTCTGAACATTATCAACTTTGTATGGCCCATACAAAATCCTTTGTGTTTTGAAACTCATGGTACTCTATAAATTCATTTCTTAACTTTTAGTTGAAGTAATTTTGAGAGTTTAATATTCATTTTGAAGTAAGATCTTATTCATTTTGTATAACCAACTAGTAAAACCAGTGAAGTGCCTATTTGAAGAACAAATGATGGAATGAGCCTTTCCAACTACTATCTTAGTTTATTTGTTGGTGGAAAGGCATGTTTTAATGGTAGGTTAGGTTCTTCCTATGTTTCTACAGTCAGTAGAGTCAAGTTGTTATTTTGGGAAGATGCCCTAAGGTTGGGCAGTGCAAATTTTGTTTGAAAATGATGGTTATATGTAGGGTTTTTGTGAACCATGGATGGATTTGACTTGGTAATGATATAGAAATTTTTTCCAGACCTATTTCAGTGTGTTGGAAACAATTTTAAAGTTTGAGAAGCCTAATATAGTGGAGATTCAATAAAACCCTAGGTATTTGTAAGAAATTTGAGGGTTTCTTGGAAGGGTGGTCTAGTGGACTTGAGATTGTGATCTGATTATGGAATTTGTGGTTTTGATAAACAATTCAACTCTGTCAAGTTTATTTTGTCAAAAATAAGAAGCTTAAAAGGTACTTTATTTGGAAAATTAGGCTAATTCTAGTAGCCTTTTTGTAGGACAGTTTAATGTTCCTTAATGATGGCCCAAAGAGATCAGTTGAGATCTTTTTGGGAAATGTCTTGGCATCTATTGAGAGTCTAAATTGGTGTTTTGTTGGCCTTGGTATGGACTTCTCCAAAAGATAAGTACAAGGGTTGGTGTTTTGAAGGCTACAATCCTTTGTGTGAGTTGTTTGAGAAAAGTAGAGTGTTTGAGTTCAAGGGCATATCCTTTTGTTTGAGACTAATCAAATTGTTTTAGATTGAGGGTTCTACCACCCTATATTGCATTAGAATGCCACTCAAGGTATTAAAGACTTAATGGAATCAATAGAGTCACAACTTGCAAATTCCTTTGGAGCCTACAACATTGTAGATGGCAAATATTATGCCTCCTAGACTTCCATTTCAGACTTACAGAATAAGTTTCTCACTTTACAAAGGAAAAAAGAGGATGCAATAAGGTGGTTTGGACAACTTGGAGATCTGGTGAAGTCCAAACACATTCCAGTTTCAAGTGCCCTACTGGATGTAGAGAAACTTGACAAGATAAATCTTATCCATCCACTCTGGAAGAAGGTGAAGAAAGCTTAGTTGAACTGGAATATTTTCACAAATCACTTCTCAGACTAAAGGGGATTTGGGATGATGGAAAACCTACTTAGGAATCCATTCTCAAGGAATTAGAAGGTGCCCCTAGTTCCAGTTAATTTTTTTTTCTTTTGTTATTTGAGTTTATTTTTGGCACACCCTTTGGCCTTGATGTCAAAGGGGGAGAAGTTTTAGTACAAAGAAATTTTCAGAAGTCTTGGAGCCCTAAAGAAGAAGCTTTGAAGTTTTGAAGAAGTTGTGATGTATATTTGAAAGGGGGAGGTCACATAGTTCTGGTTTACAATTTTGAAGAACATAGTTTTTGAAGATCCATTTTTGGCATATGTTGCCATTAATGAAGAAGAGGAAGACTATTGGAAGAATGAAGAAGAAACCTTCTGGTGTGTTTTCATTGATGTCAACATTTTTTGGTGATAGTTTTGTCTGATCTGGTAAATAATGTTTGTGTTACCCTAGTCTGGTAATTTGGTCTAGAATTGCTCATAGTAGAATATCAACCTATGTTTTTTTAGTATGTTGTTTGGGACTATTGGATTCATCAATCAACAAGCCTTTCAGTGTTTTTAGTTGAATGGGATGAAAGATACAAATGATAGAAGTTCTACATATAGTTTTGTGATCAAGTCTTCTTTGGGTTGACATGAATAAAATGTTATGAAGTCTAATATGTTGTGCAAATGTTAAGGAGATCATTTTTAGGTCCGTGTGGACCTAATCTATACCTTGCACATTTTGGATTAAGCACAAAAGTAATTTGTTTTCAATCCGAAAAGCTACACTACTGTATTTGACTCCATTTTTTTATGAAAGTTTGTTGAAATATTAACAACCTATTTTTGAAATACCGATGAATCACTGAAATAAATTTTGTCACTAAATCTTCATCACTTTTCTAACTAGCTTTAAAACATCAAAATCATGACTCAACTTCATCAGTTGCCACCATGAAAAAGGGATCTAGTGTTTGTCAGAATATTGATGAAATGATCAATGATCTAACGACAAACAATAGACAAAACACAAGTGGCATGCCTTTGCGAAAGTGTCGGAACAACAACAAAAGTTCATTGAAATTGTGAAAAGATAGGCAAGTCATTATGATGAAAGTTTCGTTGGACATATTGCAAATATCGGTGAAAGATCAAGACTATTATAGCGATCAAAATTTCCTGAGAAGATATATCGGGAGGACTAGCCCATGGTCTCAGTGATGAAGTTTCATCAACGAGATACTCATCTTGTCTCATCGATGAAGCAAGATGAAAGCATATCAGTAAGACATATACCATCAGAGTAAGTTCTAAATGTCTACTCGACCCGCTATGTCACACCGATAAGATTACATCAACAAGAGTCTTGGTGACATACTTGAGATTGAAAGAACAAAAAAAGTTTGTTGAAATTGCAACAAAATAGACAAGTCATTACAACAAAAGTTTCATTAGACATATTTCAATTTCATCAGATGATTTTGGAGGTTCGTCGATTGCTTTCATCAAAATTTTGACAAAACAATGCAATTTAAAAAACAAAAACTATTCATTCAAATGTAGGCATATCGGTGAAAGATCCAGATTGTTACAGGGATCAAAATTTCTTGAGAAGATATATCAGGACTGGCTTTTGGTCTCAGTGATGAAGTTTCATCGGTGAGATACTCATCTTGTCTCATCGATGAAGCACGAGGGAAGCATATCAGCAAGACATATACCATTGGAGTAAGTTATAAATGTCTACCCAACCTGCCATGTCACACCGATAAGATTGCATCAGTAGGAGTCTTGGTGACATACTTGAGATCGAAAGAATAATCATCGAGGAGACTCAATACATCGGGGAAACTACAAAATATCCTAGCGATGCATGATCTCTTGCCGATGAAGATACAAATGGATCAAAATAATTATTGGGGTGACTCTGGGCGATATTTGATGTATAAGACATTTTTGAAAGGACGTTTCCTTTCAAACATTTGATGTATAAGTATCCATTTTTTTATTTCAAAAGGAGAGAGCCGAATAGGAAAAAATAATATTGTAGATAGTTTTTTTTTGTAATGATGTTTTCATCAAAAAGACTCAGATGCATGCATGAAGTTTGATGAAGTTAATGAGCATATATGAATTTGTGGCTTACTCTTTGGTATCAGCTGTCTATGGAATTATATAGTTATTGGGAAGTATGAAAAATTATATATAGGTAAAAGCTTCAATAATTCTATATAGTTCAAGAAAAACTTCAAGGTTATTAATTCATGTCATTCTATACATTATACAAATCTAAGTTGAATGCAACTAACTTGCAAATACTATGAGTCATCATCAACACCAACAACTTTAAAGTCACAACTATTGGTCTGATATTGATAAAAATATTGGGAATTATACA